>JAFIRS010001100.1:0-438160 GCA_018342105.1 Gonioctena quinquepunctata
TAGTCCCCATTTTAGGATATAATGTAATGGCCAATATCTCTTCGAAGTTAACGTCTGGTGCGGAATTGTAATGACATTATTTTTGGACCAGTATTTTTCAGACAACCACTGAATTCTGCAAGATACTCAAGAATGCTGCAGACGTTTCTCTCCGATTATTCAGATGATATTCTCCTAGACGTGAGAGCTGGAATGTATTTTCAACAAGAAGGTGCATCCGTTCATTCTACGCTAGAAGTGAAAAGGTGGTTAAACGGAACATTTCCAAATCAAAGGATTGGAAGATACTCCAATAACGCTTGGCCCACCTGATCACCGGACCTCACTCCTTTGGATTTTTTCTTATGGAGATATCTCAAACAGAGGGTATATTCAAAAATACCATTTCAAAATATACGTTATTCGGAGATTACTATCAGGGATTGTATTCGGGGAAAAGCTCCCCAGATACTAAGAAATGTTCTTGATGCAATGCACCGCCGTACTATGCAGAGTATTGAGAATGGAGGACTCCACGTAGAATAAAGCATATGACATATTTGTTCTGAAAAATTTATTTGTATTGTGAAAATAAATTAATTGGCATTTTAGCATCATACCTTGGAGACAAATTCAGTTTTATTTACTATTTGCAGCAAGATTTTGTGAAATTCCGTCACATAATTCAATTAATGTTATTATCTGATGGGAGGGAGAAATGAGAAAACATTCAGAGAGTGATATCATCATATCTAACAATATACGATTCATCTAGCATAATATTCCTTATGTTGTACAGGGCGATGAGGAAAAAATGGGAAAAAAAGTTGAAATATGAAATTGGTCATAGGTGGCTATGATTCGAATTCCTGGATCAACATTCGATTTTGAACAATAGTTTCCCATGAATTTGAATCCTACCGTGAGAAATAAAGTGATGGGATCATATTATTTTGAAAACAAAGCATGCTTTTCTATCTCCCTCGTATAGGGTCGTATAAAAATCCATTTTGGTGTTTGCAATTCAGGTTTGAAATAAAGCAGAAGTTTTTATCACGAATGAATTTTTTTTGAGAAATCAATAATAAAAAAGTTTTCCATATGCTGCGAACTTTATGCCGGACACTGTATATATATGACATTATCATACGAACAAGACAATGACTATTATGTACAAGATTCTTTCGATTTTGCAACTTTCATTCAAGAAAAACAAATTCCTCCTGATTATATTCTCATAAGTTTGGACGTTGTATCATTATTCAATAATATACCTATCAAGGTCATCAAAATGAGCATAAAGAAACACTGGAATAAAATAAAATTACATTGCAAAATTTCCCAAATTATGTTTTTAGAAATGATTGATTTGATTTTCGATACAACTTACTGTGTATTCCAAAATACATTTTATAAACAAATTTTAGGTACCCCAATGGGGTCTACAAATTCACCAATTTTTGCTCAATTTGTTATGGATGACCTTCTAGAATTCTGTATTCCCAAACTTTCTTTTGGAATGCCTTTCATAAAAAAATATGTGGATGATATTATTTGTTCAGTTCCACATGATAAGATTGAAGAAACAGTTAATGTATTCAATAGTTTCAATCCGAACATTCAATACACAAAATAAGAAGGAACAGATTATACGATACCCTTTTTAGACACTCTTTTGATAAGAACCGAAAACAATACCATTATATTAGATTGGCACATCAAATCTACCAATTCCAGAAAATATATAAATTATTTATCTCACCATCCATATAAAACAAAAATCAATTTCATTTTAGGAATGGAGAGTAGAATACATAAAATAGTAGACCCATCTCTCTTAGATAAAAATTTAAAAAACTATACGAAATGTTGAGAGACAATTCGTATCCGCATAGCCTACTCAATAAATTATTATTCAATACAATTTCTAATGAAACTGTCAATACAGATACAAATGTACCAAATTCCAGTAATATAATTACTTTCGGATCAATACCATACATAAATTTGTCTCCTAAAATTATTAATGTATTCAAAATTGAACTCAATATTAAAATATCACAGAAAAATATCCTTCCAATAAATAAAATATATACAAAATTAAAAGACGGAGAATGTGCACCGATGAAAAACAATTTAGTTTATAGTATACCTTGTAGAACTTGTGATAAAAATTACATTGGACAAACGAGTCAAACATTGAAATCACGAATCACTGGTCATAAAAGTGACTGTAGACTCCAAAAACTTTCTTGTGCACTCTCTGATCATGTAGTGAACCAAGATCACATAATGAATTATCATGACACAAAAATTATATATCAAGAACAAAATTTGACAAAAAGACTTTTTTTTGAAATGAACAATTAATAGTGACGTTAATATCATGAATAAGAGATCTGACATCGACCAACTGAGCAAAATCCACTCGTATTTACTTTCAAAATGAACTTTTATTTTAATAAATATGCATACAGAATCCCCTGTACATCCTAACACAGAAACATCAACTACTCACAAAAATTCAAATGTCTGTCAGTGTGACAATTTTTTTAAGTCATAATGTCGATATATTTTATACATTTATATTCGTTAATTTAACTCATTTTACAAGTTCATACCAATTTTTCATATTTGATATTTTTAACCATTCTTGTTTTTTAGCCTTGATAAAGACAAAATAAATTGTCGAGAGCTTGGAAAAGTAAAGAAGAGTTTTTCTTTATATAAGACCAGACTGAATACATTTATATATATATATATATATATATATATATATATATATATATATATATATATATATATATATATATATATATATGTACCATAAGCTCTTTATGATGAATCGGAAAAGCCATTCATTTCGATAGGTACAGGATAGTCACACAATGATTCGTATACCGGGTGACAATGGGACTAGGGCCATGTTTATATTTCCTACACTTATCAATCGACTCGAATGGAATTTTGTACATAGATATGAGACACACTTACGGATTAACAGACATATGTAAACAAAATAGCCGACTTCCGATTTTGCCAGAATAGCCACCAACTTCGATTTTTCAAATAGAACACTCTGTATGTTTAATGTTTTTCGGATTCTACGGCTCAAGTTACATATGACAGTGTTGCCAAATTTTTATTTTTTATTGAAAAATAAAACATTTTAATTTTTTTTAGCCCAGGAGACCTTGATCAGGTTAAAATCTATACTAATTCACATCAGTAACTCATAGTGATAGTCATTTCATCGATAAGATCGATAACAAATCCTACACAGGAATGAAATTTTCTAAACACATTTTTAACGAAAAAATCGTTTTTTGCAAATGGTACCTACCGAGGGCCATCTTGCCATTCGATAGAGAATTTAATTACCAATTCAACGATACACATTATGTACCACTTTCTTTCTGTTCAAAACGTAGAGAGCCATCTAACAAAATGAAATCAATCTGAAAAAATTGGTAGGTAACATGACATTTATTCAGTTTTTCAAACTTTGCTTCAAAATGGAACAATGAATTACCAAAAATAAACGACTTGATAATATATAATGCTCATGAACCCATTACAGAACAGATAATAGACTTGACAATGTATAATGATCATGAACTCATTACAGAAAAGATAACTTTGATATAATGAACCTGTTCGAATAAATCTAACGACTGAAAACGTGAAACATTCAACGTACAAATTATCACTCACAATACAATTATCCTGTTTTCGATAAAAAGTTTCACAACCATCAAAAAGTCATTTAATTTATCAATGACCAATGATATGTTCGAAGTGTGGCCCGTTTTCCCTAACACATAGACTAGTTCTATTTATTGTACACCTCATCACATTTATCAGTTCGTGAGCAGGAATTTCCTGAAATGCGCGCTCAACTCTATCTCTCAAGTCCTCCAAAGGAGTTGGTCTCCCTGGGTATCCTTTGGATTCTATGTGACCCAATGAATAAAAATAAATAGGGGTTAAATCTGGCTTTCTGGCTGGCCATCTGATTGGACCAATTGTTCCAATCCATCTCTTTCCATAGGTATCACTAAGATATTGCCTGACAATATGAACATTATTTGGTATTGCACCATCCTTTGGGAAAAAACATATTTTTCCTCATGTTCTCAGGAGAATCGTTGATATTATTACGGATATCGTTCTGCAAGAATTGTACATATCTTTGGCCCTTCGAAGGCCCGTCGAAAGAAATTGGTCCAATGATTCCTACTCAGACGTTGAATCCAAATCTTTCTAGAAAATTACCCTGTCTCAGCAACCTAGGATTTTCTTGAGCCCAATACCTTGTATTATTCCTATTGAACATACCATTATTCGTTAGTCTCCGTTCTCATTTCCTGATGCTGATGCAAACTGTATTTATAGGAGCGATATTCATGTTTTTTCAATACTTTTCGGGCTCTTTTCCTGCTGATCCCACATTCAGTTTCTAATTCTCGAACTGAGGCAGATGGAGGAAAATGAACATGCCTAAACATCTGTTTCCGCTTCTTCACTGACGATGAAGTAGATGTGGTTTTGATCAACAGGTTTTTTCCTTACCTTCATTTCCAATTTCCTGAAATATGTCCGTCTTAACGGATAACGAACAGCCTGCTTCTGTCATTCACCGTATATCAATATCATATCGATTTGTTCGTTTCGAGAATAACGATTATCATTTCAAAAAACTTTTAACAGACGAAACGAGATGACAAGTAGAATTGTCATTTCACTTTTGACATGACATTAATCACCTACTGTTTTCCATGATTCCACGGCTACCTTTCATTTCATCAAACCTGAACGGATAGCTCATTGGAATTTGTAGGCATCGTATGAAATATGGTACAAATTAAATAACTGATCGTTTTTAGTTTTGAACAAGAAGAAAGTGGAACATAATGTATATCGTTGAATTGGTAATTAAATTCTCTATGGAATGGCGAGATGGCCCTCGGTCGGTATTCAAAAATGATGGTTTTTTCGTTAAAAATGCGTTCAGAAGATGTCAATTTCTGCTGTCGATGATATGACTATTACTAGGAGTTACTGATGTAATTTTTGCAATTGGGAAATGAAAATTTGGCAACACTGTCATATGTTATTTGAGCCGTAGAATCCGAAAAACATCAGACAGGGAGTTCTATTTTAAAAATTGAAGTTGGTGGCTATTCTGGCGAAACCAAAGTCGGCCATTTTATTTTCATATGTCTGTCAATCCAAAATTGTGTCTCATATCTATGTAAGAAATTTCATTCAAATCGGTTGATAAGTGAAGGAGATATAGGCATTGTCACCCCGTATACCTCTATAGAAGCAGTTCAACTAATGGATTTATCAGACATAGTCCTTGATACTGCTTTACACTTTTTATTCTCATAAAAGTTACAGATATATCTTGTCTCCCTACACTCTTATCCTAAACTGTTTCTTGACAGGGGTCCCACGATACGTAATAATAACAGAAAACATAGAACTAATATTTGATGAAACAATGCAGGATTGCCAACATGCTAATTGTAATTCTCAATAGGACCCGTCTCATTCCAATCTGCCATTTTAGGTCATTATTTTTTCAAATGTATTTGGCAAGTACCAGAACATAATGAACCTAGGGAATGAAATATTTATGTAATGTTGGATAATATCACCGTTTTTCAAATGCGAGATTCTTTTCTGAAATTTTGTATTTGATTCCGTCCCTACAAAGGTTCCTTTTGCATTTTAATTTTTACTGAAGTCGACAATTATTCGCATTTTCAACATATTTCAACACCCTCCTATTATTCGAATTGAATTTACTCAAATCAAAGCATCCTTTTTTCAATACAATTGAAATTTCCAAGCATAATTGCGCTGCATCTTCTATATAATCGAAACTACTAAATGAATTTTCCATTAGTAATCCTCTATTACGCTTTTCAAAATATCTGGATTCGAGTGAGAAACTCCGTCAGCTAATTTAAATGAGAATCTTATTGGTAAAAATGGAGCTGCTACCGTATAGTGTAATGAAAATCAAGTTCATTGTTGTAATAGAATTCCCAGACTATTCAGTGAAGAGCGGTGTGGAGTTCTTTGGACCGCCTTGCTAGTTTCAAATTTATTTTTGTTTCAAGCAAAGGGTTTTAGAAATTGTGAATTTGAATGGGCGACAGAATTTTTCTTTGTGAATTGGGACAGAAATTCAAATTCCTTCTTCAATAATGATTGCAAATTAAATAACGTTTCCTTCTGTAACCTGACGATGTACCTCTGATTGTAGTTTGTGTAGCTCTAAGCTAGACTTCACGTAGTTGTTTGGCTCGCAATCAGGGGGTACTTATAGTTGCTGGGCGACAGATCAGGTGGACAGATGGATCAGGATACAAGCATCAGCTTCCTGTCCATTGAATGTGTTCTCAGCAATATAACATGAAAAACAATATTATCTGTGTCAGAATTTGCTATACAAAAATTCAACTTCTTGAAACTTGGAATTTTTCAATGCACTCCTCAACGCATAGTTGTTACAAATGAGTGTAATCTCATCAAGAGATTATTGCTCAAAATCAATTGATCATACAAATCAGCTTGTGCTGAGATTTGTCAGTAGTATTCAATACTGAAATTGAAGAATTATTCTATGATTTCAACGAAATTGATCTTTGCTCTCTATAAAAAATAATTTATTCTGATTCTGAACAGCCAAGATTATACTTTACCATGAATAAAGATACTAGAATTTGGCACAATCAAGTTTGATATACAAAAATGACTTCAACTTCAATGATATTCAAGAAAAGTATATGAGAATTATTGTTTGACCAGTCGTCAAATACTTCTTCAGAAAGTTTGCTTTAAATTTCCAGGGATTAAATTTATACATAAAATATATATGCGATCGCTTCACCTACATCAAAATCACAGCTCTGTGATTATTATCACCCAATATGGAACCATACCAAAGATACATATATATATATATATATATATATATATATATTTATATATATATATATATATATATATATATATATATATATATATAAAACTCATTGAATATATATATATTTTCCAACTATATCATACCAAATACAGCGTAAGTGGTATCATATATTTGTTAAACCATCATTAGATTCCAATAAAGCCTTGTCAGAGCAAGCAATCTAATCAGATAAGATTGAACACTGATATATAAATTCAATCTGATACATCACATGTGGCATCCATGATTCTAACTGAACTCCTTAGAAAATAGATAGTGAATGGCACTGTAATTGACCTGAATGAATCTAATCGCTGTTTACTGAACAACATGCGTACTTCAGATATTTTTTTTGTGAAGAACTGCCTGATGTTCTCCTTAAAAATTATCTGAACGTGACATATTTAGAAAATCTTTGGTCCAAACATTATGCCCAATACATACCTTGATATCACTCGGAATTCACTGATACGAAATCACTTTCTCGGAGAAAGGAAAATGCTCCTATTGATTAGTTATTTCAACATGAACATAATCTACTGTGTCAATCAATGGCTGACGAGCTCCAGAACATAAGATATCTCAATTATAGCAAGATCGGAAAAAGGCCGAGAATGGCATCACGCCTCCCTTCAATATCTCCGTTCTGTCAAATCCCTCGCGACCGTTCTTATTCTTTCCAGCTATAATGACTGTTCCATTGATCACGGTTAGATGTCGCTAAGATTTTCAATAGGGATTGATGAATGAATCTCTGAGCATACCAATGAGAAATGTAACAGATATATCGTTACAATAGTTATTCTAATCCCAATTGGAACGGCAATGAAAATAAGAGCACTACGAGGAGTGCACTGCCTGGCAAATGGGAAATTTATATACTACCAGTGTTTTTACTTTCAAAGCGTTCCTGGTACAATCATGAAAAAGTTAAGTGGTGAGGCCCTAGTTGCCCAGATTATTAGTAAAGGCGCTATCAGATTTATTTGAGGAATAAAAGCTCGGCTAGCTGGATTGGACATCTGTTATCTGAAACCGCATGATTTACCCAGTTCACAATATTCCTCAATCAGTGCCGTGCGTTGGTGAGGTTAGGAATTATCCATTGAAAATAATTTTATCAATATGGCGTTCTGGAGACCTTCCGAAACAAATAATAAAATTAAGCTCAGATAACATGTGTCTACTTTTACATGGGGTGATCAATTACTATGATTGTAAGGATAATTACCTGAAAAAATATATGTCAGGGTGGCAATTGGAAAGAGAAATCCCTCACGAAACATTTTATGTCGGTCCAATTGAGATTAGAAGTACATACCATACGTTACCGTATGGTACAATAATGTATACGTTTCAATAGAATCACCAGGATCCTCCCTTCATTGAAGCTGAAGCTGAAGACATGTCTGTTGAGGGACAATTGTAATCTGCCGCTATATTTTGGCGATGTCTGCGGAAATTACGCAGATTTGATCAGTAAGCAAAATAGACCTTCGGAACAAAGTGCTACAAATTGTTCAAAAGTTTTGTGATGGGGCTCTCTCCCACCTAATACTACGTATGGTATGGCATTTAATAGTTAACTGTTTCTGAATTCAAGTCGTGCATCTGTTGAATGGACCCTTACCTTCCACATTCATTTATAAATCTAACTGGTTTCGAAACCACCCAACCAAATTTGTTCTTCTTTTAATTACCAGCTCACTATGGCCCACAATTAACATACCACAATAGATCCGCACCTGGAAGATCTGCTTTATTAGACCTGAAAAATGATGCTAACTTTAAATGACTCGGACATATCAATTTTGAAATGTCCATATTGTATATGTGACATGAAAATAAGTTTCTACTGAATACAGATTCATTTCACATTAAAATATGAAAATATTACCGTTTAATCCACCCATGAAAATGTTTCTCCGCGCCATTTCACTTTTTTCTAATTCTTCCATCCCCGTTTTTAGTTATTCTCCTTCTTTGCAATGTACTCTGCTTCAGTAGTTGATGGTGCTACGATACTTCGTTTTCTGAAGCACCAAGAAATTGATCCACCAGCAAATATAATGACATCCTGTAGTGTCTCTTCTGTCTATACTATCGCAAGCATAATCAGCCTCACAGTAAGCATGAATGTTCACACAGACTTATATTTTATTTGACGAGCAATGAATTGATACTTTCGAGGACCCCTTCAAGAATCGCATTGTCTTCTGTCTTCCTTTCTTGGATTTGCAGTAGCACGGTTTAGTTTATTGCGTATGATGTTTCATTTTGTCTTACGTGTTAAATACAACAAGCTTTGTATGGCTTCATTGTACATAAATTCAGTATTTTCATAGTTTCTACGTTCTGTATTTTCTTGAAGCATAATGGGAGTCTTCAATGGTGTTGCTTCTTCCAGTTTGTGAGCTTGACTTAAATGTTTTCTCGCCTCTTTTTTCATAATTTGTATCCCAAATAGTTATAAAACTTCATTGTTGTCATTTCCAACTATGATTCTATCATCAACATGGATTTCCAAATATCTTTCTTTCCAAATGCACACTGGAGAGTTCAACTGAGTTATTTCTTTTCAGGAGAGGAGTTTATATTTCATTCAATTGTAATAGAGGTTGATTCAGTCCATAGAGTGTACTTTTTAGTGAGTGCACTCTACCTGATATGTTGTATCTTTCTGGAACTGTCATGTGGATTTCGTTACCTAGATTGTCATTAATAAACGCCGTTTCCACATCAAATGTTTGAATGTGGAATTCATTTTGGGCTGTGATTGCTAATAAGAACCAGATAGAACTGCTTGCCATCACTGGACAGAATGTCTCCAAATTTCATTTCTGATTTCTGTAGCTATCCTCTCACTCTGGAAATCTATATACTAGTGAAAAATGTCTTTCCTTGTGCTCGCTCTTTATTAACAGAATCCTAGGTGTTGTTCTTCTCAAATGACGTTTTTTTTTTCTTCTATCGTTTCCATCCAATTTTCCTTGTTTCCTTGGTTTATACATTCTTGATATTACATTGATATGTCTTCATCTTCTGACACTATCACATGGTTGGTTGGTTGGTTGATTGAAAGCTGACGAGCCAGAGACAGTGTTGGCACTTAGCTTCCCTTGACACTGCGACCAGCTGGGGTCCATTGTATCACTCTGTCGTCAGTGGTTCCTCATTCAAACAGGTTTGTGCCTTCAATTAGGTTTAGTAGCCTGTTAATAAGGTTCTTCGGATTCATGCCTGTTTCCGGGCTGATCTCTCCAAAGGCTCTGTGACGCCTTCTACTTAGGGCGTCACAGTCGAAGATAATATGAAAGGCTTTTTCCTCCTCTTCATCACATAGCCTGCACTCCACGATTTTCCTGCGTACTCCCATGGTGTTAAGGTGTTTTCGTAGGCCGCAGTATCCAGTCAACAGACCTACTATTATACGTGCCTTCGTTCTGTTCAGGTTCAGAAGGTCAGCCGTCAGGGTCCAGTTTGGGTGCCCTACCATGAATTTGCTGTGTATTTGCCCGACAGTTTGATCCCAATATTGTTGGTGTCTTCTTTTTATTCACTCGTCGATCAGGGTCCTGCATTGTTTTTTGCTAATCCCATGCACAGGTTCTGGCACTGTGAATAGCGTTTCAGATGCTTGTCTACGCTTTAACGTTGACTTCAATGCCTCTATGACCTGGCACCCACATCAAGGTGACCTTGTTGTGTTTTGCCAGCTCGATGAGGTTCTGGAGGCAGTCTCAGACTAGTTTAGACTTCATCTGTATAGAGTTGAATGCTTTGACTGTCAGATAGAATGTAGATGTGTTTTTTCCTATAATCACTTTCTAGATTCTTCTGAATGCATACCATAATAGCATGTATTTCAGCTTGGAATATCGTGGAGCATTAGCCAAGTGGTATCATGTAGTCCCTTCTTGGCCTTACCCCATGCATTCCTGCTCCCGTTCCTTCAACTGTCTTTGAACCGTCTTTATACCAGACTATGTCCGAATGAGTATAGGGGTTGCATGTAGTCTGAAATCATTTCGAGTTTTTCGATATTGATTACATGAGTGATTCTGGTATGTCCAGTTGTTCGGATTCTCCAGTTTTTTGTTTGTTTCAGTCTGTATGCACTCATCCTGGCCTCTACAATGACATGTAAGTCAAGGGGTTCGAGGTTGAGGATGATTTCAATTGCAGCTGTTGAAGTGCTACTCATTGCACCCGTGATACAGAGACAGGCAAGCCTCGGGATTTCGCAAAGGTTGGTTTTTGCCTGTCTTTTATTTGTTTTTGGCCACCATAAGAGTGAGTCATACCCAGAAGCTGTGTAGAGCTAGGGCATGGATTTCAGTTTGAGCCCCCAGGTTTTTCAAAAGCTCTCCTGCACATCATGGAGGTTATCTTGCTTTTATTGGTTACATGTTGAAGATGCGGGTTCCAGGTTAGTTTCTTGTCAAGAATCCGCCCTAGATATTCCACCTGCTCTACTACTTGTAATGTTTCACCGAATAGTCTGGGAGGTATGAATCTCCCATGTTTCTTCTCCGGGTAAAGGCAATTAGTGTTGTTTAATTCGGATTTGCCCTCAGGCTCTCTCTGTTACACCATTCCTCTACTGTCCTCAGTGCATTTTGCATTAGCTCTGAGGTTGTTCGAGTATTCTTTCCCTTCATGAGGATGACCAAGTCATCTGCATACCCTTGAGAGTAATACCCTTGGTTATTCAGAGAAATCAGCAGTTGATCTACAACCATGTCCCACAGAAGGGGGGAGAGTATGCCCCCCTGTGGGGTACCTCTGGAAATTTCAACCTGCTCTGTTTTCTCGAACATTTTGGCTTGGACCAGTCTATTGTGAAGCAGGTGGTTTCGTCAATGCCTCTTCGAGTGGCCGCAGAGACCATACTTTCCAAGGTGGAGACCATACTTTCGAAGGCTCCTTCGATGTCTCGGAAAGTGCATAGTGCAATTTCTTTGTTTGCTAGAGACTCTTCGAACGTTGAAACGAGCCGATGAAGTGCTGTGTTGCATGATTTTTCTGTTACATAGAAATGTTGGTTTTGATGTAAAGAGCGGTTTCCCTATCAGTTTTTTTAAGCCTGTCAGAAGAAATGACGATGGGCTTATTGGTCTGTATGCCTTCGCCTGGTCGTATGAGTCCCGTCCAGGTTTTGAAATAAAGACCACGTTTACAGTTTTCCAGGTTCGAGGTAGTCATCTCAATGCTAGGCTCAGCACAGTTCTGGTGCTAGAGTTCTGGTGCTATATATTCAACTCCGCTCTGAAGTAGTATGGGAAATACTCCATCTGGGCCAGGAGACTTGTAAGGCTTGAAGGAGTTTATTGCCCACACTACTTTTGAGTGAGTTACCGTTCGTTCAGCCACTTCCCAGTCTGCCCTTTTTGCCCTCAAATGAAGGTTTGCAGGGATTTCATATCTGGGGTTTTGGTTTGTGGTGATAGTGGATCCTGGAAAGTGTGTATGGAGCAAGAGTTATATAGTTTCCTTCCCAGTGTTGGTGTGATTGCTGTTGGGTTTTTGGAGAGTCCCCAATGGATTGATGGGGTCTTTGGAAAGGATGCGGACACTATCAGATAGTCATCACATTTTCCGAGTGCTTCTTTAATTTCTTAGTTTCTTATTTTGATTTTGATGAATTCCATTCTCTTCATTGTTTTGGTTCTCAAGATCTCCATTACTGGCATGTTCATTGCATTGTTCATTCTGATCTTGCTCACATTTTCGATTCTCATTCTCTTGGATATCCCTATAATCTCGTTGGAACACATCAACATTTCCTGCAATCTCATCTTTTACTCAGAGATTCTCTCCATGCATTTCAGCTGTATTGCCTTTGATTTCTTCATCATTGTTTTTGATACAAAATACCACATAGATATTCATCTTTCAGATGAGTCCCATATACAATGGTTATCGTTGCCCGCAAACCCCACAAAACACATACTCCTCCTCCTTTGGACAAATTTCTTCAAGTATCGCCACTTTTTCAAACAATGTTAGCCTCAACATATTTGGTTTCTTTCCCAACCATTTCTCGGCAAGAAGTTCAAACAATGTTGAAATAGACCAGAGTTAGAAAATGTTCATTGTTTTGAACATTATAAATGTGATTCTGAGAACCAGAGACATACAGCATATGTGAGAAAGCTCACAAGCTTCAACTCAATCAAGATGATTTCTCATTCTCATGACAGGTACTGATCAATTTTTTATATTTGTACATAATAATTATATCATAAACATTTTAGATAAGCACTGAAAATGGTCGTAGGCCGAAAGCGTTTTGCCTAAATATACAAAATCTTACAGAAAATACAGAATTTTAATTTTTGATTTGGAACGTCGTATACCCAGCAGTAGTGAATTCTTAGAGAATTTGAAGTTGTTGTAGGGCAGCGGTTTATTAGACATGTTGTTGTGAAAGCATCCTCTTTCCAAATCTCTTTGTCAAGCTTCGATTCAAATAATAAAGCTCTCGCTTTGTTCAAGACTTTCTGATGTATCCTCTCACACGAACGATTATATAATAGAGATGCGAAATGATGTAGTTTAGCACAATTACTTTTCATTCACACCTGTCCCTGAGCCACCAGCTTCATGCTTGAAGTTTAGTGAGTGGAATCGTTCACAACAGTCGAAAAATAAATTGTTCATTATGAGTATGTGGAATAATTGATCCACACATTCTCCCTTGTTTAATGAAATGATTATCTTGTTTGACGGGAAAAATGTCACACACTCCTTCATTTTCCTGATATCAGGTATATTATTACATGTTTAAGATATTTTTTCCCATTATCGAAGCTGATGTGACCCAACTTCCCATTCCATTGCCATTTCAGTCTGAGTCAACTGAGTTCCTGGACTTTCACTACGATGTACTTCATAGAATCTATTTTAGTTTTTTCATAATTCCAGTAATATAGTATTATTCATTATGTAACGCAACTGGCCTTTTATAGAGGGATCACTCCTTCAAAGAAAGACCAATAAACGCTAAGGAATTTTCAAATATTATGAATTGATCACTTTACTTGATCACTCCTTTGTTGTTAGGTTGAGAAAATGAGTAATAAGAGTTCCGACTGTCTGATGATGGTCGAACCGAGATAGTTTCTCGAGAGCGGCTTCAAGAAATATCCCTTTATCTTAATACAGGGAATGTGGTGCGTTTAGATAGAAGCACGTACCGATCTCGGGAAGATTGTTAAATAATGCACTTAGAATATACATATATATTTAATAATAGTTACATAGCATTTCCATCAGTTCTTTATACTGTGAGAATGATAAAATAGTCAAAGGACAGTTGTGATTTTACATTAGGTCAGTTTTTTTTTGCATTCTCAAAGTCAGTGGACTGAATATAAGTGAAAATGCCATCAATTGTTGAACAGACTGTTGATAAATATTATTTGAAAAATAAGGGAACATAAAATATGGAGATACATTCTAAAACATATAAAACTTATTTTTGTATTGGCAATGTCTTTCTATGAGAGCATAAACTATCAGTTAGAGGTTTTCGGTGTCTTATCTCGTTCTTGAAGCATTGTTATTTAATGGTAAATATTGTTCAATTGCGTATTCACTTTGAGAAGTCATCACTCGTGCAGTTCCGGTTTGACTTGATTGGATTTATCTTTCTCAATAATTTCGCAATTTCACTGCAAGATGATTGCTTGTAATTGAACTCATGACCGATGGATGTCTAGTCAAGAGCTGTTACTTGGTTGATAGCTACCGCACTTATATTGTTAATATGATCACTAGGTGAAAGATTGAACACTTCTATTCTTTCTGCACTACATGTTACTCGAATGAAAGTCAAAACACCTCTGAGAGGACATGTTACTTGAACGATTTCTGTATACCGAATCAACATTGTTTGTTCGCGTGGTCGCGTCTTATATGATCTCCCCTTCTATGTATCGTTCTTTGTTTGGCTCGCAGGGTCACATTCCTAACGTTGGTTATCTTCTACTTGTCATAATAAATCATTTTCTCAGTTATTAACGGCTCGTTACGGTTGCCGGAAGAATGTAAAAATGAATGATTCGTCTATTTCGTGGTCGTATTACATTAATGAGCTGTCAAAACCTATAATTTATTGTCTCTTTGTTAACTTATGGAATTTCCTAGATATGCGTTGTAAAAAGGTGATTTTCAAAATGCATTCCCAGGTTTGCGGGTGTTTATCCATTTTTATCGTGCCCTTGCTCATCAGTTGGGTCGAGTATTTGATTTTAAATTTATTGTCATTCCTGGTGAATTATGTTTTCTGGCCATAGAGTTGTTTTTAATACTTGAGAGCTTTTCTGTACTTATGGGGGTATGACAATTAGTATTTTTATTGTATATATTATTTTTAATTATAGGATCAACTAACATCATATTTTCACTGGCACCAAGGAAATTTTTCGGACCATCAAATCATTTTCCTGGATTGATATTCACCAACTACAATTGTGGTCATAGAAACACCCTTCTTGGCACTTCTCACAGTGTTGTACTCCTTTTCAATGCAGGTCAACATGAGCTGATCACTTATCATATGGTTTGTACATTCACGTTCGATAATAAATATATGTTTCTTACTCTTTTCTGCGTCCTCCACATATTGCCCTTATTGCTTTCGGGATTTGCAGATATCTTGAACTTCGACAGCAGTGAACTTATGATTTATGAATCGAATAATTCGAGAGAAGAAGTTCACACTTCTGAAAATTAAACTTTAGCCCTAAAATTTCTGCAAATTCATGATAGATAGTACCTACAGTATTGGTATGATTCCATCATATTTTTTGTTGACACCACCCAATGATAATATCACAGAACAGATATCAGGGTTGACAAAACCATAAAATAAATAAAAACTTTTTAACAAAAAATTAAACCGACGAAATACGGAGCTGAAAAGTAAAAAATAAAATAAACCTTCTTAGTCTCAATAACTAAGCTCCTAAACTAATGTAGGTAACTAATTTTGAGTCGGCGCCAAACAAACAAGCAAATGAATTAGGTAGGCGTAAAATGACGGCATCGACTTGGGCGGTAATTTTTCTGACGTGATTCAAAGATTTCAGTTGATTTTTCGTATGGCGCCGACTGAAAATTAGTTACCTACATTAGTTTAGGAGCTCAGTTATTAAGACTGGGAAGGTTTATTTTATATTTTACTTTTCAGTTCCGTATTTCGTCGGTTTAATTTTTTGTTAAAAAGTTCTTATTTTTCAATTTTTTTGAAACTGAAATCTACTGATTACTAGCAACATGTTTTTCTATTATTTCCAAAATACTTACCCACCTTACTTCAACTATTACCAGTTAAATAATATGATTATCTACTTCTACTGTTTGTTGTAATATAAATTATTTTTGTTGTTCTGGTTAGTTTATTTCATTACTTTGTATATCATTTGCTCCTCTCATAGAATATAATGATTGTGACGGATGTAAGAGAACAAAAATAATGACACTAGCGATCTGTCATTGTCAACTACATATGTGTGCCAATGTTCAGAAGTGAAAAATCAATTATGCCCTATTTTTCTACCCGTAAGGGTGGATAATTCCATTCAAATATGATCAACTAGGAGGTATACCCCATCTGATAAAAAAGAATCATCCAAATCGAAGATCCCAGTACAAAGTTATGCCTGATAGAATCGGTTAACGGACCAGAATTCAGAGGGTGAGTGATCAATATCCTTCATTTTGCTACCCTTAGGGGTGAATTTCAGCTTTCAAATTCAAATGGGACCAACTTCGAAGTACACCCTATCCAATAAAGAGAATTATTGGAATCGGGCGGCTCAGTAAAAAAAAATATACGCGTCGATTAGAGAACCTCCTCCTTTTTGGTTTCGTCGGTTGAAAATTACTAAGCTTCCGATAAACCTGCAGTATAACTTATCATGTCCTATAAATGGGTTGGTCTCAGTGAATCCGATTCCCCAGATGAACAAGTTCTGAATGACCCAATTGCTCGAACGACTATATCTTCAGATATAATAAGCGGTGTGATCAATAGAAAATCCTCTGGAAAATGGGTTAGCTGTGGGGTGATTCGATTTGAGTTTTCTGAATGGTTTTAGATCAGAATATATGGAAGTGTCATCAGAACATATAGTATTTTGATAATATGTTTGGGAAGAATTACCGACCTCAATGAATCTGGTAGGTGGAGTTTCTCGATTGGCATCATTATGGGGAAAACTGAATATTTTGTATGTAAAAATTAGGGGATTTGTCCAGGATGTGATATACTGTTATGTCTCAAGTAATCTCCAATAGCTTCAGTGAGGGTGGGAACTGTGAGAAATCTTGGTACTTTTGGTATTCCTTCGGAAATGGAATATGTTTATTTCAATGCGGCTAGACTGATATGAAGCTGTGATGATTCATCTACAAGAATATGAACAAACACAATTACCATTTCCTAGTCAAGAACATTATAATTGAGATGTCTTGACCGTTCTTATATCGTCACAATATTTGAGGATAGGCTCATTTGTTTCTTGATTCTTTCGTCTTGTAAAAGAGACGCCATTGATCTTAGAAAGTTTACCCTTTTCGATTATGCTAATTTTTGGTTTCTGGAGATCTACTCCCAAATTTTAAAACTTTGAAGTTTGTTCATTCCAGAGATGTGCCCTATGAGTTTGTAGTTACACTTTTTGAAGTAAAACTTCTTTACTCACGCTCGACTTGGGGAGTGAGCTGGTGAATGCGTGACGAGAGCGTTACGAGAAGTGTGATCGGGCGAGGCGAACGGTCTCGACGCACGCTTGACTTGGGGAGTAAGCTGGAGAATGCGTGGCGAGAGCGTTACGAAAACTGTGATCGGGCGAGGCGAACGGTCTCGATAAAGGTGAGTGCGTATCTCATACTAGTTGCTGGCGTCGTAGCGTCATATGCAGCGTTCCTTTTTCCTTGTCTATTTTCTCCCTCTACTAATACGCGGCATTCTACTCTCGACATTGGGACGCGTTTGATTCTCTGTCCTTTTCATGTATCTCTCTCTCTCTTTCTCCTTGTTACTCTTCCGTATTTCGGCCTCATGTTTCTACAATTTACTTCAGCAAATTTTTAAAACAGGATAAAATTCAACTAATACGTAAATAATATAATACTTATTAATTGTAGAGGTTCACCATTACAAATAATTGGTGACATCGTGATTGAACATGACAATAATCAAATGGAAGTTGATGATGGAAATCCCACTATAGATCATGTACAAAAACCGAGACAAATTATTGGAGTTAGGTGAATTAATTTTTATTTTATTTTTATAATCATTCATGACTCCAATAATAATTTACTGAATTCACCAAACTAAAATGATGAAATTATAGGATATTAGAAAATTAATATATGTATATGTATATATATGTATATATTATACATATATACATATACAGAGTGGTCCAACGAAAAGTATGCACCTAGTTTTTCTCCTTTGTTTAGAATTGAAAGCAAAAATGCTCGGACACGTGGAGTTTGCTTTTGAGGGGGACACATTTTAGACATATTTTTCAACCTGTGCCTTTAACGCCCTAGCGAGGGGGTGTCACAACCCTAAAATTTTAAATGGAAAGTGGGGTCGATTGATATATCATTTGAACGGGCACAAAATTATCTTTCTAATGATACCCTATTTATTGAAATTTATTCGAACAGTTAATGCGAAAACGGCTTTAAGAACAGTTACCCGATAATTTTGGTATTAATGAAAAATACAAATAAGTTTTGGTTATTAAGAATCAAAACATTTACAATTAGTAGTACTTGTAACAGTGCTTTGTAAAAAAAGTAAACGAGCTGTTAAATTGTGTAGAAAATGTGACCCACTTGCTTCCATACAATAATACAGATTTTGTTCAAATCTATTTCTAACATTTTGTAGCATATCAGGTGTTATGCTTCTGCATTGTGCTGTAATCCGTTGGCGAAGATCTTCTATGGGCTCGGGCTTCGTAGCAAAACATTTATTTTTCAAGTGTCCCCATAGAAAAAAGTCCAAAGGCGATAAATCAGGTGACCTGGCAGGCCATTCAATTGGGCCTCTCCTTCCAATCCACTGTCCGGGGAACCGGTTATCTAAAAATTCTCTTACAGGAGCAGCATAGTGCGGAGGTGCTCCATCTTGCTGGAAATGAAGCCGATCGGCATCATGATTTTGGTCGTCTTCTATTATCTGTGTTATGAAAGGACCAATTGCATCGTCAAGCATGTTTAGGTAGACTTCACCAGTTAAATTTCCAGGAATGAAAAGTGGTCCTATGATATGACTTCCTAATATGCCACACCAGACGTTTATTTTAAGAGGGTATTGGGTATGAACCTCACGGAATAGATGTGGGGGACTGTCATCCCAGTAACGGCAATTATGCCTATTCACAGCTCCATTCAAATAAAATGTACACTCATCGGTGAAACAAATGTTAAACAATAAGTGCGGATCTTCAATTAAACGCTGGCTCATTTGTTCACAAAATTGCAGCCTTCGATCAGGATCATCCTCATTTAGTTCCTGTACTAATTTAATTTTGTACGGATGAAATTTGTACGCTTTTAAAATCCGTATTATGGATGAACGGGAGACTCCTGAGGCTTCAGCTAGTTGACGGGTACTTTGAGTATGATCCAATTGAACATGCCCCAAAACAGCGACTTCCACAGCTTCATTTCTGATGGGGCTCTGCGGCTGGTGTTTCACTTTACAAACAGATCCGGTATCGACAAACTTTCTAACTAACTTGGCAACATACGAATCATTAACATTTTTATCGGGATGACTGTCCTTAAACAAGCGAGCAGTTAGTCTAGCACAACTATTATTTTGAAAATAAAGTTTAACAATTTCAACTCGTTCTGGAATGGAATAAACCATTTTGTACAGTGAAATTAAAATAACTTCAAAAGCGACCAGACTGAATCAATAAAGGGACTAAAATAAAAGTTTGCCTAAATTCTTTTCCTACACTTATTTGCAGTTTTTTCGACAAAAAACGCAAACGATAAATGGGGATTTTTGTGATGAAAAAATTACATTGAAATGTTGCTTTCGGTAAAATGAAGTAATTTAGAAATGATTGTAGTTATTCTGATTCCTAATAACCAAAACTTATTTGTATGTTTCATTAATATCTAAATTATCGGGTAAATGTTCTTAAAGCCGTTTTCGCATTAACTGTTCGAATAAATTTCAATAAATAGGGTATCATTAGAAAGATAATTTTGTGCCCGTTCAAATGATATATCACTCGACCCCACTTTCCATTTAAAATTTTAGGGTTGTGACGCCCCCTCGCTAGGGCGTTAAAGGCACAGATTGAAAAATATGTCTAAAATGTGTCCCCCTCAAAAGCAAACTCCACGTGTCCGAGCATTTTTGCTTTCAATTCTAAACAAAGGAGAAAAGCTAGGTGCATACTTTTCGTTGGACCACTCTGTATAAACATATATATATATATATATATATACATGTATATATTATACATATATACACATATAAACATATATATATATATATATATATATATATATATATATATATACATACATATAGATGGAGCTAAAGAAGTTTCACTTCAGTCGTTCACTCGTTTTTTCAATAATCATTCATGACTCTAATAATCATTTACTAAATTTACCAAATAAAATGATAAATTATAGGTTATTAAAAAATTATTATATGTATATGTATATACATGTATGTTTTATGCATATATACACATATAAACATATCTATATATATTTATATATATATATATATATATATATATATATATATACATACATATAGCTGGAGCTAAAGAAGTTTTACTTCAGTCGTGTGGTCTAAAGCACACTCGTTTTTTTTACATTTAACGGTTTTTTCCCACCCCATTGTAAGTAACCTTTGTCTAACCATATCACTGTACAACATGCTATCAATTCCAATTCCTCCCCATTTATATATTCACATTTTTCTACAGAAAAAAAGATTCCCAATTACAGAACAGAAACTAAGTAATTGAAAATGAATGTATATACGTTCAAAACATGTCTTATCAGTAACGTGGATTTGTTGTACAATTTATGAAAAATTACAAGTTTTTGGTAACGACGTTGTGTTAATCATCCTAAAAAAAACTTTATCAGAGGTTGATATATCAATAACGTTACTGTACACATTCTAAATATTTTTCATCACGAATTCCCAAGACACTGAAATTCCTAAATTTTCTACAAGCAGCACAAAAAACTATTGACAGTTTTATTCTGTGATATTCTATTGATTGTCACAATATTGAAAAGTTTCTGTTCCAATAGGATATGCAGCAATGATGATGACTTGAATAAGTTATGAACTCTCAAAATAGGGGGGATTGGCGCGGTGGGTTAGCGTCCGACTCATGATCGAAAGGTCGTGAGTTCGATTCTCGGCTAGGGCAGAAAATTTTCTATTTAATTTGAGAGAATTAAATGTTAAATTTCGTAGCTGGGCCGAGGATGGTCCTCGACGATTCGCTGTTGCGTTCAAATTAACAGTGCTGCTCCTAGGTGGCGTATGGAGTTAGTAACAAGGCCTACCCAGAACACTATGAAATGATACATAAAAAATACTCAACTTGTGACTGGCCGAATGACGAAATGTCAGAGCCATAAAAAAAAAAAAAAACTCTCAAAATGAATACTGAGAAGAGTGTGTAACTCTGTGAATGAAGGGTCCAGCATAAAAATGGCATTAGTCCATTTATTAGCGAGAATGAGCTCAGTGTTTGTTACCTCTGGTGGAGTTTAGCTAGCACTATCAGAAAATCAGTTGACTCAATGGTAAAAACGGCTTAGGTCCGAAAAACAGCTGCTTCAAGATTGACTTCACCGAGAAAATGTGACATGACTCCGCGCCCGTGTGTGGAAAATCGGCATGAGTCCTTGGCAGTTATCTAGATGACGACGATGACGACATGGTAGTTATTATTGCGTCATCCATTAGTTTATTATGTTCCGTGTCCACGTACATGTCTTCTAGTGTTGAATAGGTATACTTGGAAACCAAATTACCACCACTGTTTCATCTGACATAGTACAGAGGTTCTGGCAAAATACATATACAATGGATAGTGACCCTTCGGTTTCAAGTGAAGGTGAATCCGGTTCATCAAGCAGAGAAGCGAAGAAACGCAAAAACAGGTAGAAGTGGGATGTAATGAGAATTTTGGTGCCATTATCCATGAACTTGGGTATGACTGTTTTTGTAAATGTTTTCGCTGTTTCACTGTTGTTCCAGAACATGATTCTTCGTGAATTTAACGAATCAGGTAATACTTACGCACAAAACTTGTATCTAAGTGGCGTTATTACTGTCCTTCCTGTTATGTGTAGACATCTGCGGAAAAATCAAGAAGAGTCAATACTTAATAATCCCATATCTATTCATCCTGTATGACTGGTGGATGATTGACTTATTCGCGACGTTCCAGTTTTCATCAAGTCTTTTTTTATCTTCACACGGAATCGCAGCCCGTCGATTGAGATACGTAAGCTAGCCCTTGCTCTAATTTGGGAACACGCGTCAACATGCGAGGGAAACAAAGCCCATGACCGCAAAAACTTTCAGAAGAAACGAAACAGAAGGTGATTTAAATACGCTTTTTTTTATTCACACAAATAAAAATACAAAATATTTATCATATTATTTGTGAAACAAAGCAAAATCCGATAAGTGTATACACACTTGTTTTGGTATGAGGAATATGAATTATAAAAAAATAGAATATTTGAATATTAAACAGGTATGAAATATAATAATAAATTATCAGATACATAGTATAAAAGATTAAATGTTCAGAAGACAATGTTAGTTTTAAAAAAATAACAGAATATGTAATACATTAAATTGTGGGTATTCAAATACAGCGAGTTGAATTTCTCCTATTTCAATTGTCAAAATAATGATGCACAGGTCTCAGGTGACGTTTGAATTGGTTTATATTGATTAGTGATTTTATGTTTTTTGGAATTCTGTTATATAATTTTGGTGCAAGGTAATAGTAAGACCTTTGAGTAGCTGTTTTGGACATGAATGGAATGATATAGTGTTGCTTTTTTCGAGTGTTGTGTTCATGTTCTGGTATTTGGGAAAATTGCTTGTGTAAGTGATGTCGCACACAGGAACAGTGGTAATACAATTGCCTGATATCGAATATTTTCGTTTCAGTGTATAATGTTTTTGTTGGATGCCAGGAGTTCTTCGAAAAAGATAATTTCAAGAATCTTCTCTGTATGACTTCCAAGGTATGGAGAAAAGTTTTTGCAGCTGAGCCCCAAACGGGCATTCCGTAACGAAGGTGGCTTTCAACTAGGGGATAATATGTTTTAAGGTAATTTTCAGGTAAGAGTTCTCTAAGTTTCCTGAATTTATACAATATTTCTCTCAATCTCTTCAACATATATGCTTTATGTAAGTCCCATTTCATGTGAGTATCGATAATTATGCCTAAGTACTCAATTTTTGTTTCAGGGTATATAGTGAATGTCTTCAAATGGGAATTCACATTGAGCTGGTTGAAGGTCGGTCTACTAGAGGAGTTACAGGTGAAGTACAGATAGGTGGTTTTTCCCGTGTTTACGGTCATTAATTTGGAATCCAGCCATTGTTTAATTCGTGAGAATCCAGCTTCCTCAGTACCTCTCAGATCATTCCAGGTGTCTGCCCTATAAAAGATAGCTGTGTCGTCGGCAAACCCTATGATGTCATCATTATTTTCCAGAGAGAATAACCCGTTAATATATATATTGAAGAGAGTAGGACCTTGCGGAACTCCATATTCAATAAGCGTCCATTAGTTCATTAAAAGTCTGAAAGGGCGCAAATCTGATTATTCTTTGGAAGACTCGACAAAAATGTACTTATACGAAGATCTAAACATCGTCAAACTATACCAAATGTATTTTGATCGCAATGCTAAAAATAAAGTTCCCTGCCAATCTTTGCGCGGAATATTTTAAATCAGATTAAACATAACGTTTCGCATATCCTCTTAAGGACACGTGCACATGTGATTCTTCAAAAGCCGACATATCTTCCCTTATTGTAACATTGAATTCAATCTTGGATGATGAAACAAACCAGATAGAGGGCTGGCAATTATTTGAGGAAAAATACTTGAACATCATCTCAAAAAAGTGGGCGATTTGACAGTCTGAAGAGAAATTATTGCAAACGTCGCTCACGATGGAGAGTATCTTAATGTATTAGTAGAAACATTTTTCATGCCCAAACATCACCACCAACGATAAATGTCAACAAAATTTCATCAGTTTCAACATTCATATTTATTTGTTGTAAATTACGTTTTGAGAAATAATTTCTATTCAACTTATTCGAAAGTAACTTAAGAATTATTTTATTTTTCCATTGACAATTCGCTATGATGATACAATGGTGAATGGATAAAAAAATACAAAAACATGAAAATAATCTTGCAACACTCCCTCTGTATGATTAGTTTCGTGAATCTTCTGTGATACAGCTGATTCCCAACTGATTCCTGATATGAGAGTGGTAGTAGATTCATGCGATTTGATTTTTTTCATCGATATGATGAATTTCGATATCCTTGTCCACTTTCTCTCGAATGAAGGGATATTTGATATCAATATGTTTTGTTCTCTTCAAAGACTTGCCATTAGCGTTTTTTATCGTATGAAGAGCTGATTTGTTATCAACGTACAAAGGTACCAACATCTCGCAAATACCCAATTCCATCGACAATTGTCGAATCCATAGAACATCTTTTGTGGCTTCACTTGCTGATACACATTATGCCTTTGAAGTAAAAAGAGCAACTGTGGCTTGTTTTCTGGATCCCCACATTATTGCTCCCCCTGGATACATAATAATAAATCCACTGGTTGATTTCCTCCCATCTTTTTCTCCGGCATAATCGGCGTCACAGAATGCAACAAGGTCTCCTATTTTTCGATAAGATATTCTGTTTCGAATAGTATCTTTCAGATATCTGAATACATGCATTCCAATGGCATACTTTTGGTTTCTCCATATATTTGCTCAGGTAGTTCACGATGATAGTAATATCTGGCCTAGACACATTGGACAAATATAGTAATGAACCTATTGTTTCCCGGTAGGGCTCATCTGTTGCTTCCGGTGAGTTTTCTGAATCAAAATTCACGTCTCCTGAAGTAGAAACTGGATTTGATTCATCCATATTGAATCCTGTCAAAACTTTTCTGAGATAGAATTCTTGATTAATGAAAACACCATCATTCTGGAAAATATTTACGCCCAAATAAGATTCTGCTTTTCCATATATGATTTATGATTGAGTTCATCCATCAATATTTTGATTTCTGTCAGATTGGCACCTGCTACCAACCCATCGTCGAAATATAGGGTGACGATTATGGTTTCTCTTCGAAAAATACATGTATCAGTTTCACAAACAGAAAAACCTTTTTCAGCCAAAAATCCACTTAATTTTTCATTCCACTTCTAGGCGCCTGCTTCAGACATTAAAGACTCTTCTGTAATTCAAACATTTTTTCTGATTCGTATTGAAAACCTTCTGGCTGCTCCATATATATTTCTTCGGTCAGATCACCATGTAGAAAGGTAGTTTTGACGCCAAACTGAAATATGTGATATTTCATTTTTGCTGCCATAGGACTATAAGTTTTCTCGTAATCCACTTCTTGCTCTTGCATGAATCCTCTGGAGACTCATCTTGCCTTGTATTCGAGAATGTTGCCGTATTCATCCCTTTTTCCGAAAACTCCACTTGTATGACAAGGGTTTTCTATTTTCAGGTTAGTCCATGTTTTGTTTTCCATGAGTGATTCGTATTTGCCAATCATGGAATCTTTTCATTTTCAAAGCATCTTCAACTTTCAAATCTTCCAAATTCCCAATCATTGCTCTTCCAAATCGTTCAGGTTTCCTCAGACTATCTCTGTTTCTGAGATTATAATGGTGATTTTCAGTTTTTGAATCATTTCAACTTTCTATGGTATTCTCCAAAACTTTAGTTTTTTTTCACTCCTACCGCCTGCTTTCCGATTTCTTCCACTTCTTGTTCAATACTTTTACTTTTATACCAATCGCTGCTTCAACAATCTATATGGACAATCTCGTCATTATGTTCTTCTTTGAATTTGACACTCCTTAACAGTTAGATTTTCCGTGATTCCGATATGAAAACTAGATATCCTTTAATATTCTCACTGAATCCAACAACCTTTTCTACTTCACTTCTGGCATCTCATTAAAGTCTTCTTTCCTTTTCAAGATACTCAAAAACAGTTTTGCAAAAAAATCGTAAATGAGTAATATTGTATGTTTTATTAAACCATAACTCATTTGGTGTTTTCTCTTTCATTCCGCTTCTACCAGGCATATTCAAAATATAAACAGCATCATTCACAGCTTCAGCCCATATGTTTTTACAAAGACTTTCAGCTTGAATCATGGTCCTCGCCATTTCCACAATGGTTCTCTGCTCTTCCATTCTGTTGAGGCGTATAAGAAACTGTTAGTTCTAAAAGAGTTCACGTATATCTTTATTGACAAACTCTTTGCCGTTATCACTTCTGACATATTTCACCCTTTCGCCGATTTAATTTTGAACCATATTTATGAACATTTCCATCTTCTGATGAACTTCACTCTTATTGTAAAGGAAATAAACAGTTTTATAGCGGGAGAAATTATCTTTTAGCAGCGGAAAGAATCTCGATCCACCTAATGACATTTCTTCCATAGGGCCGCATACGTCCATATGAATCGAATTTTATTGTTGGAACTCAACGAAAAAGGCATTTGATGTTGGTTTCCTTTTGCGCAGGCTTTACAAAAAATGTTTCCAGTCGTATTTTTGTATTCGATGGAATTTTCATTCAAAACCCTTTTAACGTAAACTTTGATTTCCCATTCTTTCATGCCAAACTCGTAGGTTTTTAAGATTTATCGTAAATCCAATATTGACAGCATTTTCACTATGGATGTCTTCAATGAAATTCATTTCATAAAGTTTGTCCTTTCGGACGCCGTTAGCGACTATTTCTCAATTCTTCATGAATTTGCACTCTCTATGATCTGAACTCATGGTATATACGGATACTTCATTCTTTATCATACATGGTATCCATTTTCCTCCTTCTGCGGCGATACAAGAACCATCGCCAATTTCAACTAATTTTGGTCCATTAAATGATACAAACGAATATATGTTTTCTGTTACACATGTGATGTGATAAAAGCCGTACTAATGAACGCACTTCTATTCTGGCTGGTTTGACCGCGATCCTTTTTTTTTTTTCTTGAACCAACAATCTTTTAGCAAATGACCACCCTTTTTACAAACATTGCATGAGGGAACTCCGAAGTGTCTACATTTTTTCCACAAAACTTTTGGTTGCGACCAAATGTACCACATTTAAAACAATTTTCAGCATTTTCCTTGATATAAGAAGTCATTGCTAATACCATCTTCTCATCTTCTTTGGAACTTTCTCGATTCTTGAACAAAAAAAAGTTGTAAATTATGCTTTGAAGAATAATTTGTATTCAATATATTCGAAAATACCTTCAGAATTATTTTATTTTTCAATTGACCATTCACTATGAAAATACAATGGTGATTGGATAAAAAACACAAATACATAAAAATAATCATTCATTTGCAACAATATTCTGTCAAATTCAATATCTGTATTTCACAGCTACGATTAATCTGTTGCTCAGAATGGAACTGAAAAAGGCTGATACATGCTGTATCACTTCTCTCATAACAACCTGCCCATGGAAAAAAAAACACAACATTTTTCGTTATTCCTGCGCAACTCTAAATAAAAACGTTACTTTCATTTGATTCATCCATTACTTGTTGACCAAGAAAACCCATTTTGATACTGTTAAAGTGATATTCTCGATCGAAACATGAGATGCCGGATGCTTGGAGAGACGAATTCCTGTGTGACACCTACACCATTCGAAGTAATCGATATGTGGCAAGAATTTTGATTTTCAAAATTGGAGTAGATTTTTATCGCCATTTTATCCAATGTATTGTGCCTTTTTAAATTTTGCAAGGAGAATAACGCTTAGTGTTCCACAAATTATCTTTTATCACTAGTTCTGAATTCAACAAAGAAATCCAAAGAGGCACCTAAGAAAGAAACAGGAAGAACAAAAAAGAGAAGAAGAAAATGGAAGAATTTGCAGGATCTGTTCGCATTCAGGCGCCGGTCCTGACAATCGCTCTAATCTCCAGATTCTATATCTTCAAAACTAAAGCTTTGAAATCCCATCTTCATTTCAAGAAGGGGAATTGTTGTATTTTCAATAAGTTACACATGGATATTAATATGTTCCTAGAACTCTCTGAAGTTCATGCAACGTAAAGACGACTTGTCAGCACTATTTTAAAATAATATACAGTGTCACACATAAAGTTCGCAGCATATGGAAGTTTTTTTATTAATAGATATAATGAAAATTTTACTTCGCAGTTAGTTTGTGCTTGAGAAATGAGTAAAGAACAGCCTCTTCCCTTTTGTCATGTGCTACTCTAAACCTGTCAAATTTGACATTATTTTCGAAAATCCTCAAAAAATTTTTTTTAATTTCTAAAAATGCCAAAGATAAAAGTTGCTCGGTTTCCAATTTCATACCTTTGCTCCGAATTTGGACTCTCTACTGTCACTTCGACTTTTTTCCAATTTTTTTAGTTTTTTGAATCTTTTGCTCTACCGATTCGAATGAAACATGATTCAAATTTCATAATTTTGATGAATACGAGACTTCCATGTCATATATTTCCCATAAAATACCCACATTGGCCTGTTACCAGAAATAAAAATAAATGCACCTCCAGAAATTCGTCTTTGTTGTTGCAAAGTTCATCTAGTTTTCTTATTTCATTCGGATTTTCAATGTATGGACGTTAATATGTCAGTAATCGAATAAACAAATTTCTTTTCATTCTTATTACACTCGTATTTCTTTTTTTACAGATTTGTATCCCGTAAGCTGCAGATGAGTTCGAAATATTTTGATGTAGTTTACACCCAACAGTGTGACTGTTGGATGTAAACTGTTAGATGTAATTTTCGAGCAAATAATAATTTTTCGCAACGTTTTCTGAATTGATTTCATAAATCTCATATTCTTCATTTTCACCATTAGATGTGTAAAAAACATTAAACCAAAATAACTATAACCAAATTCACAATTAAACATCGTAACATTCATTGATTTATCTCAATAATAACCTTTCCGTTCTAGTCGTTTCATTCACAGACTTTGTGGCATTTTTAATAAATAGGGGATTTATGTTAGCATAACACTCTCGAAAGGTATTCTCTAAATGTTCTTTGTTTGCAAATGGTCTGTGCTTGTAATCCCCATAGAAAAAAGTCCATTGGAGATAAGTTCGGTGATCTTGGTGGCCAATAATCTTTCCAATCTCGTCCTTTCACTTTTCCCCTAAACATCTGACTGAGACACTGTTTCACTTCTACCGTTTGGTGGATCGGTGCCCCGTCAAGCTGATACCACAAATTTCGTCTAACACTTAGAGGCAGATTATCCAAAACCAAATGATTCTTAATGAAATTTCTGAACATGTCTGCGTTCAAATTTTGCCTAAAAAAAAAATGGTCCAATTATTTGGTTATGTAATAAACCACACCACACATTTGTCTTGAATGAATATTAGTCACGGCAAAATTTGGATTATTGTTGGACCACCATCGTCAATTTTGGGAACTAACTATTCCGTTCGACAAGAAAGTTGCCTCGTCTGTCCATAAAATCCTGTAGGGAAATGTGATATCATTTTCTCTCTCACCTTGGAACCAAAATGAAAATCCTACTCGAATATCGAAATCTCTTCCTTCAAGAGTGTGTATGAATAGGGGATTTATGTTAGCATAACACTCCCGAAAGGTATTCTCTAAATGTTCTTTGTTTGCAAATGGTCTGTGCTTGTAATCCCCATAGAAAAAAGTCCATTGGAGATAAGTTCGGTGATCTTGGTGGCCAATAATCTTTCCAATCTCGTCCTTTCACTTTTCCCCTAAACATCTGACTGAGACACTGTTTCACTTCTACCGTTTGGTGGATCGGTGCCCCGTCAAGCTGATACCACAAATTTCGTCTAACACTTAGAGGCAGATTATCCAAAACCAAATGATACTTAATGAAATTTCTGAACATGTCTGCGTTCAAATTTTGCCTAAAAAAAAAATGGTCCAATTATTTGGTTATGTAATAAACCACACCACACATTTGTCTTGAATGAATATTAGTCACGGCAAAATTTGGATTATTGTTGGACCACCATCGTCAATTTTGGGAACTAACTATTCCGTTCGACAAGAAAGTTGCCTCGTCTGTCCATAAAATCCTGTAGGGAAATGTGATATAATTTTCTCTCTCACCTTGGAACCAAAATGAAAATCCTACTCGAATATCGAAATCTCTTCCTTCAAGAGTGTGTATGAACTTTGGCTTATAGGGATGGAAATTATTTTTGTGCAAAATTCTCTCACAGTTTCTCTGCCAACCCCTGTTTTTCCACTAATAATCCTACCATTAGTTTTTCCGTTTTCAACAACGCTCAAACAAACATTGAGTTGTTCTTCTTCATTTACCTTATTGGATTATGTGGTTTCTTGAAATGATTGTCCACAGAGCCAGTTTCTTTGAATGTTTTCAATATTCTTTCCACGGTACTAAAGTGAATATTTCTTCGCTGATGCCGGTGTTTGAAAATACAAGCAACATCTCGATATGGCACATTCTCACCACATAAAAAAACGATTTCCACTTTGTCTTGTGTGGATAACATTGTTCATAAAACTTATTTGTGAAATATAAATATACGAAAATCTGTACACAAAACAACTCGATTTATTAAACTCAATAATTTGACATTAACCAAAACAAAAAATTTGTTTCGAAAGCCTACTAAGGGAACATTTTATTTCGATTCGATCAATTGTACTATTTTCTTCCCGAGATGTTGCATTAGTCTTGTATTGTTTGAAATCACTAAATTGTATATCATGTTTAGTACAAATCGCTAGAACGAAAGTCTTTTGAATAGTTATGAAACTGTAGGTCATTGTCATTTTTACAGAAGAGTATGATATTTCGGGTTTGTTTGTAACTGAATTATTGGTCAGAAAAATAATCAAACTGGATAAAAATCTCTTAAAAAAAGAAATACGAGTATAATAAGAAAGAGAAGAGAAATTCGTTTCTTCGATTATCGACATATTAACGTCTATTGAAAATCATTGAAAATCCGAATCAGTTTCACAATGAAATGAAAAAACTAGATGAACTTTGCAACAACAAAGACGAATTTCTGGAGGTGCATTTATTTTTTTTCTGGTAACAGGCCAATGTGGGTATTTTCTGGGGAAGATATGACATTGGAGGCTCGTATTCATCAAAATTATGAAATTTGAATCATGTTTCGTTCGAATCGGTAGAGCGAAAGATTCGAAAAATTAAAAAAAATTGAAAAAAGTCGAAGTGACAGTAGAGAGTCCAAATTTGGAGTAAAGGTATAAAATTGGAAACTGAGCAACTTTTTTCTGTGGCATTTTTCGAAATTAAAAAGAAACTTATTTTTTGAGGATTTTCGAAAAAAAATTCAAATTTGACAGGTTTAGAGTAGCACATGACAAAAGAAACGAGGCTGTCAAATTTTCATTATATCTATTAATAAAAAAAACTTCCATATGTTGCAAACTTTATGTGTGACACTGTATGTTCACGTGTTATTGAAAGATGCACTCAGAAATATCTAATAAAGCCTGGCAACCAAACATAAGAGGTCATCAATTTCATGATGTAAAATGATTTATAGGGCAATTTTCAATGTAATAGTAAGACACGTGTACTATATTTAACAGCTGGCTGGTGCACACACAAAAAGGATTTCTTGCTGTAATGGAATATGCTTTGAATCAAGAGTATGGCTTGTTTGTATATACTGGAATTAACGATTGCTCGATCTGATAATTCTTAATTTCCAATTCAGTATTCTCTGATCAAGCGTATAGATTGCTTGAATTATGAAAAATATATATTTTTTGTATGACTAAACCAACTCTACTCCAAATAAGAAACACGTGTTACTTAGGTAATCAAGACAATCATAATCTTCATTTGAAAAGTACTTCCTTCGAATCAAATTGCACAAATTCTTATTATTCTATAGCTCATTTCATACCAAGATTGGACGAATAAAAATATATTATTAAATTGAGATACAGCCCCCTTCATTTGAGAAACTCACTGTGATAAGGTAAGAAAATATCTGTTTCAATTGAAACTACCACATTGATGAATAAGAAGAGTATCATTAGCTTGATTTGAAATATCAGAAATACTTTTATTGAATAAATAGATCTTCATTTGAGAACGTCACCCTGATAAGTTAATTGATACTACCATATTTTTGAATAAGAAGAGTATTGATGAACGTAATGATAAATTTTATGAGAATAATCAATATGGAACACACATACTCATTTGAACTCAATAACTGTTTTTGGCATTCAGGACAATGATGTCAGGAGGTGGAAAAATGATAATGGATAGAAAATTTGAACTATTCACAAATAAATATTCATGACTTACATGTTAATATTCACAAAAAAAATAACATTATCATTCACAACAGTGATGAGATTTCATGTCCCTGAAGATGTTTCAATTTTGTACACTCCCCTTTGGATGATGGTAAACAAATGTTCAATTTGTGGCGGATATTTCGAGTGTAGAACATTGACACTCCAGATGAAGTGTCAAATGCTTCCCAAAGAGTAAGAAACTGAAACTTCATAGTATCCACTACCAAATATGCTGTTCTGATGTTGCTCAGGGTATCACCCTCAATTATGCCGTAGGGCTGCACAGTTCTTTTCCTATTATACGCAAAATCTGTCTGGTCTTTTATAACCTCATCACTATCACCAGGCACCTGAAAATTAGATGAAAATAATGAAATAGTTGTGTTTGGCATTACATTTTTTTTTAAATCCTTCGAAGGTTTTGTGTCTATTTTTCAATTACCAGGAATTTGTACGGAAGTTGATTGAATATTTCACAAAATTTAAACTTGAGTGGAAAATTTACTTAATATGGAGACAACCAGACTCAAAGTGAATATAACATATTTAAAAATGTGTGGAAACATCATTCTGGGCAAAGAATATTTGGCTTCATGACATATTCCGTAAATTATCTTTAGTTGACTCGATATTTAATGTATAATACCTGAAAACTAAGGAAGAATAAGAAAAATATATATTATGTTTGTGGAAATCATTTTGTCTGTGTTGTTTTTACTAATTTTCCCATCAGGCTTTTCGTGCGTTCCTAGTTGTTTATTGGCAGTATGATAATTTTGCAATCGTCATGAACTGAGGCTGAAACATAAATGAAACATTAGGAATAGAATTATGAACTCTACTATACTCGAGCCTCATTGAGTCCAAAGAGTTTTGCGTAGGCAGCCCCCTTCCCTTTATTTGTATCATGCTCCTTGTCCAGCTTATAGTGGTCAAATTAGATCAGGATGATCATATAATTCTGTATTTTTTCAGAAAGGGAAAGTAGTAGTCTCTTCCTGCCAGTTGTAACAACACGAATTGACTTGTTTATCAGATGGACGAGATGCAACAGTTCTGTGGGCTCTTCACGGGTTTTTCGTGCCCAATAAAAGTATTGAAAAGGACATGGAAAATCTCAAGTTCACCATAAGTAATCCGCAGTTATCATTTTTGTATATACGCAAAACCGTCCAAGAAGCAGAGGACCGGATAAACTTCCTGCAATCCAAGAAGTCGTCGATTCAGCTTTTCATTTTCGCCATTGGAGAGGATCACAAAAATTTAAGAAATTCACACTTACTTTGATAGATTCAAATATATTTTTTTCAATAAAAGGCAATGGATATCGGTTTTTAAATAATATATCGTTTCGAATAGAATTTTCCAGAGAAAAATATCATGTTTTGGTACTTTCTGGAAAAAAAATCTACAAAATAAAATTAAACAACTCTTACTCAAAAATACACATTTTGTGTGAATATCTGGAGAAAACTAAGAGTATTCCTGAGTAAAGATGTAGATCTATATACACGATATAAAATAAAATGTTTTATAGGAAAATACCATTTTTTAACAAAATAAAATTAATTCTTGATTCAAGCGAAGGTACCATTAATCTAGTTGAAATAAACGGATTATCCTGTTGATATGAAATATGAAGTCATTTCTTATTGCAGAATTCTAGAAACCAAAATCTTCTTGACTACAAATATATTTCATAGCTGGGGTGCGAAACTGGGAACTGGGGATTCTTCTTTGAAAATAAATAGGTGTTACCCCCGATATTTCTATGTGAAAATCAGAACAATACTTTTGTATATTCAAATCATCGTAATGAGAAATAAAGTTGGTTGGGTAATGCACAAAAACATTGATGTTAATACACTCTTGTGATTGAACAATGAATTCTAGGTGATAGAATGATAATTGTAGGCCATGAAAGAATGTCCCTTATCGTTGAAATAATTCTATTGAACATTGTGCCAATTACGGCTTGAATAAAAAAATGGTGAAAAAAACATGTTTTGATAATTAGTATTAGAAATAAAATTGATTGGTTAATATACAAAATACATTGATGCCAGGATCGACAGTCGATTGTACCGATGAACGTGGTCCTCAAGCAATGTCCTTATAGTGAACGTATAAAAACCTCTTCATGAGACAATCAACAAATGAACATTATGGTGATCACACAGGGCATCGGTTGAAAAATAATGTCCAAATACATTGTTGTAATGATTTTTTTCATTACAATCAGGTCACTTTTTTGTTCTGTGTTATCGGCAATGAATGATAATGAGTTTCTCAGTGTTGCAGCACTATACTATAACGATTCTATATACAGTGCATTCCATTTAAAACGAGCCACCCTGAATAACTTTTGGTACAATGATTTTCAGAAAAAATGAAAAACACATCAACAATAGTATATAGGGGGGCACATTTTGACATATTCACATTTGATGTTACTTCCACTATCGCACCCCCAGAGCATGTCACCATTTTTTTTTATGGATCACCCTATATTGGTTCGCATCATCAGATGCTCCATGATGAGCAGATTTCAACAAAGTATAAAACATATGGTCTGACGCGTATGGTTCGGGAGCTACAAATTATTTGAGTTGAAAACGAGCCACCCTGAATGAACTTCTGTACAATCTGTTACCTGGGTTTCATTGGTGTTTTTTTGAAGTATACTTCAAAAAAGTCTTATTTTGCCTAGTTAAGTTTGAATTCGATGTTCTCTTCATTTTGTATTTGTCTCATTCTACAATAACGATTACCTACCAGGTGAAGTTACAATTGGTGTTTCTGTTTTTGTGAATTCTTGAGAAGCAATGGTTTATACGCTTCGAGAACGGATTGAAATAGTGAGTTTGTACTACCAGAATGGAAATAGTGCTAGAGCTACTGCCCGTATGTTCAATGATAATCATCCAGGAAAAAATGTACGACACAAATACGTTTCGGAATTATTGAACAAATTTATGGAAACTGGATCTGTTAGCAATAAAAAGCATAACCGTTCAGGAGTTGTCAACGATGAAGCTATTTCTATTGCAGTTTTAGGGCACGTTGGACTAATGGAAAATACGCAATCTCTTACTAAGTTATCTCGAGAATCAGGAATCAGTCGTACAAATGTTTTCAGGATCCTTCATAAGTACAAATTTCATCCATATAAAATTAGACTAGTTCATGAATTGAACGAAGATGATTTCGATAGACGTATCGAGTTTTGTGAAAGTCTCATTGAACGGATCAACTTGCATCAGAATTTCCTGATTAAAAGTTGTTTTTTGGATGAAAGTACGTTTAGTTTGAATGGAGAGGTGAATCGGCAAAATTGTCGATATTGGAGTGATACGAATCCTCATTTATACCGTCAAGTTCATACCCAACGACCTCAAAAACTGAATGTTTGGGCAGGAATTTTAGGTGACCACATCATAGGACCTTTTTTATCGATGATAATTTGACTGGTGAGAAATATTTGGATATGTTGGAGAATCGAATAATACCGTGCATCAATAGGGCAATTGAGGAGGATATGAATTTATTCGAACATGAAATAGTTTTTCAGCAGGATGGTGCACCTCATTATGCAGCTCCAGTGCGACAATTGTTGGATGATCATTTTCCTGGTCGCTGGATTGGCAGAAGAGGTCCTACAGAATGGCCACCAAGGTCTCCGGATCTCACTGCTGTAGATTTCTTTCTATGGGGTCATTTGAAGTCTGAAGTGTATGATATAGAATCAACAACATTAGAAGATTTGAGAGAGAAGATCATTAGGCATTGCAGAGAAATAACTCCCGAGATTCTCAACCATGTGAGGGCGGCAATGGAAGCTCGTTTGTACCATTGTATGGAAGTTGGTGGAAACGTTTTTGAAAATTTACTATAGAAATTTTTCTTCTTCTCATTGTCAAGTCATAAGATTTTGATTCAAGAATTTAATAAAAAATCTCTTTTTATGATTCATTGCTTCATTTGTCTCTAGAACGAATATTCCAAAATGTGGCCTCCTGTATAAATTGTTGACCTGTTTTTTTATTTTTACTGCAAATCATTGTTTCAAAAGTTATTCAGGGTGGCTCGTTTTCAACCAAATAATGTGTAGCTCCCGGGTCAGACCATATGTTTTATACTTTGTTGAAATCTGCCCATCATGGAGCATCTGATAATGCGAAACAATATAGGGTGACCCATTGAAAAAAAAATGGTGACATGCTCCGGGGGTGCGATAGTGGAAGTATCATTAAATGTGAATATGTCAAAATGTGTCCCCCTGTATACTATTGTTGACGTGTTCTTTCATTTTTCCTGAAAATCATTGTACCAAAAGTTATTCAGGGTGACTCGTTCTAAATGGAATGCACTGTATAGGTACTTTATTATAGTTTAATGTATTTGACGGTTCAGGGACACCGTTGTGAATTATTTCGTTCGTTTCAGCAGTGTTGATAACCTATTCTCGTTTCAGTAGTGTTTTTACATATTTTAATTTTTGCAAGATACCAGCGATATTTTTACATATATTTTTGCCTATATATTTTGAAGACGGACTTGTTTTCAATGTGTGGTTATTCAAGAATAGTGTAGAATTCGGTTTTTGGATTATGAACACTAGTTAAGATACAAATTCGGAATTTGGAATTTGAAGTTCACTGCCAATACCTGCAAGAACCCCGCACGAAATTAAATTGGCTCTCGGTCGAATTGGCTGAAATTTCATTATGTTATAGTAGGATGGGTCATCAGAAAGAAGTGTAAGTTCAAATTATTTTGTATGTTTAGTTTCTGAGATATAAGCGGCCGAAGTTCGTAAAAACGTCGTATTGGGGTAGGATTGACAAAGAAAAAATGGTTTAAAAAAAAAAATAAAACAAAGAAGAACGGAAATGAATTGATTGGAACTTATAAACATGTTCAATTATATTCTTATTGATGATAGTACATTAGGGTGTATACGGGGCATAGTCAAAAAAATAGTTTTTTCGGATTTTTTTCCAGCACTATTTCAATACCAACAAGTTATGTTTTGTTAAGATATCATAGTTTCAGTCTATTGTAGACGTGTTTTGTTTCTTGATGACTCTCTCTGTTTGAAATATATATTTTTTCAATTTTCGAGTATACTCCTATACTGAAAACAATTGACAGATCGTTTTTGATTTCAAAAAAAGGAATTAATTGCTACTGCCCATTGAATAGAAGATAGGGTAACATTCTGATGAACGCAATTGTTCAATATTACCATTCATTTAGATAAAGGGTGCGTTAATTTACAATGTTTTTATCGAATATCTAGCAAACTGTTCCGTAAATTTGGACCAAATTGTACTCACAATATTTTGAAAATGTTGACTATCATATACGATAGTTTTATCAACTTGGTATGTTGCGTTTCTACTTTATAGATTTTTGAAGTTTACGGTTTTACGATATATGGTGTAACCTATCGATTCAACTAAATTTTATTGAACCTTTCGACACATTCAATTCTATTATAAAACTTTTCGAAATCAGTTATTTGATACTATAAACAACACAAACCACACTCAATAACAATTTGGAACTCAACAGTATAGACTCAAAAAAAACGAATTATAATTAACGACTTCTATCATAAAAAGTCGATAAATATTATGGAAATTATAATATAACAAATCGAAATGAACCTGATGAAGCTATTTTATAGCGAGACACGCGTCGTGCTTTAGTGAACCCTTAAGTAGTGAAAATCCTATAGTGTATTGTAGTAGTAGTGAACTCTAAATCGAAATTGAAGCTAATTGGAAAGATTATCATTGTACATGTTTATGAGTTCCGATCAATACATTTCCATCGTTACTTTGTCTTATTTCGACTAAAAAAAAACAGTTTTTTTCTTTGTCAATCCTACCCCAATACGACGTTTTTACGAACTTTGGCCGCTTATATCTCAGAAACTAAACATACAAAATCATTTGAACTCACACTTTTTTCCGATGACCCATCCTACTATAACATAATAAAATTTCAGCCAATTCGACCGAAAGCCAATTTCCTCCCAATTTCGTGCAGGGTTCTTTCAGTTGACTTTCGTATAGAAGCTTTTAGCCATACGCTAAGAGTAGTTTCGCGGCATCAGGAAATTACATTGGCGATAACAGATTTCATCCTCTGGAGAAACGAAATAGTGTTAGACTGATTCCAAGAGACAGCTGTTCCTTCGACGCGTAGGCATATGAGTTTACTGGTGAATGGAAAGTTTCAGGAGCTTCTATTTTAATAATAATATTCTCTGCAATTCGCAATTCAGTAATACGGTATTTGGAGCTTTCATAATACTGGCTACTTGCTGCCTCGTGGTGGATTCCTATACATTCTTTCACAGCCCGAACGATTTCTGAAATATTGAAGTCATCCACTTTTCGGTGGAGTTGATTTTCTAAATATTCTAGGAACTATTCATACACATTCAAATTTGTCCTTGATTTAATAAACACACAGTATACTATGACGTGAAAATCTTTCATAATGATTCTAATAGACAACCACTGAAAGTCAGTACTCACACTGTTTAAAATTTGAATAGGTTTTAATTTAACACAACACCACTGCGGTTTACATTAGAAAAAACATAGTTTTTGTCATTTCAAAGCACCAAATAGCGGGTATAGTCGTCGGAAAAACAGTCATTGAGCTGGGTTTCTGTTATAAATTATACACCTCAGTTATTTTGCTACTTTTTATACGTCATTCTAGTAATAAAAGGAAAGATTTTCAGTTTCAATTCTACGCATCTAAAAATCACTTTATTCTGTATTGATAGAACGTTTGTCACATCTTTGAATATCTTCCTCTTTTTTTCTTGTGGAAAAATCAAACTGTCTGATAGCAGCTTTCGGCGGACAAAATGGTTCGTCATTCAATATTTCGAATACATGATAGGGGGCTCCAACTTGGAAAGCAGCGTAACGACCGAGAGTATTCGGTTTCTATACGAGAAAATTGATTGAAATATCTTTTTTTTTGAGTAATCCATCATGTTGTCAGCGGTTGCATCTTATTTCTTTATTTTCCCTATATAATACCAGACTTGCTTAGTTTTGGCATCGCCCGCTAAATGCCCATCAGAAAGGTCGTATCTGTAGCTACACTGATCTTCAAATCCTGCTTTCTATTGCTCCGACAACGTTACTTTCTTATGTAAAATGGCAGAGATCCTGACTTAAGATACACATTTTGTTCATTGTTATACTTTATGATAATAGATTATTTTTATCATAAATAAATTATGTATGCGCGATAGAAGTTATACTACTTTGGCATAACAAAAAACATTATTCCGCGTACCAATAATTAAAATTTTTTGAACGTCGTTTTCATTTGACTAAAATCACCATGATTCCCAGGAAAAAAATCCAGATGTGAATCTAGAAAGTGGAGTTTTATACTCATATTGCATTCCATTTTTTTTATATTTATCCAATAAAGTTGCCACGATATTTTCATAGTCAGGGTGTTTGTGATTCCCTAAGAAATCGTTAACAACGTTTCTAAATGCCCGCCAAGCTTCTAGTTCAGTAGTATTCATTGTTGCGTCAAATTCCCCGTCTTTCATCAAAGATCTGATTTTTGCATGAGATAATCTTGGGAATTTTTGACTCAGGTATTTAAAACTGTCTTTTTTTAATGCTTTGACAAATTGTGTCATCATACCCAGTACAATATGAAGCGGAGGTATCAATTAAGTTTTGTTCCAGGTTCACGCTTTTAACGAGCTTTCCATTGTTTTTTTACGTTCATTTTGACACTTTCTTGACGACATTTTGTTCAGGCACAAATCATTGATAAGATTCAATAAACATCTAAAGTAAAACACTAACATTTTTTTTCAATAAACACTCTAATTCCAGTATGAATTTTGTAAACAAAGTTACTGTAATGGCTTATTCTCGTGTGACGCCTTAAAAACTGGGTGTGTCGCTGTTGCAACTAATAGATTTTCTCACGAGAGGTCTAACAATTTGGAAAAAGAGTGCCAAAACTTAATAATTTAACTTATTTTTATTAAAACAAATAAAATTGCCAATATATTAATTTTATTGAAAACCTGACGTGATACGATGAAATGGGGTCTGGACTCATCGTCAGCACCACAAAATTGGTAGAAAAAATTACCATTTTAAACAAGGAAACTCATGTCGGCCGGTGTAATTTATGTAAGTAGGAAAAACTATAAAATTATCAGTTGTAATATCACAAGAGAGTGAGAATAAAGTGAAAATGATTCGACAGATTTTCGAAAACTTGTTGCCGGGCAAAAGACACGAGAGCTCAACGGGCTCGAGTGGCTATTGCCAAATGGCAACAAGTTTGAGAATGAAATCTGGAGAATTATTTTCTACTTTATCGAACTCTCGTGTTGGTATTTTATGGATTAATTTTTGATGTAACGATCATTAACATATCTCCTCGCACAATGATACAATGTACTAAACCGGTTTTGATTCATATCTCACTTTTCATACGAATTGATGACAGACGTCAAAATAAAAGTATACGTACTCAGACAATTTTCTAGGTAGAATATTACCAAAGAGAGTAAACGTTATCTGAGTAGGAGGTACTAATAAGCTCTAGCCAATCAGAATCTTGTAGCATTAACGCGTCATAGTGACGTACGTGGACATGGGTACAGGTGGCCCACGTAACATACAGTGTGATCCAATATATATTTAAAAGCCTGTAACTCTCAGATACCAGAGTGCGGATTGCGCTAGCTCGCCACTGTCCTGAGAGAATGGTGGACATGACATGTCCATTTACGTCACTATGACTCACAAATGATCTTTCGTCTCTTTCTATCAGTATCACCATTGTCTTATGGGGAATAGACTCTCCTACTCAGATAAAGCTTACTCTCTTTGGAATATTCCGAGTATAATCATGTTTTGATTGGCCAAAACGTACATGAATGATTTGAATTCAAAGTTTCCATTGGTTTCTAGAAATATCAAAAAATAATCGAAGTTTGATTGAAGAACATAATTGAAATGAAATGATATTTATTTATACAAAGTTATTAAAATATATATTACTACATAAACGAGTCAAATATATCCAAAATCAAATTATTTATATCCAAGGGGGTTGTTCTGGTGATGGTATGAGTTACAAGAGGTTTGTGGTAGCTAAATATGATACAAATTGTCTTGTAGAAACGTTATACAAATATCGTTTACCTACAGCATCGATAGTGATGCCATGTCGTGTTCTAGGAACTGTAGGGTCATTACCTATGGAGAGATCAAAATCCTTGTGAGAAAAGTTGATAATTGGGTCAGAACTTGCCAAGATGAATTTGACATTAAAGTTTCCAATTGAAATAATTAGTAACTTATCCTAACCTCTACCCATATATGCTTTTCTAATTGTATATGGACATAGTTCCCGTTTTATAAAATTCATAAAGTCCTCAATTTTTTTATTTGGAAAAATATAAATTGTTATTAAAATAATTTCTTTACCATCTTCCATTTTCATTCGGCTGCACAAAATGCACCAGCTGTTGACATAGCTGAACTCACAGAGTCGGACCCTCAGATCAATTATTGATCTGAGGTCGGACCTGTCTCACAGTCATGTCGATACCCGGAATAACAATATTGGTAGTATCGTTCTCTTGTGATTCACGATGAGCAAGTCCCATCAGTTTCCATAACTTTTCTCGATACTATTGAAAGAACTATTTTCTAGGACATGGCCTACATATTACTAACCGCGAATCAGTCAAATCATGAAGTGATTATCAAAATTATGATATAAATAATGTATGAAATTGTTTATTTTCAACCGCTTCCTTAATGAAAACTTGTACGAGATCGCGGGAGCGTTACCTTTCATAGTGGGATCCAAAACTAGTCTTGGGGCTCGTACCACTGAGCCTCGAGCCCCGTAAAATAAACAACCATATTATTTATTATCATCATTTGGAAGGGTGCCTGTGAATATATATGAGTAATGGGAAATTGAATGATATCACCGATACTACTTTTTGAAATGAAAGATATTGTGATTGCTCGATAGATGACGCAGAGGGCCACATCAACTTAAAAATTTCAAATTGAATGGGGGGTCAAGTGGTACATCGTTGAGAAGCTAACTCAATTCTCCTTTCAACCATCCAGTGTTTTTTGATTTCGTATATAAGTTTCTTCACAATATGCCTTCAAAATGTCAAATATATCAAAATTTGAAATGCATATTGTGAAAAAAAGCTCTGACAAAATTTAAAAAATTTCTTGATGGTTGAAAAGAGAATTGAATTACCTTTTCAATGATGTGCAACTTGACCCCCTATGTTATTTGAAATTCTTAAGTTGGGGGGCACTTCAACCATATATCGAGTAATCACGATATCTTCTAATCCAAAGAGTAGTATCGGTGATATCATTCAAATGGTTCCGGTCCTGTTGTTCTATGTCGAACCGTTCAAAAGTTAACAGGAAGGGGGACTATAAAAAGCCGCTCTCACAATTGTAATTCCGTAGAACAACCAAAGTTGAAAAAAAAAAATAATTACGTTTTCAACAATGTGCAACTCGACCTCTATGTCTTCCGAAATTCTCAAGTTGATGTGCCCTAGCGCCCTCTGTCGAGCATTTGTAATGTATCTTCTCTCAATAAGTAGGCCCGGTAATGCCTTTCAATGTATTTCATGTCTCATTGTTTCACATCAAACCGTTCACAATTTATCGAGGTAAGGATACCATTCAGATCCGCACTCATACTTGACATTCCATATGCATATTGTGAAAAAACATGAACGTAATTTGAAAAAAAATAGGATGGTTGAAAAGATAATTGGATTATCTGTTCAATGATGTGCCGCTGTTGACTTGCTATTTGAAATTTTCAAGTTGATGCCTCCTCCGCGCCATCTATGGAGCAATCTCAATGTCTTTCATTCCAAAAAGTAGTATCGGTGATATCATCCAAAACGGTTTTCGCCCCATTGTTCTATGTAGAGCCGTTCAGAAGTTAACAGGGCTGGGGGGAGGGGGACTATAATAAGGCCGCACTGTATAAGTGAAAGAAAGTTGTGGTATTTCAGACAAATTTTGAATTCCAGATCAGAGACCAAACTTGACTGAAACAGTCATCCGGCGGCGACATCTTGATGGCCACTGAGAGTACACGAGACCCTTTTTACCTCATTAATCCATCCCAACCAACAATAAACTAACTTTAAATGCTAGGAAAAAGCGATCTCCGCGGCGCTGATGGAACATTGTGTCTTCGATAGCACAGTTGGTAGAGCGTATGACTAGAGATCTAGAGGAAGCAGGTTCGTATCCTGCTCGAAGATTTAATTTTTTTCTTTAATTCAAAAATTCGTCTGAAATGCTACAATTTACCATTACTCATATATTATACATCGCAATTTGAAGTGAAATATCATGTAAAGATATTTTAATATATATATATATATATATCAATTATATACATTATTATGATGCTAGAATCACTAGTAATTTGATTTTCATTCTTTTCAATTGTTATTTTTTTTTTATAGAGCTTTGACTGCTGTGGTCATTTGCTCTTTCTACCGCTTATTTGAATTTTAAGGAACATATTTGTACTCTTGAGATAGGAAAGTAGGTTCTTGATTGCTTCTTTCTCATTACGTAGTACGAGGCTTCTTTCAGCTTCTAGGCCAACGATATCTCTCTGTAGTTGGAAGTTTCGACAATTCAGAAAATGCTCGACTGTTAAACGAGTTTGGCACACTTCGCATCTTGGTCTCCTTGCCCCGGCTAGAAGGTACAGGTGAGTCGGATTTGTGCGACCAATTCTAACTCTACACAGTACTACTTGTCCCCGTCTAGATAGATCATTTGGATAAAACCATTTTTTTACGGATGGTTTCGAAAGTCTCAGGGGGCTATCTACATTATTCCATATTGTTTGCCATTCTTCGTAGCACTTTTTCTTGATAAAACTTTTGTGGTCGTTAAGGAAGACTGGTATTCCTTTGTCCATTTCTCTATTTGTTGCACTCTTTGCGGCGTCATCTGTCATTTCATTTCCTGGAATGTTGCAGTGTCCAGGGATCCACATGAGGACCACATTTTTGTCACTTGAATCGAGATGTGTAATTATTTCCAGTATTCTCACTGCCCATTCATTATGACTAAAGCGATTTTGAATTGGTAAAATTGAACTGAGAGAATCTGTACAAATTAGGCAATGCTTATGTTTGTCGTGAGAGAGGTACAGAAGGGCCTGCCATATTGCATACATTTCAGCAGAGAGGATACTGGTACTGGGACTCATTGTCCACGAGTAAGAGTGGTTTCCCAAGACAGTAGCTGCCCCTGTGCCTTCGTTAGTTTTGGAACCATCTGTATATATTAAGAGGTAGTGTTCATAGAGTGACAGTTGTTCCTGAAAGAGGGTCCGGTAGGTTGATGGGGAAGTATGCTCTTTTTTCCATGTACTAAGGAGTATGTTTATACGAGGGGGAGTTCTCATCCATGGTGCAATATTTTGGGATAATTGCATGATATTGGGCTGGTCAATGATTGAGTGTTTCTCCGAAAAAACGGGTGGAAGCCGGTTTGGACACTCTAGATCGTCTGCCGGTGGTGTCATTGTTATATATATTGAAGGAGCTGTGGTTCAGGTGTCGGGGTACGGATTGCATTTTTGCACCATATGTTAAGGTTTGCATTTCTCTGCGGATTTTGAGGGGCATAGTAGAGGATTCACATAGGATTGATTGTATAGGGCTCGTCCTGAAGGCTCCTGTTGCAATGCGGATTGCAGTGTTTTGTATTGTGTCCAACAGTTTTAGACTGGACTGGCATGCGGATCCGTAGATAATACTTCCATAGTCAATTCTGCTTTGGACAAGTGCTTGGTATACTTTTAGTAATATTTCTCTATCTGAACCCCATCTTATACTTCCTATACATTTCATGACGTTGATGGCTTTACGGCATCTTGTGGACAGGTAGTTGATGTGGGGTTTCCACGTGAGCTTTGGTCGAATATTATGCCCAATAATTTCGTTTCAGCTTTAATTGATATACTTTGGCCATCTAAGAAAAGGCGGGGTTCGATATGTGGGGATCTCAACCTACAGAAATGGACGACATGGGATTTTGAGGAGAAAATTTGAAGCCACGCAATCTTGCCATTTCTTGTTGTCTATTCAGTTCCTCTTGAAGAGAGTTATTTAAATTATTCATTGAAGAATGTCGACTATAGATGGTGAGGTCATCCACATAAGCACGGCATTTATGGAGTTGGGTAGGTTCTCAATGAGTGCGTTGATGGCAATTGAGAAAAGAGTTACACTAGGATGGATCCTTGTGGTATACCGTTTTCAGTAGCCTTCGAGATGACAAATGCTACCAGATCTCACTGAAAAGAATCTATCAAGGAGAAAGCTATTCACATCCCTCCAGGCCGAAGTCCAAGTAGATGGAGTTGTTTTATTATCGCATCCCTCCAGGTCATATCGTAAGCCTTCTGAAGATCCAAAAAGACAGCTACGAGGTGTTCTCTTTCATCAAATGCTTTCCGAATTTCTGACTCAATTGCAATCAAGGCGTCAGTGCTTGAGTTATTCCGACGACAGCCTACTTGGAACTTCGATAAGAATGAATTCGATTCCAGTACCCAGGTTAGTCTGACATTTATCATTTTTTCAAAGATCTTGCCCAGGCATGAGGTCAATGAGATTGGCCGATATTGCTTTGGGTCCGTAGATATGCTATTGTTTTTTGGGATAGGTATTATTATGGCTACTTTCCAGTTGTAAGGATATACTTTCGATGCCCATATTTTATTATATAATTTCAGGAGGTTGTTTTTGCAGTTAGGAGCTAGGTGTTGTATCATGGCGTAGGTTATATCATCATATCCAGGAGCGCTTTCCTTACAGGAGCTTAGTGCAAAATCTAGTTCATGGAGGCTAAAGGGATCATTGTAGTACAAACTCGTATCAGTTTCAAAATCAACTGTTCGCATTTCTTCTATAGCCTTAATCATTCGGAAATCCGGGTCGTAGTTAAGTGAGCTGCTCACAGATTCATAATGGTCGGCAAAGGCTTCACTCATCTCCTGATCAGTAGTTATCATAGTATCATTCACTACTAAAGCTTGGGGGGAGTTGTAGAAGTTTTTTCCCGAGAAGGACCTTATTCTCCTCCAGACCTCCGAAACAGGAGTATCCGCAGCTAAAGAAGACACATATTTCTCCCAGGAAGTCCTTTTACTCTCTTAATTAGCCTATGCGCACGGGCTCTCAGTTTTTGAATACCACCAGATTCTCCGGGAGGGGATCTTCGAAAAGGGTTTTTAGGGCCCTTTTCTATCTTTATAGCTTGTTTAATATTTTCGTTCCACCATGGGACCGCTTTTGAAGATCTAATACCATTCGATTTAGGTATGGACAAGTGTGCAGTATTCACAATAGAGGATGTTATAGCTTCTACAGCATGGTCAGTCTCTTCGTAGAGCTCAGGATCCGGATGGATACCAGTTGTGAGTATTCCTCCCAGTTAGCTTTCTTCATCAGCCACTTCTTTCCAACGCTGATTTGTTGAGGTGGGATATCAATTGTTAATTGTATAGGAAAGTGGTCACTAGAGTGCAGGTCATCAAGTGGCTTCCAAGTTAGAATTGGGGCAATATTTGGGGTACACATCGTAAGATCTATTGAAGAGAAGGAGGAGGACCGTGCACTGAAATGGTAATATTCTCATTATCGAGGATGTTCTCGATGCGTCTACCTCGGGGGTCACTCATGGGAGAACCCCACAACGGAGAATGTGCATCAAAATCACCCATAATTATATACGGTTCAGGGAGTTGTTGTAGGATATTTCTAATGTCAAGGGTATGCCAGTGGTGGTCTGGAAGATATATGGAGCATATGGTCAGTTTCCTAGGGGTTTGTAAATGTATAGCAACTGCCTGTAGTCGAGTGTTTAGTCTTATATCGTTTGCCGGGATGTGGTCTTTGAGGTATATTGCTACCCCACCCCTTGCTCTATTATTTGGGGCGACGTCGCTACGATAAGATTGGTAGCCTCTCAGATTGAAGTTTTCCTCTGGTCTTGGGTGTGTTTCTTGTAGTACGAAAGCAATTGGGTTGAGATTGTTTTTAATGAATTGTAATTCAGGATGGTGTAAGCGAAGGCCGTTACAGTTCCATTGAATGATATTGGTTTGTGAGACCATTATGGAAAGTAATATTTATTATAAAGACTATAGTGTTGAATTATATTAAAAACAATGATTGATGTATGGAGTATGGCAGTGGACATAGTCAGAATATCATAGCTTTCATGGTGTTATCGTTCTGGGCCTTCCTTTTTGCCATCCTTTTTTCTTTTTTACTATTTTGTTATGTGAGGATGTTGTTTCGTCAGTGGCGGAGCACGGCGTGTCGTCCTCTGATGAGCATGACAGTTTTTTCCTCTTCTCAGATTCAGATATCTGCTCATTGCTAGTAAATCTTTGTCTGGTGTCTGAGAGTGGGGGAATAAAGGGGGTACGAAAGGTAATAGAGGTGGATGGAGGAGGTGGTGAATTGATGGTTTTCATCTGGTCGATAACGGCTTTGATTATTAGCGGGGAGAGTTCTTTAACCAAGGTAGGGATGTCGATTGCTGGTTTGTTTGCTGCTTGAGCGTAGCTAACCCCAGGTGATGGGGTGTTGATGATTACCCTCATTCTCGCTTCCAAAAAGGAGATTTTTTCTTTCACTTTCATCTCTTGGATGGCCATTTCCTGTTTATAGACTGGGCATGTATTCGATCTTGCCGGGTGGTTGCCTTTGCAGTTAACACAGACAATAGGTTGTTCGCATGAATTACCCTCGTGTAGGGGTTTTCCACATACACAAATTTGGTTTTCTTGACATCTGAGTGAGGTATGGCCGAAATTTTGGCATCGAAAACATCTCAGTATGGAAGGGATGTACAATCTCACTTCCAGCGAGTAGAAGGCAATTTTTATTGTTCTAGGTAGAATTGGGGTGTTAAATGTTAAAATGTGGTTTGGGGTATCTGTCAGCTGGCCTTCTCGTTTCACTTTCATTCTGTATACAGCTAGTACACCTTGGCTACTTATTTCGTTTAAAATTTCTTCCGTTGAACAGTTCAAATCGGGGCAATGTACAACACCTCTCGACTCATCAAGAGTCTTATCCATATCTTGTAATCTACGGGTATTAAGGAGTTTTCTACTCTGGGCTGCAGAAACAGTTTCCAGTATCAGACCTTCTTTAGTTTTTCTTATCATTTTCAGGGTTCCGCAAATACCTTTCAGGGATTTTTCAATAACAAATGGGCTGACTTTGGAAAAGTCGCCCTCTATTCTTTTAACGACCAAAAACCGGGGGGCTACCGCCTTTTTCTGGTTCGTACTGGGGTTGTCTCTATTTGAAGAGGGAGACACCTCTTTTTGAATTGGTAGCTTATCCATACAATTCCCACGAGTAGGGCAGAAATATATATCAACTGTGGCAGTGCTCCCTTACCACAGAGGGACTGAAGTACATGTGAGTTTCGTCTGGGCTCACAGGGAATCGTTAGCGATTATCTACGTGTAGCCATTGATCTGTCAGCACGATGTCTTCCACCTTAGATTACGGATTTTTGCAGGTTTACTCCTGTTGAGCTGTCCTTTGCTTCACTACTAATCTTTGACCTTACCGGCATGGGTGGCCCTACCAGGAGTGTGATACTCCCGCCGGCATCGCTCTCAGAATCACCATGGCTACTGAGCCCCTCCACCACGTCAAGGTCCAACAGCTCCTTGGAGAGGTCAATTGTTATTATTCTCTTTTTTAATAACTGGTCATCATAATAAAATATTTGCCATTTGTTACGATAAGTTTGATTATTTGATTTATTTTTATTTGAAAAAATACATATCATAACAGTAATGAAATATCCGGCTATGTTGTTACTTTTTTTTCAAATACTCTTTTACCTGTATTCTTTTACCTTATCCCAGCTCAGTCGGTATGCCTATGGAAACATGATATTAGTCCCTCTCAAAGCAGGATTCAGTGGTGCCATCTAGTTGCTTTGCTTGAAGTCAATGTTCAAAATACGGTTTTATGAAAACTGCAGGTTGTAATGTGATCAACAGAGAGTAATGAATGCAGAAAATAGTCAAGTAATTACTCTTTTATTGAATCAGAAACTTAAATGTACCTATCCTGCGAAAATTAACTTATGAGTAGTGTTTTTGTCAAAACAGTGATATGTGAGAAGTGAAGTACTTTGCTAATGTGCAAATCAAATGACATTTTAAAATAGTAGGTTATATTAAATTATACGAACAAAACCAGAAATACTGCTCAATAATAGTGAAAGGTGTAATAAAATGACTTCAAATAAGTGTCTGCCCGAATACGTTCACCTAATTTAGTTTTTTTTTTTCAAAAAAGTACCTGTGATCTGTTCACCTTTCTTGAGTCCTAGAGGTGTCTCCGGCCCGTTTCTCTTGTTGGACGATTCCCGGATATGGATATTGCTGTGTCCTGGAGGTAAAAATTTTTTCTAGGTAGTTTCCAACGGTTATCGTTTCTGGATATGTTACTTAGTTGTCAATTGGCTGAATTGCTCCTATTCTCGTAGTATTCTCGTATTGATGATTAATAAATTTTGTCAGTGTGTTCATCCAAAAATTTTTTTTTTAATCTTCTCAAATCCTCGTTATTTTTCTTTCTGGCAACCATTACTTTTTGTTTTTTTTCTCAAATTTTAGGTTTTTACTCACTTTCTATAACACTCTTCCTTATTCTAAACTATGTGATTGATTTCATATACAATGTACATTTCTATACCTTACATAATACATACAGAGTTAGTTTAAATTCATATCTGACAATTTTCTGTACTCAAAATTTTATATTTTATCATTTCCCATCGAAATGTTCTGACTGTCGCTATCATGTTTCCTTCTGATTTGATTTCAGCATACACGATGTTCCAACTTGAATATAATTTTTGTCTACTTCAGATCTGCAGTTTTATTCATTAATTTCGATTTCTATATTATTTATAGGTTGTGCAAATCAAATGAATTATTGGCAACATACTTATGACAAAATTTGTGCAAGTACTGCGAGACAGGGATTATGACGCTCGATTTCATTTTTGTGCATGGTTCCAGAGAATGTTAGAAGACAATCGTGATTTCTCAAAAAATGTGCTATTTTCTGACGAAGCAACTTTTACCCCAAATGGTGTCGTCAGTTCTCAAAATTGTAGATGGTGGGCAGATCATAATCCTAATTTCATTATTGAAGCCAAGGACCAATATAGTTTCGAAGTAAATGTATGATGTGGAATTTTAAATGAGCGAATTGTAGGTCCTCTCCCTTTTAGACAAAGTTTAAATGGCGAACGGTATTCGAACTTTTTACATTTATCGACAACCTACCATTACAAGAGCGGATTCGTTTAATCTTTCAACAAGATGGGGCTTCTATTCATTCTACGAATGAAGTGCGGTAGAGTTTGAACAATGAGTTTGGTGAGCAGTGGATACGTCGATATTCAGGTGATCCTTGGCCTGCTAGGTCTCCAGACCTAACGCCGTGTGATTTCTTTTAATGGGGTTACCTGAAAAGCCATGTTTATAAACAACGCCCATTTCGAAATGTAGAACCCTTAAAAATTTGTATAAGGAATTGTGCAGCACTTATCAACAGAACTATGTTGAAAAATGTTCGCCGCGAAATGTTTTCCAGAACAAGTCTATGTATAGAGCGCGAAGGTGGTCACGTAGAATATTGATTTGTACATTGCTTGTTCATTGAGAATTTTTATTTTTCCACATCCACCTGAACAATACTAAATTCAATTAGGATAAATAATGTATTATTAAGTTTTAATTGCAAATATTATTAGTTGGTTTAAATTTTGTTTACGGGTTGAGAATATTGGAATATGGGAATTTCAACTTTGTTATGTTGGATATACAAAATTAATCCACAAATGACGTCATTCTCTTTTAATGTAAACAGACTACAGCTAGACGATACGCACTTGGCAATTGGGTTAACCCTACCACGCTCACAGTTTAGTTCACTTTCGCGCCAAAAGAAATACAACTACAAAAATGGTGTCATTAATTTTGAGCAATCTTGACGGAAAATCAAATGAACTTAGTACTTAGTTGTATGTACATGAATTTTAAATCGAATGATACAGTCACAGAATTACTTTTATGTTCCAGCGTGATAGATGCATATCTTCGATTGTAATATATTATTTCGTCTTGTAACTACTCTTGTAGAAACCATTCGCTGAATCCAATTTCATTGAATTCAATCAATGAAGATTGGATTGAAATGGTAACAACTCTAGTAGTTTCAACTTTCACTTTGTGAGATTTCTATAAATGTGTGGGCAATAAAAATGAAAAATAAACCCAGCATATCGTTATCGTTGATGACGAATGGGTTTTTCAAAGTTGGGAGTTTCTGATTTTAATTCGTAGCATGATTTTTGGCACGTTCATGAACCGCAATTGAAAGACAATATATTCCCACAAATATGTTCAAGATTGACTTCATGTATTATTCATGCGCCTCAGATATATGTGGGTATATCATTTACATGTAACAGCGGTAGGAAATTGTTAAAATAGTATTGCAAAATATACAGTGTTCGTCAAATGTTGAAATAATAACATAATTTTCCAGAGTAGAGGAAACTGTTATTACTCAAAGTTGAATTTCAAACTAACTTTCTTCGGCTGCTTCGCAAGGGATCAATTTCTTTTCCCAAAACCCTTTACTTCGCACTTCATTCGTTCAAAGAAAAAAATACACTTTTCTCTGAAGTTATACCAACTGCCCATTTTTGGAGTAAGACTTTTTTGGGCGCGAAAAAAGTAAAATTTTAAGGTCAAATTTGAGTGCAACGATTTGATGTAACGTTTCAAACGAAACGCTTATGTGTAAAATTTTCATGTAGACAAAACCGCTGGACCTAAAAAGCTGATTTTTTTACAGAGTACTCCTATAATGGCATATAAAACCACTATGAAACGTTTTTTGACATTCCATCTCTGAAGTGGTGAAAAGTGGTGTGAAAGTTTGTATGGAAGTATCGTTAGTTTTGAAGTAAGAGTCATAGAAATTGGAATTTCTCGAATAAAGAAACATATATTCCAGGGTTTTTAAAAATTCAAACCCATAGGGAGTAAAATGGGATTTGAACGTTTGTATAGGAGTACCGTTAGTTTTCCAGTAAGGGGTCATAAGAATAGTATTTGAGGTCTTGGTTACAAATAATATAATACGCGTTTCGATGTTTTTGGAAAATTTGGTGAAATGAGGGGTGAAGTTTTGTATGGAGGTTCTGTCGGTTTTGGAGTGTCATTGAAATTGGTATTTGGGCTCTTTCTTTCGAATAAAGCCTTGATGGGGGTTGAAATTTTGTATAGGAGTACCGTTGGTTTTCAACTGAGGACCATGAAAATTGGTATTTTGGCTCTCTGTTACAACTAAGGCAATACTATTAATTATTTTGAAAATTCCATCCCTAATGGGGCGAAAAGGAGTTGAATTGTTCCTATGAAGAATCTTATTTCATGGTAATATTCTCTTAAAACTTGGTACACATACTTCTTGGTGCAAGTAATAAAATGTGAAATACACAACGTTCTTATATCATCCCCTAGGGAGGTGCAATAGGATTGTGTAGTTTGTATGGAGAAAACGTATTCCTTCGGCGGGTTAACCTGAAACTTGGTATTGATATTCCTCAAAACAAATCACTAGATGAGACAATACCCCAAACGTCGTTTGTGATAAGGTATTCGGGTTACTAAAGTTCACATTTTTATATTTGAACAATTTTTCAGATACCGTCATTTACATTTCATGTAGAGTAGAGTTCATCAACTACATTACATATTTTGAATACATTAGTACCAGGTCTTTCAAAATAAAAAGTATTTCTATATCTAAAAATTTCAACTAATATCACCGAGTTAACACTATGTTTAAAAAGACAAAACACAATCTGAATTAATAATTTAAGGTAAAAATATCACCATCAATGATATCAATATCAAAAGACAAAACACAATTCAACATTAATAAAATAAATCGAAGCCCAAATGGTTGAATGTTTTTCAAAAATCCTCGTTCGTCAATATATAGATGAGAATCTCATTTTCCAAGTGAAAACAGTTCTTTCGTGGAGAAGGATTTAACTTATTGTTTGGAATTGTAGAAATTCAGTTTTCTTATTGCTTCAGGTAGTTTTTTATAAAAAAAAATCTGGGACACCGAAAGGCTGTATCTTGTCATTCTCAGCAAATTTTCAGATCTCGTATAATACTAATATAAATCAGATTGTAAAGCATAATCCGCTCTATTTTTTGCATTTCAAGAAGAGAGTAATAATAAATAATAGTTTAAAAACTAAAGAACACGCTTTAATAGAAAACTAAACTAAAAAATAGAAAATAATTTTAAATAAGAATGAAGTGATTAACAACAAATTTATTCCATCGTTAAAAAGCGTGGGGTACTTGATGTCAATTGTTGTTAATGTTTCATGGACAGATATTGGTAAAAGTAGAATCATTATGAAAATATATTAAAAAGCACCCCACGCTTTTTTACGATGAAATAAATTTGTTGTTAATCACTGTATTCTTATTTCAAACTCATTTGAAATTGTTTTCTACTTTTTAGTTCAGTTTTCTATTAAAGCGTGTTCTTTAGTTTTCAAACTATTATTTATTACACGCTTTTTATTAGCTTCATTTGTATGTTTGTTTGTAACCGACTCTTTGGACTTGATTTTCACCCACCTCCAGACGTCCGAATGATTTGAAATTTGGCAGGTATACAAAATTCCGGTGACAATGCATTAAGAAATTTTTGTGTGATAAAAAACACAATGGCGGCTCCAATATGGCGGACGAGTTTTGTGATTAGGGTCCGATTCGCTTCAAAATTGGTATCTCTGGGTTTTCGTGGTCGGAGATCATGATTATTTTGTCAAAATTGGAAAACTCAAGATGGCGGACGAGTTTTGTGATTATGGTCCGATTCGCTTAAAATTGTTATCTGACGGTTTTCGTGGCCGAAGATTATGATTCTTTTGTCAAAATTGAAAAATTCAGGATGACGGCTCCAAAATGGCGGACGAGTTTTGTGATTATGGTTTGATTCGCTTCAAACTTGGTATCTGAGGGTTTTCGTGGTCGGAGATTATGATTCTTCTGTCAAAATGAAAAAATTCAAGATGGCGGCTCTAAAATGGCGGACGAGTTTTGTGATTATGGTCCGATTCGCTTCAAAATTGGTTTCTGAGGGATTTTCGTGATCGGAAATCATGATTCATCTGTCAAAATTGAAAAATTCAGGAGGTGGCGGTTAAATGGCGGACGAGTTTTGTGTTTATGGTCCGATTCTATTCAAAATTAGTATGTGGGGGTTTTTGAGGTCGGAGATTTTCACACATTAAACGCAATATGGACTTGAATGTTAAAAATAAAATTATAGTTCAAAAAAACTAAAAAAACACGTTTATACACCAATAAAGACTAAAAAGTTAAAAATAAATAATAGTTTTAAAAAAAAACTAAAAAACACGCTTTTATAGAAAACCAAACTGAAAAACACGCAACATGGACTGAAGACTTAAAAATAAATATTTTAAAAAAACTAAAAAACATGCTTTTATAGAGAACCAAACTAAAAAAAATAGAAAACAAGAAAAACATTTATTTTATTTTAAAAAAAGCGTGAGATGCATGGTATCAATAATTATATGGTACATTACACACCTAGGACAGTAAAGTAAGAAATGTCTCAGATCACAGGTAATTGTTGGCCGAGGAGATACCATGCACCCCACGCTTTTTTTTAAATAAAATACATTTTTTTTCTATTTTTTTAGTTTGGTTTTCTATAAAAGCGTGTTTTTTAGTTTTTTTAAACTATTATTTATTTTAACTAGATACTCTATAATTTTAGCTAAGGCAGGAATTATTGAAATTGATCGAAAGTTTTCTACCTTTTGTGGATCACCTTTTTTTAGTAAAGGCAAAATTACTGATATTTTCAGCACATACCTATCGAAAAATATTCATTAATTAACAACGATAAGGGTTGAGCAATGACATCAGCTATGGCTTTAATGATAGCGCTATTCATTTCATAAAAGTCCGGACAACTCGAATCCTTCAATGACCTAATGGTATACATAACCTCATCAGGAGTGACAGGAGACAGCTGAAATGAATTCACCGATGAATTGATTTTCAGTAGGTTCATGATTTTACTTGGGTAGAGAAGAAATCAATGTGTTTGCTATGTTGCGACTTATATCTGATATTGTTCCGACATTTTTTCAAAGTAAATATCTGTTTGACATGGCAACCCAGCATACTCATGAAATGATCAGTCACGGTGTTTGGAGATTTGTTCTGAAAAATGTCCAATTATAATAACCAAGCGCACGTCTCAGATCCTTCAAGCCCGAACGAAATTTTTTTCTATTATGAGTATAATTCTCTTTTTGTTCTGAGGCGAAATCCAAATACATATGCTGAAAAGGGAAATATTCTCAATTATATATTGATAAAAATATTTTTCTGTGAATTGAAAAATCCACGATAAAAATGAAGTTATTTTTTGTGAATGTCTAACAGAAAACAACTACTTTTCCGGCTAAAGCCACGCTGGACAATGAACTACATCTGATAGATATTCTGAAAAGACCCTAACTCAAGAGAAAAAATCTGAAATTGAAAATTTGCATTTTCATTCAAATAGTTATTTGATTTTCTATTCCAGTCTTAATTAGGAACTCATGAGTGAGTAACTTTACTGGTCGCATAGAGTATAATCCCATTTTTTCGAAGACAACACAAGGCGACTCGAAAAAGTTAGCTGATAGCAAGTGGCTGATTATGAATTTAAATAATTCAAGCATATGTCCGGTTCGTCTCTTCAGGAAGATGATGGAAAAAAGAGGGGATTCTATAGAGACCATTCGTTTGTTTGTAACTCCTAATTCATTTTGGGATCGAAGAAATTCAAAGGGATGGTATAAGAATTGTCCATTGGGGAAGAACACGATTTCAACATGGTTTAATAGGCTGCACAGAAGAATGGTGTTGACACAAAAAAGTGAAAGTCACGAATCTTTCGGCGAGAGCAACTGCAGTGTCCAATTTGGCTAAAAAGGGAATTGGGGAGCACCAATTGATTAAAATTACAGGCCATAGAAGCAGTGAATCCAGATGGATATAGGACATCATGAAGAAATTGTTGAAGCGATGCAGTGTAATCCGAATGGCAGCTGCTTTAATGTTACAAATATTGATAATTATCCTGAAAGTAGTGGTCAAAATAACAGTAATAATAATTAATAATGTTTTTTGTTGCGTAATATATCGAATTTGCTTATACTGGTGATACAATTATTTTTCTTTAGTTAATATTTAAGCAGCTATAGGTATTCAGATATCAATATCGGTGGTTTTATTTCTAAATCTGTTCTACATTTCTATTCTAAATATTCTAAATTTGTATTGTTCAAAATTAAAGAAATGTAGCTTGTTATCCGAGAGATAATTTTGGACCAAAACTCCAGTTAAGATTACGCTAAATAAAATACAAAATATCGACAAAATAATAATAAGGCAGCAGGTGGTAGTTCAAACCATTATTCTTGACTAACTTCATTCCACTTAAGTTGGTGGAAATATATTTTGTTACCAGGAACTCGAAGCAGTATTTAGAATTGATACAATTCACATGCATAACATTGTTAGGTCTCAGTTTCTTGCAAATTCATTTTACTAAAGTTGGTAGAAAATAATGAAATAGGTATTTAAAAAAATAATAATATAAATTGGTTAAGCAAGTAAACCAAATGATATGTAATAGTATAATTATATAGTTCTCTATCATTTCGAGGAGACATAATTTCTTAGTTACCCACTTAACTTGAATAAAACTTTTACGGAAAAGTTAATAACGGTTTAATTTTTCTTTTTTGAATCAATCTAATCTACTATATAATCGTCAAAATATAAGTTTTTTCCAAAACGGGCAGAGTATACAGATAATCAATTAGTTCATTGTAGTTAAACCTATAGAAGGTCATGGAATTCATGTTAAACCAAGTAATTCTAACTTTTCACGTTACCTGAGTATAAATTATCTGAATAAATTCGTTGTGTTGTAGAGTTTATAAGAATGGGCGATTTGCGAAATAAGTTTCATGCAAGTTTTGTAATGAAGTTAGTGAAATCAAAGTGTATCATCGGAACCTGAAATTTTTAACGTATTTATTAGAAGAATGCGGGCCAGAAATGTATTCGTCGAATTTGTTTGTGATTATCAAACATCATTTGCTTCTGATGTGTAAAAAATATGGAGCTCTTCGTGGATTACAGCAGAATAAGATTGTGTCAAAGTACTACATATATTTTATGAAACATAGACAATTTATACATTTTAGTGAATGTACGCTTTTATATTCTCCATTACAGAAAGAATACGTAGCTAAGGAATTTCAACAACATTTAGATGCTTTTGTTAAAAATGGTTGTTTGTGTTGAAATATAAGATATAACGTAGTAGTAGTACAACATGTGTTTTTGTGAATTTTGAATTTTCAAGTACATATCATATGGTAAACTGTTAATGAATGATTTTTACTTGGTAACTTATAGAATAAATTCGACATAATCTGAATTTAAATGTAAATGTCATTTTACATAAACGTCAGAAAATTTCCAGTGTAATTTCATGCTCCTTACCCCAAGGACGAGAAAAATTTTCGTAATTTTTTTCTTGTTGCTATGGTAACGATACAAAATACAGGCTTTTAATTGGCCAAAAATGTTAGGTGTGGAATTTCCAACATAAATACCCCCAAGAAGTTTTCTTGGACGATGGAAGAGTAAAGTTTATCTTTCAGCCACAGTCTTTCAGTCACATCCTGTTCATAATTTAGAACAAAAGTAATCGAGAGCTTTCCTCATATCTTCAATCTGAATAATAAACATTACAAAAATTTATTAATGAAGGAGAATAGCTGGAAATTATTTTCTATTGCGATGAAAACGACAATTTCCACAGTATATTTTGCGAGGTTTTTATTCTGTTTTTTTCAGTAGATGAATGCAATCGCCTTTGGAAAAATCTCCGGGACAGATGTACCCGAAAAAAGAGGCTACTTGAGAATATTTTGAATGCATAATGAATCATGCATGGGTAAAATAAGGTTTTTTTACCTTGAGAAAAACTTGAAATGTTTATTCTTTCACTTTCACTTTCCATGACCGAAAAAAATTCATACTAACCTCAGGAGAATGCTGGAAGCGTTTGTCCCTTGCAAGAGACAGCGGCATGGAAGGACTCTGAAGGTTTCGTCGAAGGAATGAAGATTTTGATGAACCATTACCTTCGCCTGTTGAAAAAATCAGCCTGACACTCATACATCAAATACCCAAGAACACACTTCGAATTATATCTTGTTATCATAACTATATCAGGACTGACTTTCATATTAACAGAACAGAACAAATTCTAGTATGAACATGAGATCGCTATTTTTCAAAGGGTTAAATGAATTCAATAAACTACCTATGAATCATCAGTATCTTTAACTTCTTTAAAATCTTCATTATTAAGGTATGTTAAAACTCTATGACTTTAGTAGGTTTGGGTATTTTATTGGAGTGTTCATAACATCTTTGTGAAAAAATCTCATTCAAATATTTTCCAGCGCATTATTATCTAGCGTATTATTATCTCTCTCTTGTATAACTATAAATTGCTTATGACATTGTTGTACTACTACTACTACTACTCAAACTATCGAATAATTGAAAAAACAGAAATAATGAAACACACTTGGCGTCTGGTGAAAATATTTAGTTTGCTCAGTGATTATTGCGTTAAAATTATTTCAGATAATAAAAAATGACCAAACGAGACCAGGAATCAGATAAATAGTTAATATTACGAAAGCCATTGCAAGCAAAATAGATGCACCAATGCGAACAATAAAAATATTATGTTTGATATGTCGAGCAAACATTGAATGCATTTGAAAAAAATATGCGAGAGAAATGAGAAAATAATTGTATCATCTATAGATAGTTGATTTCCATAAGATAAATTTTTTCGTGATCAAGCGTATTTCTTTTTCGACCATTTTCATTGTTGATACTTCTTTTGGAAAAATAGCCTTCCACTATCTGACAACAAAATTAAATGGAAATTTCGACAAGCACATGCTGAAAGAAATATGCTAAAGCATCAAGGAGTACGGATAGGGGAGACCGGGGCATAGTTGGGGGTACCTAAGGTTTGTCAGTGTATAACATGGCATAATAGTGTTATAAAACTGCCCTGCCAGCTTGAATTGCCTACCTGGCATGGGCTCCATTATTTGCAATGATATTTTCGTTATTGCACACCCGAATCACCCATGAAAAACAAAATTTTCCAGTTTACCCCGCTGTATGGAGTGAAGTGAGTTATCTAGTGGGGCAATGTGGTTTAAATGTTTTTCAAATAGAAAACCGCACATAATATTTCGAAAATATGTTTTACTGGTCAACTGAACCAAACAAGACGGAAATATAAAACAATAGATACATTCTGATTGAGCAGTGTGCACTGTCTACACCTAAAGCATCCCTCATTGGAATGAGAATATATTATAGGTACAATATAAGCATTCAGAATCTTCGTTGTGTTCGAAGGATGTTTTCTCAAGTTGTCACAAGTGTATTTGTTAGTTTTTATTTTCTTAGCCTTGGTGTCTTGTCATTTAATTTCTTTATTATTTTTCTTATGCATTATTTGTCTCCTTTGATGTTTTGTAGAGCAACTGGTTTGTTTTTGCATGACGATTCCGTAATTATTACTACTTCTCTCTTTGTCTGGTAACCCTCTGCGACATTCGTACTTCTTTAAGTGAATGAATTATCCCAGGCGACAGTACGAAGGTTTTGACATATCAATATTCATTCCTGAGCATCCAGGTTGCAGAGAGCTTCATCGGGTGACTAGTCCAGGTGTTCTCCGCGCATCTCTTGAGTTGGAAGTTCTTGTTCCAGTCGGGGTTGTTTCTGCAGTTCAATGAGTCGTTGATTGACCCGTTGTCGTTGAATTGTCTCGATTATTAGTCGTTTCGGCTGGCGCAAATCTGCATTGATAGAGACGTTAGACTTGAATTTGCATCCGTGGTCATAGTGGCAGCTGCCACAAACGCCTGTCCAGACAATCTGGAAGCCTAGAATTGGGTAGCCACTCGACATGGGTGGTATTCGTTGCTGTAATAGGTGCTCAAGGGTTTCATGAAACCCACATCTAGGATTTGAAGACGATGTGCACAATGAGGAAGGAAACATAGTACAACACCATTGTCGCTGACCAAACCAATAGCTCTGATACTTTTCAGTTGAGTGGTATGTCCATCAAGCAATAGAAGTTGCATGCGGCCATTCTATAAATCTCTCCAAGACGAATAAATAACCTTGTATCCATCCAGACTGATGACATTCTCCCCAAGAACCAGCCGGTACTCCATCCAATAATTCAGGTTCCATTCGTTTTCTAGGAAAGCTGAACATCGGAGGCATGTCATTACTGATAGCACAGAAGCAAACAACGGTTATCAATTTTCCACGTTCTGCGGAAGTTAGGATACCAACCAGGCGTTTGCCAGTTAGAGAAAAAATTGTCGAATGACTTTTTGGAACTATCGCTAGGCTGGTTTCGTTGACGTTATGAATGCGCTGCGGCGTTATTTCATTTTTATCAATGGCATCTTCAAGTTGGTGAAAAAAAAACCAACTGCATCTGTTGAATCCCATGACCCTGGCTGCAGATGTTGCTTCTGACTTTCTGTAGTGCCTTCCCAGTAGTCTTTCCAGCCAGTCTGCCTCTGCCATCCTATCTGTTCTGTTGGTTTTGATGGCAAGATTATTCTTCGGAGCTAACTGGAAAGCCAGGGCCGGATTCAAAGGTGTGGAGGCCCTGGGGCAACAAAGGCGTGGAGGCCCCTTATTATTTTTCAAACAAGTTAAAAAAAATCTTTCAAGTGTTTGAATAAATTATTGCGGAACAAATCAGATTATTTCAGCACAAGCCTATCTACCTACCTACATATGGTATAATAAAATACAAGAAATGAATCTAAATAAATTTCAGTGATACGATATGATATTTTTCTATTTTTCCATGTGGATAAATTCATTTTTTCTGTTTATAATAGTGTGATGATTTACTTTGTGATTGTTTTCCGCATATACACATGATTTATCGGATCGAAGATTGATATTAACCATTAACGCGCTTTGGAATGTTTAAAACGAAAAATGGGTGGAAAGAGTGGGAGAACTGCTCTTCTGTCAGATTTTTTTATATATTGATTCATTCGAAAATATGAACAGGATGTTCATAAAATCAGATGTGGAATCATCTGCGACTGAAAGATAAACTTTAATCGCTATCTTCCATCGTCCACCTCTTGTGGGGAATTCATGTTGAAAAGGGAAACATTCTCTATTTTATAGAAATATTTTTCTGTGAACTGAAAAATCCACGATCAAAATGAAGTTAATTTCTGTAATATCCAACTAATATCTAACTACTTCCCCGGCTAAAGCCACGCTGAACATTTTGCATATAATTCGGTATTTGTTAGGAAATTTTACCTAATAATTTCCATTGTGGAGGCCCCTCCCTTGTGGATGCCCCGGGGCTACAGCCCCGGTTGCCCCCCTCTCAATCCGGCCCTGTGGAAAGCTTACATTTTGAGGTGGGCTATAAAATCGTGCTCCCATGAATTTATATGAGATACCAATGTTTTTTATTGTCATTTACTCCAAGACATACCGTTCAAGAGTAGTTTGTGGTACATTGTGTTCTTGCGCTGCTTTTTTGTATACCATTTCTCTGGAAATATAACCATTGGCAGCTTTCTTCATCGATTCTGAAGACCACGCTTGCTGCTCCGTTTTTCTCGTATACGTCCGAACCATTGTGCTGTAGGTGAAGGAAGCGCATGTTTATAGCAAATTATCAGACAGTAAAATAGCTGAATGATGACTATTGTTCAGATTTTGCCTTTGAAAAGGAGTTCAAGATCACCCCAATCCGAAGATTGGTAACTGCAGCACAAATACCTTGTATGTGGTTTCAAACCAATTATTCGGTGAATAATTACAAAAATATGGATTAACTACACATGGATCTTGACTTACTTTCATTTGGTATATCAGATCGCCAATATTTCTTTGGTGAATCATACGATGAAATGGTTATATTTCGAAAACAAGAAAAACCAATATATTATCAAAGACTATTGTGGAAAAAAATATGGAGTATCTGTTGAATGTGCTTGAAGTATTTTATCTGTTTTTCAAAATAACCATGGCTTATCGTAGAGAAAAACTCGTTTTCATAAGGATGACTTCCACTGTATATCTATAGTTATTCAGTTGATTCTGTAATGTCTGGAAAGTAACTTGTGATAAAAAAAACAGATATTACCCGTTTCCTATGTGGTTGATAATATTTTTTATGGTCAGGATAAACGGTATGGGATTCCATAAATACTTTCTTACTATTTTTGCTATTGAAAGTCTCGTATATGGAGAAAGCATTTCATATTATGAAGTTCTCCAATCTCAGAGTTGTTCATGATCATAATTCCACTCATCATTATACTTTACCGAAAACCCCATTGAATCGTTTGTACGTCAACAAATAATAAGTGCGGCGAGAACTACATGTTATCGTTAAACTCTTAATTCAGCCGATATTATAACAGCCTGAAATGTTTATAACCATTTCTACTCATCATGGCATAAACAAACATTCAGATAAAATGAACGTGCCACCTTGATAGCTGAAAATTATGGAATTTCGACAACGCAAAATAATCAGAGATTCAATTTCAAGATATTATTGATTTTCCATGAACATAAGTTGAGCTTTCATTTGTGATATACGGTCCCATGACGTGACTGGAATATATTTTCGAATAAGAATTGTTTCGAGTAGAATTGGTTCTCGTTCAGAAATATAAAATTCATTAGAATCGTAATTTCATTTGAACATTATCCCTCCATTCTTGGTCCATCAATGATCCGTGGGATTTCCTCAAAAACTGACCGGGTTCATGAGCACCCATCCAAATTTGGGTTCCTAATATGGCCCGAAGAACACATTGATTATAATAATAATGATAATAATAGCAATAATAATGATGTTAAAGAGTTTCAATACAACAAATTATAGTGTTTGGAAAGATTTATAGTTTGGTTATTCTATATGGTCACCTGGCAAAAACGTGGATATGTAGTGGTCGTCACTAGACAAGTTAAACAACTGACTGCGCTTGTGTAATTGATATGTAGCTTGATCTCTGTCCTGCAACATATTTTTATAATAAATGTTCCTCATCCCTCCATTTTGCCTGATTCATTTCTAACACTCGATCGTCTAGAAGTATGAAATTATATAACATACAAACACGTCAGTAAGTATATTGAATTTGGATACTTTTGATCGGGATAAAATTAAAATTGAAAGTTTACTGTGAAATATGGGTATTGTAGCTCGATTTTGAGCACTTGCCATCTGGATACTCTTCATTTAAGGAGAACACCGTAATTTTGGGAGTAAATTATGTACTTGAATCCCTCAATTTATTTTTATCAATCTTGGTTACTTCAGACCAATACGTACGTAATAAATGACAACGTTTGATGCAGCACTAGCGACAAATAAATCTTTATTGCATGTTTCGTTCATTTCTCTAATAATGGTGACCAAGCATATTCCTGTGAATATTGCAGCTTTTGGAGACTATAACTTCAAAGTTCCTCTCATCTTAAAGTGGCCAGTGGAAACATTTTATTAACTTTCCACCACTAGAAAGAGGCGCCCACATCGCAGGCCCATGACTCACCACTTCAAACATATAACCTGAAAATCACAACTAGGCAATCCATCGACCTGTCAAAACGAAAGCAATATGGCGGCTGTTGGCACACATTGTAATTCGTCATAAGCAACCATAGTGGAAAAAGTGTTTATTTTGTGATTTTCTGTGCGAATTTGAGTAGTTTTTTCAAATCTGGATTATAATTCGTGCTTCAACTGGGAAAAAAAGCCAGTTACTTGCATTATAGTTGACTGTGGAGCTCGTCACATCAAGGATAGAGTCGGGTTTACTCGGTGCCTTCAGTTTTAAATCACAAGTTTTTGACCAGTAAAAATGACTTATCGAGGAAGGGAAGAGATGTATAGTTAGCTGCAATCAAGCAAAATGATATTACTGATTCGAAAATCGAGTATCAGAGTTTGCAGCAGACATACCTATCAAATTAAAATGTGTGCACATTCATGAAATTATCCATCATTAATTCATGGATGACTTCAGACCTTTGTGATTTGATTTGATCCTACAATCATTTGTATACTTGCATATCTCTGAATAATTGTACAGGAAGTCCCATTTCAAATGAAGTTCATATACTTACAGATAATTAATATATTTTCCAGTTCTAAAGTAGAGAAAACTCAAAATGAATGTTCATATGCACCTCCACAAAAAACATTCTTATTCCAGACTTGTTATTGAATTATTGGAATACATATTTTCTTTGGGATTCTGGTCTTAAATAAAAATACTTAGAAATATGTTTTTCAATCTCAACCTTCCCTTCATATATATTTCAGGCAATTGTCGAAAGGCTCGATCAAGTTTTGTGAAGGGTGTTGTAATATTGTTGAATGTTCTATGAATTCATTAAAAGATATTGTGATATCTATCGAAGTTGTAATATATGAAAATATTGATATATATATTGGATATCTTTCATGATTGATATTACATCAAGAGTAATCAACTAAATCAGTAAAACAACGAATGAACAAACATCTATTTATTGACAAAAACATCCAAAAATGCATGGTAGAGATGAAGTTTTCATTAAATCATTTTTAAAATTAAATAAAAATATTATTTCCATTAAACACATTCAGAGTTCAGACATTATCTTATTTCTCACGAAAGAACTGAGCAAGATAATTTTTTGACTGGATGGCATTGGCCACACAGCTTCCAAATCTGTGTGTGACACTGCCTCTAATATGGCACCAATATGATTGCCTTTTTCCATCCTTTGCAATTATGCACCAAACATCTGAAACGTTTTGATCTGCCTTTTGTGAATGCTTGAAAAAGAGTTATGTTGATTAGAAAGAACTATTATGAATGTTGAGAAGTAATATTCTGAAATATCAAATGTCTCTTATAATAAACAAATGTGACAATAAACATAATAGATCAGATCAGAAGTTATAAATTGCCTCTTATTCCTAATTTATAATTCATTTCGATGACTCAAGATTTGCTACTGTACATGTACCATGGACAAATTAAAAATAAAGAGACTGTTTGAAACATTGGCGATCTTGACCACCAATTTTTGGTACGGCCAGTCGCGCATGGAGGCGCTGCCCGCAATGAACAGACGACTGACATGATAACTTTCCAATTTCGACATTTGTCAGAAAATGACAAACCACGTAATAATTTCAGAATAATTCTACTGTTGTCATCAAAAAATTAATTATAGAAATTATACTATGGACTTGAATTATGAACCCAACGTCGAAAATGGAATGTTTTGTTATTCGAGTTGACGCTGAAATTCCTCGAAATATTCTTTCACAAGGTAAAATATAAGCTGCTTTTCACAAACTGATACCTATTTCCATCCATCAGTTGCAGAAATTTTTTCACAAACTGATACTTATTTCCGTCCATCAGTTTCCATTTCCTATCACCATTTGAGGAAGTACGAAGATTATCATCAAGCTGGAGTATTTTTTAAGTATACCTACTCGTTCTCCTTTGTGCTAATAAATGAACAAAATTATTGAAGGTTTGTTGTACATGTAATTTGTTTTTATTTTGGTTGATTTGATGATTAGACTGAAGAATATTTTTAATTTTGTTGTTTTTCGGAGTTTTATTATTGTTTTGTCTGTAGTTGTACCTTGTCCTATATACAATAAAATGTGTTTTTATAGTGTTCAACTTATTATTCTTGTTTTATAAGATCTTTAATTTTGTTCTTGATATCATGATATAAAGATTCACTTTGAAACTTTATATTAACCACGAACGAACTAACAGATTCTACGAATCGATTACTGTATATATTTTATTAGTGATCGATTTGCCATTCCTGTATTCCATATGATACAACCATTCATACGGAATACAAGAATGGCAAATCGATCACTTATAAAATATATACCATATCAATCATATAAAAGTAACACATTTGAAAAACCCGCCTTATCTTAATCGGTTTTACCAACTGTATTTAGTTCAGCCAGTTGCGAGATATGTCGCCACTGTCTAAACGTGGTGCCAACTTTTACTGCAGGTTTGACAACTCTATTTTTAGTTTCTCTATGACATGTACTCATTAGAAAAAGCCTGCTGCCTAGGAAAATACATACTAAACTGACTAAATTATATGAATAATTCTTCTTTGTTCTTACCTCCACAACGGAGCCAGATTCAAAATATGTATGGATCCTAAACATCTGCATTTGGGAATGAAAGCTATGAGTAAGAACCGAATTCGAAATAATATCAAAATTCCTAACAGGAGGAGCATTATCAATTGAATAATTCATTTCAGAGTGATTCACTGTAAAAGGATCTAAATCACTGATCAATGTCAACTTCATTTTATACCTGTAACAAATACATTGATGACAATACAGACGGTGGGGACATATTCTCAAGCAAAAAATTCACCAACGCCTCTGCTTTTCAGCGATAGTGTCTTCAGGTAATCACTCTTCATCTAAATATTATTAACTAACAACACGAATGCTTCGAGAATAACCAAAAATATACTTTTACTAGCCAAAGAGCACACTGACAATGATGATCTTATGGCGATTATCAGTTTGTATGCCAACAACCGCCATATTGGGTCACGTGGTTTGGATTGCCTTATAGGTTTCATACCCTGGCAAACACGTTTCGGCTATTATACCTAACCTTCTACAATTTGAAAGGGGTAAGGTTAGTTTTCGTCATCGCGCGGACCAATCCACGGACACTCAAAATCCTGAAAACATTTCTATTGAAAACACATAAACCATTTTATTTCGAATAAATATCATTCAAGTTTCACGCAACATGTAAAACAAACTTTTTGTAAGCCACAATCAACCCTTCAAGGGCGGAATTTTTATTTTTACAATTTCTCCAGTTTTTGAAATTGAAAACCTGTTTAAATACTCGTAATTGAGAACTCTTTTGAATGACTTTTCTCCGAAATTTTTACCATTTTTGAGAAAATTACCGTTACCATACGGAAACGCTAGGCTTTGATATATACTATTTATTTCAAATATTAACTTTAACAAAAATATTATTATTCTAACAAGAATGCATCAAAATAATAAAAACTTTTACTCTGTTCAACGATACACTGGATCTTGTGGTTCTAGGTCGCCCACCAGGCTCAGAGATGGTTCCATAACTTGTTAAGTAGCATATTGCAATTTCCCTTCGAAATTCGAGTTGCATCAGCTTTCCACCGGATTTCCTGTGTATTTGCCAAGCATTTATTACCGTGACGTCAACAAACCATGTGAAAATGGGCCACCACCATCTTTTGCTGCGAATACCTATCCGGTATCTTGATAAATTTACGTCCATGAGATCTGTTCCTTCCATGTGCGCATTATTTTCACTAATCAAAAATGGACGAAGTACCATAATTTTTTTTTTGGCAGAACTATAACGTTTCACCTGAGATAGAGGTAAAATACCGTGACAAGTTGATGCAACAGTATCTACCCATTTAACTGCCATAACTCCTGTTTCTCTTTGAATAGTTGATTCATATGTACCTCTTCTTTTTTTTGTGAGAGTTTGTTTGTCCGACATGGGAAAATTTTTGGGAATACGATTTTCTCTAACAGTACCAGTGCCCTGATATCCTCTTTCCTTCAGGTGTTGAAGAAGATTCAAACCAGTGAAGAGGTTATCAAAGTAAAGTTCATGAGGTCTGTCTTTTGTGCCTCTTAGCCTATCCAACATTGTCACAAATGGTGGTGCAGCTTTCCCAAATTCTTTTTCATATATTTCTGACCGTTGGCTATTTTTCCTTGAATCAACTTAATACCCAGATGTTGTATTTAGTGCCCACATTTTATAGCTGAAACGAATAGGTTTGCCACGAATGAACTGCTTGCAGGGGTATCTACCGAAGTACTTTATCACACTCTCATCATAACTCATATGCCTTTCCGGTTGATAGTGTTCCACATATTTAGATTCTAGTTTGTTTATGAAAGGTCTTAGTTTCCACACTTTGTCTTTCAAGTTTGGTTTAGAATTATCAGCACAATGCAAAACACACATAATCGAAACGGTCCCGTCTCATGGCCCCACTCACCAACGTGTTCGCCTTGCGATTCCTGATTCCTAATATGATTTTTTTCCTTGCAAGACTACGTAGCCACTAACTATGAGTATTGCTATGAAACATTTCATTTCACCTTTGGAAATGTTAGGGTCGGGTAAATTTTTGAATAAAGTATAGCGAGAAGATTCCTCGATTAGAAAAGTGATCATTTCGTGGTCAAAAAATGGCTCAAATAATTGAACGGGTGAAAGATATATTGTTTGAAATAGAGTTCGAGAAAATATCTTGTCTGTGCTTGAAGATAACCGCTAATCCAGCTGTACTTTTTCTAAGAACTTGGGTGGTGGGATGAAGTTGAAGCTAATTAACTGGAAGTACGAAGATCTGGCTTTGCAGTCATGTTTTCTTTGTTGATAAATCTAACTTCAGCTTGTGCTCGCAATTGTCGCCCCGAGAGGTTGTTAATTGTATCCCCAGAATCTTCATCTCCGGAGTCTTCATCTGTCAAAACAGTAGCCTCGGATGGCTCAACGTGGATAGCGTCAATGTCCTCGGAATAGGCCATATCCAAGGCCTCTTGCAATGAGAATCCGCGACTGAAAAAAAATGCTGTGAGGCACTGTAGTTGAAACTTGATAATGTATCAGACTAGCGTTACCATATGGTAATACCAACCAAACATACCTCACCACAAAAAAAACCCTAAAATGTATAACAAAAAAAGTACGACATACAAAAACTTACATATTACTGAAGTGAAATACGCAATTAACCCCCAATACATTTTTTTTAAATGAGCAATGAATACTTACTTAAAACGTATGTGTTCCATTTTACGACTTTTAATAGATGCGAACTGTGGCAATCACTTATGGAGATCGCAAGAACGCGGCAACCATCACAACATATCACAATCAAGTGCCTGCCACTAACAAGGCTCACTAACAAGGTCAACACTGAACTGAGATATGCTTCACAGCACTTATGGCAAATACATATTCAGGGCCATCCAGCGAAATCTAGCGAAACCTACAATATAGGTGGTGAAAATGAAACCTATTTTTCCTGTTACCATACGGTAACGCCAGTTCTTGATGGGTGAAATAATTTGGGAAAAGACAGGTTAGCTTTCGTCATCGCACGGTCCCTTGAAGATGAATTTTATAGGTAAGTCTAACTTTGTAGTGACTTTCAATAGATGCGAACTGTGGCAATCACTTATGGAGATCGCAAGAACGTGGCAACCATCACAACATATCACAATCATGTGCCTGCCACTAACAAGGTCAACACTGAACTAAGATATGCTTCACAGCACTTATAGCAAATACATATTCAGGGCCATCCAGCGAAATCTAGCGAAACCTACAATATAGGTGGTGAAAATGAAACCTATGTTTTCTGTTACCATACGGTAACGCCAGTTCTTGATAGGTGAAATAATTTGAGGAAAGACATGTTAGGTTTCGTCATCGCACGGTCCCTTGAAGATGAATTTTATAGGTAATTGTAACTTTGTAGTGACTTTCAATAGATGCGAACTGTGGCAATCACTTATGGAGATCGCAAGAACGCGGCAACCATCACAACATATCACAATCAAGTGCCTGCCACTAACAAGGTCAACACTGAACTAAGATATGCTTCACAGCACTTATGGCAAATACATATTCAGGGCCATCCAGCGAAATCTAGCGAAACCTACAATATAGGTGGTGAAAATGAAACCTATGTTTTCTGTTACCATACGGTAACGCCAGTTCTTGATGGGTGAAATAATTTGAGAAAAGTCAGGTTAGCTTTCGTCATCGCACGAAGATGAATTTCATAGGTAATTGTAACTTTGTAGTGACTTTTAATGAATGCGAACTGTGGCAATCACTTATGGAGATCGCAAGAACGCGGCAACCATCACAACATTTCACAATCAAGTGCCTGCCATATTGAAGTTACTAAAACTATTGAACGTGATTGTGACTTCTAAGTGGTACAGGATGGTTACCGCAACGGTTATTTTCTACTTTCAAGTTTGAAAACCCTCAAGGTGATTCTGCTTAGGGGCCATAATGTTTCAGAAACCTCAATTGACACTATCAAGTTATAGAACTGAGGAGTGGCTGCCATAGGTCGGAATTACTGACTACAACCATGCAAATATAAAATTTCTGTTATTTTTACTGTATAGTGGTAGATTGAGTGTTGATTACGTAATAACTATCGAGAGGAAGTTGCTTTGGTTTGTAGGTAGAGTATGGAAATCAATATATCCAAGCCATCCCTACCTAACTTGCATCGGTAATGTATATAACAATATAGAACGCCACTAAGGTATTGAGTTAAGTATGAAATGATAAACAACCAAAAAACAAAACTCTATAAAATGACATTTTTTCAAATTCAACTAGTTCAGTCAAGTGTCAATTCGATAATTGATTTTATTACTTTCTTTCTTACGAAGAACTGTTGTGACATAGGATATGTTTTTACAACTCTCATTCTCAACCCATGAGTGAAGACATTGCCGTGCGTTTGGTAGTGTTCAAAATGCCTAGGTGAAGTATGAATTGAATAATACTTCATACATCAACTAGTTACATGATACAGCAGAAAAGAATACATCAAAGCCAATTCTTTATGAAGCAAGCGCCAAAAAAACATCATGTGCCCCAGCTCCCTGCCGTATCATCTGTAGCAGGGAGCAGAGTCCTCCTTGCAGTCGCCCGCGTAATGGCCCACCTTGTTGTTCTCGCGGCCCCTGTTGAAGCCGCCGCCACCACCGCCTCCCCTGCCGCCCGAGTCGCCTTTCCCCCCCCTTCGGCTGGAAGCACTCTCTGGCGGAGTGGCCGGGCTGGTTGCATTTGTAGCAGATGCTTCCTGGACCTTTTCACCCGCTGATCCTCAAGTTGTTGTTAAGTACGACGTTATACTTCTCGTGAGAGACTTAAAAGAGAAAGTAACAGTTGAATTCTGACACATTCGAGTTGAAAATGATCATTACCAGAAAAACACTAGGAAATTCTGTGGACGAAGAAACTGACCGGTACTACGTGTATGACATGCCAAATTATAGTCCATCCAATATCAATTGCAGAAGCTGTTTCTATAGGGAGCAAATAAAAACTCAGTTCGCTAACACGAGCGTATATGCGAAGAAACGGAACAACAAATAATCTGTACTACTTGTATACAGTCCCCGTCGGCACAAAGAGGACAACGTGGACTTGAGTGCCTGCTGTCTGTTCTACAACCGATTCGTCTGGGCCAATCAAGTCGGACATCAATGCTTGCAGGTGTGGCTATACGATGGGAGGTCATAAATCACGCGTTATATTAGTGTTTTAATAGCTCTGAAAGATTAAAAACCAGTAGCGTCTGTGGTCTTGGTGTGGGCCGATCGAAATACGCTTTAGGATATTATAATATTTAAATGAAATTTCCGCCACTGCTGCTCACAGGATTTCGCCGCAAGACTTTTTTATGCTTCTGCAATTGATATTGGGAAAACTATATCTTCTAGGCGTTTTATCGAATATCTAAAACATTCAGGTATAGTTTTCCCAATTGCAGAAGCATAAAAAAGTCTTGCGGCGAAATCCTGTGAGCAGCAGTGGCGGAGATAACTAATTTTTTTATAGAAAAATCCAATTAAACGGTTTTCTTCACATAAAGGATTCAATATAAAATTGAACCAGAAAATGGTAGATCTCAGGTGAAAAACAACTACTTTCCTGGCAAATACCACGCAGAACATTGAATGATATTCACCTGAAAATCCATGCATACTTCCATATAATATCAATGGACATTGAATGCAAATGTTTCTTTCTGATAAGCTCGATTATGTTTATTTATGTCGTGTTCACCTAACAATCCGCATACCGGTTTCAGGCTTCTTGGCCCTCATCAGTACGGAGTAGTCAACCAGCCAAAGGTGCAAAGAACTCTGGCTGAAGTGAGACACAATGTAAACAAACCATCATCGATCTTGTAACACCTATAGGTACGCCGGAAAAGATAAACTTTAACTGGCGGTACCTAGTGACAGAAAGAAACACTCCGAAAATCTCCCACCTCGATAGGTTTCTAAATAAAAGATTCATTCTCAGTAGGAGTGGCAAGCCCGTCTAGCATATAGTGAAAGAAAAGTGCCATGTGAAGTGGAATGAATAGAAAAATCCAATTAAACGGTTTTCTTCACATAAAGGATTCAATATAAAATTGAACCAGAAAATGGTAGATCTCAGGTGAAAAACAACTACTTTCCTGGCAAATACCACGCAGAACATTGAATGATATTCACCTGAAAATCCATGCATACTTCCATATAATATCAATGGACATTGAATGCAAATGTTTCTTTCTGATAAGCTCGATTATGTTTAATTTATGTCGTGTTCACCTAACAATCCGCATACCGGTTTCAGGCTTCTTGGCCCTCATCAGTACGGAGTAGTCAACCAGCCAAAGGTGCAAAGAACTCTGGCTGAAGTGAGACACAATGTAAACAAACCATCATCGATCTTGTAACACCTATAGGTACGCCGGAAAAGATAAACTTTAACTGGCGGTACCTAGTGACAGAAAGAAACACTCCGAAAATCTCCCACCTCGATAGGTTTCTAAATAAAGATTCATTCTCGTAGGAGTGGCAAGCCCGTCTAGCATATAGTGAAAGAAAAGTGCCATGTGAAGTGGAATGAATAGAAAAATCCCAAATTAAACGGTTTCTTCACATAAAGGATTCAATATAAAATTGAACCAGAAAATGGTAGATCTCAGGTGAAAAGCAACTACTTTCCTGGCAAATACCACGCAGAACATTGAATGATATTCACCTGAAAATCCATGCATACTTCCATATAATATCAATGGACATTGAATGCAAATGTTTCTTTCTGATAAGCTCGATTATGTTTAATTTATGTCGTGTTCACCTAACAATCCGCATACCGGTTTCAGGCTTCTTGGCCCTCATCAGTACGGAGTAGTCAACCAGCCAAAGGTGCAAAGAACTCTGGCTGAAGTGAGACACAATGTAAACAAACCATCATCGATCTTGTAACACCTATAGGTACGCCGGAAAAGATAAACTTTAACTGGCGGTACCTAGTGACAGAAAGAAACACTCCGAAAATCCCCACCTCGATAGGTTTCTAAATAAAAGATTCATTCTCAGTAGGAGTGGCAAGCCCGTCTAGCATATAGTGAAAGAAAAGTGCCATGTGAAGTGGAATGAATAGAAAATCCAATTAAACGGTTTCTTCACATAAAGGATTCAATATAAAATTGAACCAGAAAATGGTAGATCTCAGGTGAAAAACAACTACTTTCCTGGCAAATACCACGCAGAACATTGAATGATATTCACCTGAAAATCCATGCATACTTCCATATAATATCAATGGACATTGAATGCAAATGTTTCTTTCTGATAAGCTCGATTATGTTTAATTTATGTCGTGTTCACCTAACAATCCGCATACCGGTTTCAGGCTTCTTGGCCCTCATCAGTACGGAGTAGTCAACCAGCCAAAGGTGCAAAGAACTCTGGCTGAAGTGAGACACAATGTAAACAAACCATCATCGATCTTGTAACACCTATAGGTACGCCGGAAAAGATAAACTTTAACTGGCGGTACCTAGTGACAGAAAGAAACACTCCGAAAATCTCCCACCTCGATAGGTTTCTAAATAAAAGATTCATTCTCAGTAGATGGCAAGCCCGTCTAGCATATAAAGGATTCAAAATAGAAAAATCCAATTAAACGGTTTTCTTCACATAAAGGATTCAATATAAAATTGAACCAGAAAATGGTAGATCTCAGGTGAAAAACAACTACTTTCCTGGCAAATACCACGCAGAACATTGAATGATATTCACCTGAAAATCCATGCATACTTCCATATAATATCAATGGACATTGAATGCAAATGTTTCTTTCTGATAAGCTCGATTATGTTTAATTTATGTCGTGTTCACCTAACAATCCGCATACCGGTTTCAGGCTTCTTGGCCCTCATCAGTACGGAGTAGTCAACCAGCCAAAGGTGCAAAGAACTCTGGCTGAAGTGAGACACAATGTAAACAAACCATCATCGATCTTGTAACACCTATAGGTACGCCGGAAAAGATAAACTTTAACTGGCGGTACCTAGTGACAGAAAGAAACACACCGAAAATCTCCCACCTCGATAGGTTTCTAAATAAAAGATTCATTCTCAGTAGGAGTGGCAAGCCCGTCTAGCATATAGTGAAAGAAAAGTGCCATGTGAAGTGGAATGAATAGAAAAATCCAATTAAACGGTTTTCTTCACATAAAGGATTCAATATAAAATTGAACCAGAAAATGGTAGATCTCAGGTGAAAAACAACTACTTTCCTGGCAAATACCACGCAGAACATTGAATGATATTCACCTGAAAATCCATGCATACTTCCATATAATATCAATGGACATTGAATGCAAATGTTTCTTTCTGATAAGCTCGATTATGTTTAATTTATGTCGTGTTCACCTAACAATCCGCATACCGGTTTCAGGCTTCTTGGCCCTCATCAGTACGGAGTAGTCAACCAGCCAAAGGTGCAAAGAACTCTGGCTGAAGTGAGACACAATGTAAACAAACCATCATCGATCTTGTAACACCTATAGGTACGCCGGAAAAGATAAACTTTAACTGGCGGTACCTAGTGACAGAAAGAAACACTCCGAAAATCTCCCACCTCGATAGGTTAGGTTAATTTTTTTAGATATGATGAAATACCTAGTTATATAGATTTCCGGCAGCAGATATACGAAATTGTAAATAAACAATGACATCACGAAAGCATACTTAAGTATCGCTTGTATGTGAAATGGCACCCTGATCTGGAACATATGAAAATGATAGTAATAAATGCAATTTATACCATTGTGCGCACACAATAGAGTATATACATTGAAGAGTTCCTATACAAGTTGGGGATCTCTTTCTAAATTGGGATTTCTCTACAAATCGGGAATTTTTATCCAAATCAGCTATTTTCGTATCATGATATCAGAGATAGGTTTTTCATACCAATGTAAAAGTATTTCTTGAACTAATCGAATATATTTTGGAATTTATTCCTGTACACGTTTCCAACCGATTTAGTTCTCTTTAGGACTTGACTACAATATTTTACTCTTTTGTGATATGGATGTTCTAAGGGTGCTTTTTTATTTCAAGCAATATTTTCATTCGATATAATAATTGTCTTGCTCCATGACTCCACTTTTCGTAAACAAATTTTCGGTTGGTTAAGAGAATGTTATGAAATAGGTGTCCTATAGTTTACAGGACGATTCCTCAGGTGAAAAATTCATAGAAGCATGGGTCCGCAAGGCCTTTATTTTTTATGTTGAAAATTTATTTTTATTTTTGTTTTTCGTAAATAATTTTCAAAATAATGTCGATATTTGGACGAAAATTGGTATCTAGGGATTTTTTAATATGAGAAAAAAAAACTCAGTTTGGCCCTTAATTGTACAGGTCTTTGTCTCTTTTAGGGAGTCACAACTTTGTCGTGCATGTATATATCATATTTTATAGAAGAAAAATCGATTCCTCTATCATTTTTACGTGAAAAAGGTATGCTTTTCAAACGTCGCTATTTAAATTAATCGATGCATCCAATCTTCTTCTCATTGATTCGCGAACTCTTTGAAAATGAAAGTATCGAGTAGACTGACATGTGCTGTCATGTCAAAAATAATAACTTGACACATAGTTAAAGAGTTTTATTTATTATTATTGTGATTATTCGTTGAAAAATGGTGAATTCTACCACTGCAGACTATGCTGACATACATTTTACATACGGACTTGCTAAGAAATGCATATGAGGCTAGACGTTTGTATCACGAGGGTTATCCGAACCGCACAACTCCTACTGCAAAAACGTTTTTAAGAATTCACGTTCGGTTTAGGGAAACATAAAGTTTTGAGAAAGCTAGTCATTTGTCGGGTGCACATCGGAAGGTAAGAATCCCAGAAACCGAGGTAGCAGTTCTTAGTCTGATAGGAGAACACCCGGTAACAAGCTCCAGAAAAATAACGCTGACGTTAAACATTTCTCATGTTCAGACAATTTATAGAGACTTATTTATAATTTATTGTTTGAAATTTTCATCATAACGTTTCGCCTGGAGGCCCTCAGGCTTCATTAGACTTCTACAACACATATTCCGTTTTAAAATGGTTCTTTGTCTAGCAGAATATGTGTTGTAGAAGTCTGATGAAGCCTGAGGGCCTCCAGGCGAAACGTTATGATGAAAATTTCAAACAATAAATTATAAATAAGTCTCTATAAATTGTCTGAAGAACCATAACCCAATAAACCCCCCCTTCTTAAGTGTAAAGTAAATGGTTCAAGAAATAAACTACTGATATATATATATATATATATATATATATATATATATATATATAAATATATATATATATATATATATATATATATATATATATATATATATATAAATTTTTTTTTCACTATCAAATCAAATATGTTTGTATCTGAAACCGATAATAAAGTAGTTAATAAAAAACTCTTTGAAGCTTTTATTCAAATGCATTAAAGAGCAAAGAATAATTGCTTTGGATGACGTAGGTTATTCCGTGAGCTATAGAATTTGAAATAATCGAAAATATATTTTTTTAACTTTTTAGTGCATTTGAATAAAAGCTTTTCTTTCAAAATGTTTGTTATTGATTAGTATATTTTGTGCTTTTAAGTACTCAAGTACGCCTTGATCTATGCATTTTTGTTGAAGCATCGTTATTATGAGACCTTTTTTTCCTGTAAGTTCTGGGCAATCTGGTCCTTCAATGAGAAGACCATCTAAAGATCAACTCATTCGCCATTTTGGAGTTGCCATCTTCAATTTATGAATTTCAACTAAAAATCAAGTATCTTCGAATAAATTCATAATACCAATTTTAAATCGAATCGGGCCATACAAAACTCGTCCACTATCTTGAATTTGTGGATTTTTATGAAAAAAATCATAACCTCCGACCCCGAGAATCCCCACATACAAATTTTGAATAGAATCGGATCATAATCACAAAACTACTCCACGATCTTGGAGCCGCCATCTTGAATTTTTGAATTTTGACAAGAAATTCATAATCTCCGTCTCCGATAACATACCAATTTTGAATCGAAAAGTTTTTTTTCTCTAACAAAAATTTCATATGCATTATCACCGGAATTATGAACATCTGCCAAATTTCAACTCAATTTTCAACCGAAAAGAATGAGAGAACGAATGACATACACCTTGAATTGGTATCCCGGGTGAGAGTCTGACACGCTAACCACTACTCGACGAGATGATGATGATGATGATATTAGGAAAATTATTCATTGCCTTACTTGAAAACCTGAGGCTTTTAACATGCTGAAAAAGGTATATTTCAATTAAAATATCAAATCACTGTAATAGTGAGTTAAGAATCCCTTATTCAATCAATTTTGCATTTCCCGTTTTCCTATAAAGGAATTGAATGCGTTGACATATAATTCTGACAGGAACTTAATTAAGTTTTCTTGCAGAACAATATCGAATAGACTGTGGTTTTATCAGTGTCAGACAGCTAGAAAACGTTTATCACTATAAAACTTATCTGAGGGAAATAGTTGATATGACGCACCCGGGTTTCTTAGACTTCTCCGCAATAGTTTTGACTTATGTCAATTTATGTATCCAAATAGCATCGTGCATGGATCTAAAGAAACCTCCAACCATCCAAGACAACAAACTTATTTCCAGTCGATTCCTTGGGCTTTAGCGCATGTTTTGATATGCAGGCGAGCGGATGTTCCATTGCCTACTACGATTTTTTGAAAACGACAAATACAAATGGTAATAACTCGACTTTTTCAAATGCAAAACCGTATTCTTTATTGTATAATTGCATAGCTTTTTGAAGAGCTTTTAATTAAATATAAACGTCTTATTGTTAATTCTGAATTTCACTCGCGAGGAATTGGTGAATATAGTCTACTGTATTGGCGAAGCAGACAGAAATCCTTCATTAGTGAGCAGAATCTTCCATAAAAAATATCCAGAAGCAAGAACTCCACGGGAAACTGTTGGTGGTCGGATTGATAAGGAACGTGGGTTGCAAGTTTCATTGATGCTACAGGAAAATCTCCACTTAACCACTAGCGAAATAGCAGCGGAAACGGATATTTCATGAAGTGGTGTGAAACATAAGTGCCACTCTTATCATCTGAACCTACATCAAGAATTGAATGGTATTGATTTTGCAAATAGAGTTGCGTTTTGTATTCAAATGGATGACATGATCTACGAGGATCATAATACTTTAAACAAAATTCTGTTTTCTGATGAAACAACGTTCAAGAACAGCGGGTCGGTCCACAGACATAATATGCAATATTATGCAATCTAAAATCATCACTGGTTGAGAACTGTTCATCAAAAGCGATGATCGCCTAATGGACATTATCGGACTCTGCTTTTTCGACAATATACTGAATGGTGTAAGCTATTGTCATTTTATTCGCGATCATCTCCCAGAATGTTAGAAGAAGTGGATTTGAACACCAAAAGGACCATGTTGTCGCAATACGATGTTGCTGTAGTGCATAACCATAGGATAGTGAGAATTTTCAGATCAATCCTATCTCGATCGTTGGATAGGGATAGGAGGTACCAGTCCTTGGCCCGCGCGATCCCCAGATCTTACTCTTATAGATTTCCTATATTGGGATTACGTGAAAGAGAGAGTTTCCAGAATCGTGTAGATAGCGGCCTACCCGATTCAACTGGAAAAGAGTTGGAGAAATTTCGTCAATTGAGATTACGTGAAAGAATGAGTTTCCAGAATCGTCCCACAACTGTAGATAGCGGCCTACCCAAAATCATGAACATTTCTTATTTCGCACTAATTCTCGCAAATTTTCCATAGTAGAACACACAATTCCTATTTCGGCAAGAAGCACTTGAAGAAAGCCATGCAATGATGTAAAGAAATATATAGTGTTGCATTTGAAAAAGTCGAGTTATTGCCATTTGTAATTGGTCATTTATAAAAAATCGTATTTGGCGTTGGAACATCTACTCCCAGTTTGCTCAAAAGATGCGCTATAGCCTAAGGAATCAACTGGAAAAAAAGTTGGATGAGTTATCTTGCATGGTTCTGAAGTTCTGATTTTTTTGGGGTCTATGCACGAGGCTGATTTGACACATAAATTGACATAAAACAAAAAGTATTGCAGATAATTCTAAAAAACCCCAGTGCGTTATATCAACAATTCAATGGCGAATCCAAAAATGTAACAAGAATGGAGGGTTGTATTTGAAAAAAAACTGAACGTAGTTGTGTATCTTATTTTGGGACATCCTGTATATAAATAGAAATAGTTTTAGAATGTGCGTCATTCTCGGACCTATCATATAAAAAATATCGAATAATATATATATATATATATATATATATATATATATATATATATATATATATATATATATATATATATATATATATAATATATATATATATATATATATAATATATATAAATATATAAATATATATATATATATATATATATATACAATACGTTGTCACCTCAGTGTCGTTGACTGGACGACCTGACCTCACCCCTTCCTGGTTGTAATATTTTATTCATTTATGCATATATCTTCTGAGGGGAGGCTTCGAAACAGGGTTCTCAAAAGAGGGGAAATGATTTCCTTTTTTTTAATATATGTATATGTATATAAATGTATGGATACTTCGGTTACGAAGTGACCTCATTATATATATGGCCGCGCGAGATTTGCAATTCCTTCCCGCCTCATACAGTGTTGCCGCGTAATCGAGGAGTGTCCGTAGTGCGATTCGATTCAAAATTGGTATGTGGGGGTTTTCGGGGTCGGAGATTATGGAATTTTTGTCAAAGTTCATAAATTCAGGATGGCGGCATCAAGATGGGGGACGAGTTTTGTGATTATGGTCCAACTCGATTCAAAATTCGGGGTCGGAGATTATAATTTTTCATCGAAATCCATAAATTCAAGATTGCGGCCCCAATATGGCGGATGAGTTTTGTGATTATGGTCCGATTTGATTCAAATTGGTAGCAGCGATTCTCGCAGTCGGAGATTTCGAATTTTTTGTCAAAATTTATAAATTGAAGATGGCAAATGAGGGACGAGTTTTCTGATTATGGACATATTTCATTCAAAATTGGTATGTATGTGTTTTCAGGTTCACACATTAGGAATTTTTTGTCAAAATCTATAAATTCAAGATGGCGACTCCAGGATGGCGGACGAGTTTTGTGATTATGGTTCTATTCAAAATTGGTGTGTGGGAGTTTTTGGGGTCGGAGATCAGCTCAAAACTTACAGGGAAGAGACCTTGTGATAACGATGCTGTATTAGAAATGAACAGATCAAGGCGAACCAACAAAAAAGCAAAAAATAAAATAACCAATAAAAACATTTTTGAAGACAAGCTTTTATTTAAGCCGTGTACTAAAACGTATAAAATAAGTTTAAGTCATCGCTGATGAAGATTTAATTATGTTTTGTTGAATTATTTGGTTTCAAAAAGCTTGTTGCGCGAATTGTCATAAAATTAATTGGTACCTACTTTTATGAACACTTCGCGCCACAAGCTTTTTGGAATCATATGATCCAACAAAAAATTATTAAATCATTGTCAGCGGTAACTAAAACTTATTTTATACGTTTTAGTTCGCGGCTTAAATGAAAGTTCGTCTTTAAAAATGTTTTTTATTAGTTTTTTTTCAAAGCATCAAGTGGTACACCTGCATACATGTTCTACGTTTGCATCATTCCTTTGGCATTGAAATGTCGAATTTAAACAAAAGAACTCAGAGACAAACCTACGCAGATTAAAGAAGACAAAATTTCGATAAATGTTCCATTTAAAAATATGCAAGATCGGTTTGTCTTCATTTTATGGGACATTCGTATATTCTCTGGAGGTTTTTTGAAAAGAACCATTTATTACCTGCAACTTTGGTTCGAAACATATGAAACTCGAATAAACAAGATTCATAGTTCGAAGGATAACCCTGTATAGATAGGTAACCCATAAAAGTTAATTGACAGTTGAGATCTACTTAAAAAAAATTGTTTTCCCTTTTACAGCTAAAAGAATATAAATTTGAAAAAATACGTAGAAAAGTTCGATTTACAATACCAAGTTTAACTGTGAAATGTGATTCGAAAGTACCTATTAAATGTGCATGCATTTCAAATATTTAGTGGCCCACCGAAAACTTTTCATTTCTCCCAAATGAAAAAATGAAAATACGCTTGAATACATGAACGTTAGTTTTTAAAACGAGACAATTTTTTGTCTTTCAGACCCTCTGTTCAAACCCTTGAAATCTGAAATGTGAATGAGTGATGACTTATCTGAATGTGAATTGAATACCTTTTCAACGGAATATTGCTCGTTGAATTTGGTGTGTGGCACACCCAAAAATTTTTTCGAAATTTATAAATTTCACTCCTACAAAATAAAACTGGTTCATGAACATGAAGACGATAACGAACGACGTTTGAAATTTTGTGAGTTGATTAGTGAAAGATTGATACGCGATCCACAATTATTATTTAACATTTGTTTTTCAGATGAATGCTAGTTTTATATTATTGATACTATCAATCGATATAATTGAAGGCAATATTCCACACATAGTATCATAGAATTGGACAATACATACCCAGAATCGCTAAAAACTAAATGTGTGGGCTGTTACATCTTGGGACCGCATTTTTTGGGCCCATTTTAGCTATCTGGAAACTCGACTGCTGAGATATACCTAGAGTTGCTGTGAACCACTCTTGACCCTACTTCAACGAATGCCATTGAATAATATAACTTTCATCGGCCACCAAATCTAGTTTTTTAGTAAGGTAGAGCACCCGCATACTATGCAAGTTCTGCAAAACAGTTTCTGGATGAAAATGTTTCTGGCAGCTGGATTGAACGGAAAGGTTCCTTCTGAATAGCCTGCAAGACCTGCTGATTCATCGCCACCTGTTTTTTTCTTGTAGTGGAAACATTTTAAATCTAAAATGTATGCAACCCAGCCCAATTCTTTAGAATACTTGCGACAACGAATAGTGTACGAGTGTCGACAAATAACTCCTGAAATACTCCACAATGTTCGCGAATATTCCTAACAGTGCCTTTGAAATTATATATTGGAGGTTTGGGATAGACACTTTCAACATTTATTTGATTGAAACGAGTGGTAAGAAATTTTGTTAAATTTGACGCCTTATCTCTTCCAAACTACTCACCCGACATCAACGAACAATATCCTGTTGAAAAGACAATTCAATTTCCTTTGAAATAAGGCATTACTCTACCTTTTTATTTGAGATGCAGAGGGTAGAAAAATACCAATGAAATATTTCCCCCTAAAAACGAATGCTCATGTATTCAAGCGTACTTTGATTAATTAATTTAGGAGAAAATAATCCTACGTAAAATATTTTCGGTGGTCCACCCTCTATAGTTCTATAGTGTGAAGCAGATACAAAAAATAAAATATTATATTTTCTACAGTCACCTGTAAAATCCGCATCATATGGCAAATTATTTATTGGTGAATGCCAACTGGCGTGCAGAAAAACAATCACCTGAATTGGTATTTTTTCAAATATTGCTAAATGTTTCAGAAAAATATTGTATATTTTGAATTCAACAGTCTTATCTATTTACAACCCTTCAGTAAAGCTTGTTTTCTATATTTTTTTATGGGTTTTGGAATAAATCATTGAAACTAGATTAATATTGTATTAAATTTTATGAATTTCCATTTGCGTTTTAGTTTTCGTATAAGAAGTATATTCAGTAGAACATTAAATAATTAATAAAAAACATTTTAAATGACAAGTTTTTATTCAAATGCGTTAAAAACTAAAAAATAAATGCTTTGGATGTCTGACGTAGTTTATCCCGTGACTTATAGATTCAAGAGATTGTCGCTCAAAGTTTTCAATTCTGATACAAAAGCGAAAAGCTTTCGAATCTATAACTCACTGAATGACCTACGTCACACATCCAAAGCAATTATTTTTTACTTTTTGGCGCATTTGAATAAAAGCCTGTCTTTACGGAGGTTTTTTATATCTTAATCAATGCATTTTTTTGAAGCGTCGTTATTATGAGGCCTCTTTCCTGTAAGTTTTGAGCTATCGAGTTGTTCCATGGGGAGACCATCCAAAGATTACCTCGTCCGCCATCCTGTAGCTGCCATTTTCAACTCATGAATTTTGACTGAAAAATCAACAAGCTTTGACTGAATTCATATTCTACGAACCCAAAAACCTCGACATACAAATTTTGAATAGAAACGGTCCATAATCACAAAACTCGTCCACCATCTTGGAGCTGCCATCTTGAATCTATGAATTTTGACAATAAATTCATAATCTCCGACCCCAAAAACCCCTACATACCAATTTTGAATAGAATCGTACCATAATTACAAAACACGTCCGCCATCTTGAATTTATGATTTTTCACAAACAATTCATAATCTCCGACCCCAAAAACCACCACATACCAATTTTGAATGAATCGGACCATAATCACAAGATCGTCGGAACCTCCATTTTGAATTTTGAATTTCGACAAAAAATTCATAATCTCCGACCCCGAAAATCCCCTCATACCAATTCTGAATTGAATCGTACCATAATTAGAAAACTCGCCCGCCATCTTGAATTTGTGATTATTGGCAAAAAATTCATAATCTACGACCCCGAAAATCCCCTCATACCAGTTCTGAATTGAATCGTACCATAATTAGAAAATTCGCCCGCCATCTTGAATTTGTGATTATTGACAAAAAATTCATAATCTGCGACCCCGAAAACCCCCACGTACCAATTTTGAATAGAATCGGACCATAATTACATAGATCGTCGGAACTGCAATTTCATGAATTTTGAGAGAAAATTCACAATCTTCGAAGTCGAAAATCCCCCTATACAAAAAAAATCATAATACATCGTCACGGGAGCTATAAACACGTGCCAAATTTTACGTTAATAGATCTATTTAACTTTTAAGATTTGATTACACATATCGGAACAGGTGAAAGTAAATAAAGACATCTAAAATCATCACAGGTTAAATAAATCGCAAAAAAAATCGAGTGAAAATTTGATCACCGCATATCTACTGTGAAACTTTCAATTTAAAAAAATTAAAAACATTCAACAAGTACAGAGGTGTTCATCCACCCAACTTAATTTGTATTTCAGTAATTAGAGATCGATTGTTTTTAATTTGGCTACTTACTTTCAACATATTCAACATCAATAGGCCCCCATGAGCCATTAGTTATCACTTATCACACATATAATATTTATTCAAATGCGCAAATATATCAGATCAATTGACGCAACGTTGCCAACAGCCAGAGGTGACAACGTATTTGTAATCCCTATTCTCACTGTTATATTAGCCTGAGGACACAACGGACTGCCCGTCACTTCTTGGTACGGCGACACTAGCGCTGGTGATATATGCTCGAACTAAACAGACAAATTGTAGGAAAAAACTATACGAAGTGACCTCAGAATAATATTTCGTTAATTAACTTAGGGTGACATCTAGGTTGATTTTATATCGAAATCAAGGCAAAACGTTGTCACCTCACTTATCTGAGGTCACAGCGTCGTATAAGAGGTCACAGCGTGAACCGTATATCTATTTTTGAGGTAACAACGTACGTATATATATATATATATATATATATATATATATATATATATATATATATATATATATATATATATATATATATTTATATATATATACCGGGTGACACAGGATATCGGACCACTCCTGTAACTTCTGCATTCGTGAACGGATTTCTCTGAAATTCGGTACAGGTATATAAGCAACCATTTCGGATTTAATCACATTACAATCCAATATGGCGGATTTTCGGTTTTTCTGCAAATGCCAGCAACTTTGTTTTTTCGAATAGAAAACCCTGTATATTTTTACATATTCAAGTTCAACAGTTCAAAACAAGTCCAAACCTTATGTCAAATGTAATTTTTTTGAAACAATAGAAATTAAAACATAACAGAGAAACATAGTTTTTTCTGAAAACATATTTTCTGTGTCATTTATTGATGAATCAATTCAGTCACATCACATTTTGATCAAAAAATTTTTTTTTCAAATGAAACTCCCATGGGCCACCTACCTGTCTCTCTAGAACATTCATTAAGGAAAAAAATAACATATTATTTTTGTATTTCGGTGCAGTAACAAATTGTATACATTCAAAAATCAACAACTAGTTCATGAGTTTCCTTGCAGTAATTTTTCAAGTTAGTAAGCTGTGGAAAACAACATGTCCGAATCTTGTCAACTAATTGTGTTTCGCTGTCATCTTTCATCTCAACTCTCGAAAATTTGTTAACTTCCGAGAATTAGTTTAGTAGAAATGTAAAATCAAAATTATAGGTTCACAAGAAGTGAACAGGTTGATATGTTATTAATTTACGGAGAATGTCTCTATAACAGTGTCGCCGCTTGTCAGTTATACGCTGAACGATACCCACACAGAAAAGAACCCAACAATGGAGAAGATGATCGTAAGTGAGGAGGCAGAAATGAACGTTTTGCTTATGTTGATTTTGATCTAACCGCTTCGACGCGGGAATTGGAATTCCAATGCAATGTAAGTCGAGAAAACGCTAGAAGAATGAAAAAAAACCACCATTATCGTGTTTATAGGTATAACTTACACAATTAGTTGACAAGATTCAGAAATGTTGTTTTCCACAGCTCACTAAGTTGAAAAATTATTCGAACTGCAAGGAAACTCATGAACTAGTTGTAGATTTTTGAATTTATACAATTTGTTACTGCACCGAAATACAAAAATGAAATATAATTTTTTTCCTTAATGTATGTTCTAGAAAGACAGGTAAGTGGCCCATAGGGATTCCATTTGAAAAAAATGAATTTTTGATCAAAATGTGATGTGACTGAATTGATCAACCAGTAAGTGACACAAAAAATAAGTTTTCAGAAGAAATTAAGTTTCTCTGTTATTTGCGACTCATTGTGAATAGTTTCGACCAAATCTCATTTATCCACGAGGTAAAATAAAAAACAACTTTAATTCCAATTGTTCAAAAAAAATTTGACACGAGGTTTGGACTTGTTTTGACCTGTTGAACTTGAATATGTGAAAATATACAGGGTGTTCTATTTGAAAAAACAAATTTACTGGCATTTCCAGAAAAACCGGTAGTCCTCCATATTGGATTGTAATGTGGTCAAATCCGAAATGGTTGCTTATATAACTGTACCAAATTTCAGAAAAATCCATCCACGAATGCAGAAGTTACAGGGGTGGGCTGATATCCTGTGTCACCCGGTATATACTTTATTTTAACATGACTTATTCACAGTTCATAGCTAAAGAAGCAGTTAGCTCACTTGGCGTCGGCACTTTGATCTTTATGTTCCCGTTCGTACACTGCGTAAATCTGATTTTTATCCCTCGCGCATACCGCCTGTTACTGTGTTATTAATACTGACATTTTCCGGATACTTCGAAGAGCGATAATCGCGTACAGTCTTCTGCGCATCCTGAATTATTTCCCTGGAGTGGATGTTACCTTGGAACATGCATTTGGGCCAAGTGAGCTAACTGCTTCTTTAGCTATAAACTGTGACTTATTTATCTGTAATTCAATCGTAATCTGCCACAACGTCATAGAAGTCTTACTCCAACCGCGCGTAATGTTCACACAGACTCATTAGTTTTTTTTGTGGGTGAGACATTGTTATGACTGAACCAAGCACACGTGTTTTTCTCTGCGAGCGTCAATAAATTATATTTGGCAAACGATAGTAAATCACCTTCGTAGGTAGACACTTATTGTGGTTTGCTTCTACAGATAAAGAAATGGCAATACCATGAATAAGCAGAAAATAGGAAAATTTTATGTTCGAATATATTGAGAACAGCTTATGCACGAGATTTTTCCCGCGCGGATTTCGAGAAGGTAATACTTCTTTATTCACTTTTTAGATTTTATGTAAGGAATATGCGAAATATAATTTTGATAATCATGGCACCACGCTGACATTTCTCGTTCTTCAACGCAAGTTAATTGAAGATAATTCATATTAGTGCAGATTAAATTTTGGGAAAATGTCTTCCCTCAATTGATCGGTTTTTCCAATAACTACTTTAACGGTTTTTTTAGGGCCGGAAATTCTTACTTATGGCGCCAAAGTACAATACAGGAAATATGTTTCTCTCTCAATTTTAAATTTCGGGCGCCAGATTTTATATACACCACGCACTAGGGTAGCAACAGATGGAGACAGATTTTGACACTTTTTGAACTCTTTAAAAGAATGTTCGCTACAGGACACCAGTTGCATTTATGTCCACAGACAGACATAACTGTCTTTACACTACTTTTCAAAATTTGTTTCGCTATTCTTTTGAGTCTATGATTTATATGCCTGAAATGGGATGGGGTTTTCCACAGTAAACACAGCGTGTAACAAGTATAAAATTTTTGGTTATGGCTGTTACACTAAAAGTATTCTTGATATAATTCGTTTTACATAATATAGTTGTCGGTCTGGCAAACTTGAATAGGCGTACGATACATAACAATATTCGTACCGTTAGTAAGTCGAAATTATCATAAGATATATGTATATATTACCAAACTCAATCCTAGAATAGGTATATGGTACGTGAATCAGTAATACCTCAACACTTTTGAAAATAATTTTTTTCTATAACACGTTTACGTGGAGGACACAGAAAGTGATTTTTCTAGGTTGTAGGTATTACCTTGTCCCTTCAGAATCAAACCCTTAATAATTTCGACCACTGATTACCACTCGGTTACTCTCTGAGCTTTACGTTCGCACTCTCCCCAACTTCGATACTTCATGCCGTTCCTGGTCACAGAACTCATAGAACGAGTTCTGTGTACCTGGTCCTAGGCCCTTAATGATTCAATTTTTCCTTAACGATTTGATGTTTTTTTGACAATTGATTTCGTTCACTATTATGTAATACTATTGCACGACAGTGGCTTTAGTGCGGTGTTTTCCCCTCAACTCAAGCCAGTGGCCAAACTAACTGAAATTCATTATTTGAAGTGATGTAACTTACGCGTTCGTTGTTTACATTTGACGTTTTTCCTGAACTCAAACAACTCATAACATAATGTAACAATTACCAGGGCGACCAATTTCCAGACTACTTGTGAGTGATTCCACACTATAAAACACCTGCAAGAGCCGAAATACCAATATTCCTCGAGGGTACACGGATATGTGTTTCGAAGAAAATTGCGTATATTTTACTGAAGTTTGCCGTCTAAATAAATTGCGGAGGATTTACTTCAAACACCAATGAAATGTACTAAGGGTTTCAATAGTACCTTGAATTCAACGTATATGTGAATAGAAATAATAATAGGATAACAACTCATAAACAAACAAAAAATATCTTGGGAGAATGTATATTGAACAAAATAAATTATGCACGCTGCAGTCTTATGACAAGCTGAAACTACTCGACTGCCAAGAACGAAAATGATATTTACAGGTGCCTCAGCACACGGAGAAACCAAGCTCATAAATGATACATAACTTTTCACTTACGGATACCCTAACGCTTCTGGATTACACTTTTACTTAAATATTTCCAGGGTTTTCTTTTGTTACTTAAGTACTTGGTAACTTGGAAGTATAGCAGGAACGCCTTTTATATTTTTCAAATCCATGACAAATTGGAATAAAAAGCCTACTAAAATAAATAATAGTTTGAAAAAACTGAATAACACGCTTTTATAGAAAACCAGACTAAAAAAATAGAAAATAAGAAACACATTTATTTTATTTAAAAAAAACGTGGGGTGCATGGTATCGCCCCGGCCAACAATTACCTGTGATCTGCGACATTTCCTACTTTACTGCCCTAGGTGTGTAATGTACTATATAATTATTGATACTATGCACCCCACGCTTTTTTTAAATAAAATAATTCTTTTTCTTATTTTCAATTTTTTTGGTCTGGTTTTCTATGAAAGCCTGTTTTTTAGTTTTTTTTAACTACTATTTATTCCCTACTTTTCAGTGTGGTTTATAAGCGTGTTTTTTCAGTTTTTTTAAAACTATTATTTTTATTATTTCTTTGCAAATTGAAAAATTGAATAATCTTATCAAATTATGTAATCATAATCTCCGACCCCACAAACCCCCACATACCAATTTTGAATAGAATCAGACCATAATCACAAAACTCGGCCGCCATTTTCAAGCCGCCATCTTGAATTTTCCAATTTTCACCAAAGAATCATAATACTCGACCCCAAAAACCTCCACATACCTATTTTGAATAGAATCAGATCATAATCACAAAGCTCGGCTGCCATTTTGGAGCTGTCATCTTGAATTTTTCAATTTTTACAAGAGAATCACAATATTTGACCCCAAAAACCCCCACATACCAATTTTGAATAGAATCATACCATAATCACAAAACTCGGCCGCCATTTTGAAGCCGCCATCTTGAAATTTACAATTTTCACAAAACAATCATAATATTCGACCCTAAAAGCCCCCACATACCTATTTTGAATAGAATCAGACCATAATCACCAAACTCGGCCGCCATTGTAAAGCCGCCATCTTGAATTTTTCAATTTTCACGAGAGAATCACGATATTCGACCCCAAGAGCCCCCACATACCAATTTTGAATAGAATCAGACCATAATCACAAAACTCGTCCGCCATTGTAAAGCCGCCATCTTGAATTTTTCAATTTTCACGAGAGAATCACGATATTCGACCCCAAGAGCCCCCACATACCAATTTTGAATAGAATCAGACCATAATCACAAAACTCGGCCACCATTTTGAAGCCGCCATCTTGAATTTTCCAATTTTCACAAAAGAATCATAATATTTGATCCCAAAAACCCCCACATACTAACTTTGAATAGAATCAGACCATAATCACAAAACTCGTCCACCATTTTAAAGCCGCCATTCCGAACTTTTCAATTTGTACGAGAGAACCATAATCTCCGACCACGAAAACCCTCAGATACCAATTTTGAAGCGAATTGGACCATAATCACAAAATTCGTACGCCATATTGGAGCCGCCATTCTGTTTTTTTTCACACAAAAATTTCATAATACATTGTCACCGGAAAAATGTACAACTGCCAAATTTCAAATCATTCGGACGTCTGGAAGTGGGTCAAAATCGCGCCCAAAGGAGTTGGTTACAAACAAACAAACATACAAGTGAAGCAAATATAAAGCGTGTAAAAGGCGCTAATTTAGTCTTTTTTGGGATAAGAACGGAGGTAAGAACGGCGCACCTTTTGTCCGTTAATCTGAAGCTGGACCGGCAGTCTGATGAACAATTTGGTGCCTGTCATAAAAAATGTTATGGTTTTTCCTATCGCGAGTTTGTTTTTTTTACCCCTTTAACAAAAACAATCCGAAGAGCTTTTTATAACAAGCATGAAAACATAGATCTGTTTTAGGCCGGATTTCCATGTTACTTCCAGTAGCTTTGGGTATTTATATTTATTCTATGAACTAGGAATTAAATTTTTTGCCAGACCGGATTTAATAGTAACCCCAAATAGTCAGGGACGTACCAAAGTTATGTTAAATTTTCTTTAGCCGTTCTTAGTAACGGAGCTCTTTAGAATGCTTTGTGACACTACATTTGGATGAAGACTATAAACATAATTATTATCAGTTGTAATACCACAAGAGAGTGAGAATAAAGTAAAAATAATTCCACATATTTTCGAAAACTTGTTGCCAGGCAATAAAGACGAGAGCCCGACGGGCTCGAGTGTTTATTGCCAAATGAGAAAGAAATCTGGAGAATTATTTTTTACTTTATCGAACTCTCGTGTGGTATATTGTAGATTATTTTTTGGTGTAACGACCATAAACACACTTCCTCGCCAAATGATATTATGCACCAAACCGGTTTTGATTTGTTTCTCACTTTCCATGCGCATTGATGACAGACGTCAAATTGAAACTATAGGTTGTCAGACAATAAAAACAAAATACCTGAAATCATTCCGGCGGCAATTTTCTAGGTAGAATATTCTCACTCATAATTGCACGAGAGGTTTGTATTTTATCGGGTAAATTTGGGTTGTTCAATGGTTTCTAATTGTTGCCTAGCAATTAGACGAGAAAAACTGTCAACTATTAAAAACGCGACACCGAAGGTGGAGCGCTGTTAGGTTGACAGTTTTTCGAGTCCAATAGGCTTTTTCATTCAGGGTTAATATATATATATATATATATATATATATATATATATATATATACTGACAGGGTTACGGCATAAAACAGCTTTAGGAGAGTTCGGGTGACCAGACGTAAGGTGAGGAAAGTGTGCCACTGCTGCCAACATATACTAATTATTTAGGTTTTTATTGTATTCATCCTTGTTCATATTGAATGTTCATCCTTGTTACTCTTCGAAATTTGAGAATAAGGTCTATAAAGTTGGCGATTCTGGCACACATCAGACGTCATCAAAATGGAGGTTTTGCCGTAACCCTGTCAGTATTATATATATAATAACCCTGTTTTCATTTAGATTATTTTTTAAGGCCCATGCGCTCGTTTTGAGACCCAAAGTCTGATTGGCTATTGGGAAAGTAAATAGCCATTGGTTAGTTTTGAAATGACAATTTTAGATTGGCTCAGTTCAAAATTAGCGGTATTTTCACATTATGTCTACAGTCAACTTCATGACAAATGCGTTCGTAACTGAATAAGTAAGGTTTAGTACTTATTACCTATTTCATACCGCCAAGAACCTTTCATTCGTAGATAAAATAATGTACACGAATATTTTCTAATAGTGAGTTTTCTTCTCCATGTAAATTCAAGTCAACTATCCATAGGAAAACTCGAAAATATTTTATTTCCTTCAAAAGAAAAAAATTCGCCGTCAATGCCGTTGGGTCTGACAGGTAAACAAAGTTAGTCATTTGTCATCTCAATGAAAAAGCCTATTGCTAAAGGAAACAGTTTTGAATTTGAATAACACAATTTACTCGATATCAATACAAACATCGAGTGTAATTCGGCAGGACAATTTAATGAATGAGAAATTCAGAAACATATCAATGCAAACTTTATTTATTTTGGCAACCAACACCGCGATGATTGATAAACAAATGAATTAGTGAAAAAACCACTAGTGCATTTGTCGCTGTAAAAGTTGCAGCTAACTTTTGCCGCTGTCAAACTGACAATTGCACTGTGGCATATACGATTTTTTATACATGAGTTGAATTGTCTCTATAATTATGTTTTGAAAGGCCAAAATGTACATCATAATAATCAGTTTAATCATAATAATCAGTACAATATTTACAATAATAATCAGTACAATAATCAGTACAACTATTCGGTACAAAACGTGGTATTGATAGAATTTTTATCGAGTTTAAGCCACCAAAAGTGGGTGAAATACACCTAGGCACAAGGCGCCTGTTTGTGTTGTTTCACACACCAAATCAAGGAAAACGGCCAAGCATTTGGACGAATTATCCAAAATATCTGTTGTGTGTTCTACAAAGTCTAAGACAGCCTTTTCTGTATTCGAGTTTTGGATGAATCCAAAGTGCCTGTCGGTTATAACTCGATGTTTATTCAGAAATTCAAGTATTTTTTTCTCGAAAGATTGTTAAAAAAAATTGCGAAATTATCTATCACAGATATAGGTCTGTAATTTTTCATTTCATGTCTATTCCCTGCTTCGTAAACTGGGACAACTCTCGACTCTTTCCATTGGTTGGGTAAGTTACCGTTTGTCTAGCATAGATTTATTAGATGTTTAATCGGCCTCAGGATATATTTTGTGTGTTCTTAATTTTCCATCTGGCCCTGGTGCACAATTGTTTTTTAATTCAGCTATATGTTGGATTATCTCATTCTCATCAATGGGTACAAGGAAAAGCGAAGGCGCAATTGAGGGTTTCATTAGAAAATTGTCGGGGAGATCACATTTATCAATTTAACTTGCCATGTTAAGGCCTATTTTTGTGAAGTAGTTATTAAATTAAATAATAACTTTTTGTTTTATTTCCAGTTATGGGGTGCCCATTTTCTCCAGTAATAGTGGTGTTTTGTATTTGATTTTTATTTGTGTAAGTGTTGGATATTTCGTTTATCATTTTCCATGTTTGTTTACAATCTCCGTTCATTTCATCTAGTTAATTTTTATAATATTGGTGTTTTGTCGTTCTAATCAATTTATTAACTTCATTTCGGTAATTTTTGTACTGTTGCTCAAGTTTGTGAGAATAATTTTTAATTAGTTTCTTCTCAACGTAGTCCCTTGTTTTCATTGAGTCGATTAGTCCTTCAGTTATCCAAGGTTTTAATTTTTGTTTTTTATTATTTTTCACTAATTTGATTTCAGTTGCTTCCTTGGCATGCTTTACTAAATTTTTGACAAAAAGGTAATAGCACTTCTGTGTTTTCCTACATATTAAGACATAATTTCATGTTTCTTTTTCCAAGATTAATTTTAGTTTATCAAAGTTTATCCTTTCGAACTGTTTTGAATTTCTAGGTATTTGTTTTGTTATTGCTGGCACGGTAATATCTACGAAAGTAGGTAATGGTCCGTAATGCTACTATGGACAACTGCAGGTTTGAAGTTTATTTCATTTTATATGAGATTGCTTTTTTCAATAAATATGTGATCTATTAGTGTAGTCGATTCCCTGCATACTCTTGTAGGTACATTAATGTAGGATAATGATGTTCTGATAGTGATTTGTATTATTGAATGTTCAATCAAGTAAATTTATATTCACGCCTCCAAGAAACAACTCAAGATGTTCCTTATTCACGGTAGAAAAATAATCCTCTTAGTCACTTAGATATGTTTGAGTGTCAATTGAGGGAGGTTTATAAGTAGCCGTGATACCAATTTTGCTATTGTTCCTTGAGTTGTTTGCTAGAGTTGTTATTCTCAGTAGTTTCGTTTCTGTTAGGTGGATTATATCAGCATCAGTTGCCATGGAGTTTTTTATGAAAACTATCAGACCATCATTTTGGTTTATTTGGGAGTCATTGTAGCGTATAGTAAAATTTGGAATATTAAAATCACTTACCGCCTCTATCTTCCAGGTTTTTGAAAATATGATTATATCTTTTTTGTCAATAACCTCATGTAGATTAACAACTAGTTCATCGACATTTTTCCTTAAGCTTCGGATATTGAAATGAATCACCCCTATACTACTTGTCGCTCCGACTTCGTATTCCCCAATACATTCTTGTAAGTTCCTATATGTTTTAGTTACAATTTCTTCATGATTGTCTAAAATATTTATGATTTCTAGCATAATTCTGTAGTAATGAACAAAATTTTAAAAAAGTTGAATTAAATAGTAGTAGTAGGCTGAGGAAGTGGGTAGTAACAATAGTGTGGTGCGAGCTCCAGTATTATACTTCCCATAATATAAATTTATTTTAATTTGAAAGAGATATTGATTTAGAGTTCAAATATCAAAGTTTCAAGTATTACGTAATTCAATTGGCATTATGAGATTAATCCTAATGTTAATAATAGAATGTTATGTTACAAAGTTTTTTCAATGTCCTCTCCTTTGTCACATGCAAATACCTTATCGTCTTTGTTAACAAAAAGTTTTTCCTGCGTTTGACCATACATTTTTTAAGCCAAATATTTCAATGAATATTTTCAGTAGTTCCATTCTTATTTTGGTGAGGTCTTCTCTTATAACAATTCCAGTTCCTTTCAGCATCCTTTTCTTAGTAAAAATGTCTTGTCTTTTTTTTTATTTTTCAATTTGATGAATATTGTTCTATCCTTGCCTTCTTCTTTTTTTCAAACCCTGTAGCATGCTGCCAAGTCTTCCGCAGATAGTTTTTATCTGCATCTTCAAGTTGATTAGTTTGATAAACTCTTCACTGGTATGTTCATTCGGTTTTTCTTTTAATTTAAAAACCCTCAGATTAGATAACCTTTCAGTTTGTTCCACCCGGTCAAATCTGTTTTTGAGTGATGCCTTATCAGAGTCCATTTTTTTCATCCTGGCAATAAGTGTGGAGTTTTCATCGTCGTACTCTTTTTGCATGTTCAGTATTTTGTGGTGTAGATCTTCCACTGTGTCTTCCAATTTAGAAACTTTTTCTTCGACTGTTTTTATTCTGGCTGGCGATGACATGAATGATTTGAATTGAAATTTCCATTGGCTTATAGAAATGTCAAAAAGTAATCATTGTCATGAAATGCACCAAGATTCAAATAAGCGTGCAGTGTTCGTTTGGATCGAGCAGTGCTTATTCGAACGGTTTTCAGTCTTGCTTCCCGTTGCTTGACTGTTTCTGTTGTCTGTTTCTGAAGCTCGTAATGCCTCTTTCTTTCGTGCTTGAGATGTTGATCCGCCAATTGCTTATCGTTTGGATGGCATTATTGATTTGACAGCGAAAGTAATGCTTCATGACGACTTTCACCAATTCACTTGGAAAAAGCAAAGAAAAGGCGTGTGATATCTATTAACTAATGTCGCCCGGCAATTGGAATTTCACAATCCACATCACTTGTTATCATCATATGGATTTGTTGCCACTTCTGAATCAATTAATATACAGTAGTTTTTGTGGGTTTGGGGGACCAATAGTTGAACACTATTATTGTGACATCAATTCATTCCAGAAAGCAATAAAACTGAGCCCCCCTTCATTTTATGAAAAGAACTCAATAAAAGTCACAAAAAACAATCAATCAAACAATGACTACCCAAAGAATTTTATCAACAGAGTAAAGATGAAATGTTAGGCAGACAGAGATGATAATCATGATAACAAACAGGTTTACAGGCATGCAATATTTCAACTCATCGACGGTCTGTCCCAACATATATCTGCCCTATTCAACAATGATTACTTTAAACATTCCTCATGTACTACCACCAAGGTTGGTATTTTATTTTTCAAACTGAAGGATGAAATCTCGCTTTAGTTAAACTCTGAGGTAGTATATTCAGTACCGTGTGAATGTGGGAAACAGTACATCGGCCAGACAAAATAATAACTGAAAAAGAGAGTAACACAACACAAAATAGTAGCAAACAAGAAAAAACGGCTTTGGTAATACACCATTTTTCCACTGGACATTCATTCAAATTCTAGGAAATCTGCATACCAGATTATGAATCAAATTAGAAAAAACGAAATATTAGTGAAATTATATTCACGAATAAAAACTCAAGTCATGGCAATTTTGAAACATACGTTCAAAATTTGAGCCTGAATTACACTAATATACTTAGACATAAACCTTAGTATTGGGATTTCATGTGACGGTTCCACATCACTTCCAGGTATAGAATCGATTATAAGGATAATATAACATCATACCTTGGAGTCTATTACCTTAGTATGTATGATAGATAGATAGATAGATTTATTTCACAACTTCACATTAAATGTTTGCTGCAAGTCAAGAGTTACAAGAATTGTACAAGATATACATATAAAAGTCCTTAAAAAAACACGATATAAATATATAAATATATATATATATATATACAATATAAAAACGATTCACATAATAAATATTCTGATATAAAATCCTAAATTAATTTTGACAAAATTAAAAAAAAAACATCTATAACAAGTACGTGTTGGAAAAAATGAATTGACCCTGGCAAGGTGACAACAATTTATTCACTCAAAACAAAAAAGTTGCATTTAAATACTCCTCAGTGCTATTAAAACAGTTTTCCAACATGAATGATTTAATTTTAAGTTTGAATGACTTGGGGTTGAGTTGTTTGATATATTCAGGTATATGGTTGTGAAGGTTTATATTTGGGACTGGAATAACAAGTATCCTGACGTACACTCCTTCGCTCTGAAATTATATCGACGTCATGCAGTGAAAATCTGTTGTGTGCAAAATTGAAACACGCCTAGAATGTCAAATGGTTTTTTGGAATTAGATGAGTGCTGTAGTCTGTAAATCGTATCAATTGTCCATTTTTATCATTATTTTCGTCTCCATGTTCCCTGTTGATTTTATTCATCATATAACGTTGTTGACACGATGCATTCAAGAGTAAGTTTTTAACAATGTTTTCTCTCAACCCAACCTGATGTGTATATTTGTGCCTTGAAAAATAAATGAAATAATATTTCGAAACGTTGGTAATGAGTAAATAGTGTTTTAACTTATTTGTCCACCATACCCACGAAAACTATCGAATATTAATCACTTGTTATGTCATACACGAACTGAAATGTCGCGAAAACACACAAACACACGAACTGCCTCTAAACCATATGAAATACACTCATTTGTTGTACTAATTCAGAATTCTTTGCGGACGTACGCACAATAACTCACCAAGGTTTCATCGCAATAGCATAAATGATATATGAACTCATACGGGACAAACAAAGTAACATTTATTTATATATATATATATATATATATATATATATATATATTATATATATATATATATTTATATATATATATATATATATATATATATATATATATATATATATATATAGTTCGAATAGCCGTGGCAGCGCTACTCTTTCTTGACTTTCAAAGTCCGAGAGAATTTTTTCCCCTGTTACAAACGGCCGTCCAAAGAATTCCATTCATCGTATTTTATGCATTGTGATATCCTCTTTTCAATTATATTTTTCTTCTCGTGACAGCGCGACTTTTTTTGGAATTTCCCAATGGTTTTTAGTTTCGTGGCAGCGCAACCCACTCATTCGCAAGGGGAGATTGTTATCTTTTGAGGCAAATCCATGGTGAGTTCAAAGGATGGATACTATACCTGCACATTCAATTAGAAAGTGTGACTGGGTTTGTTTTATCGAATTCAGATTTTATTTGATCAATCTGGCAACACTGTGAGTAAAAACACGCTATCCCACAGTCGACAGTCTACATGTCAGAAACCGTGGCTGGAAAAGTGTGGGTAACTTCACATAAACTATTATATTCAGCACCGTATAGTATATCTAATCCCAATTGGAACGACATAAAAAGTTTCGGGAAGGGATTCTGTTAGCACTTGCCGCATTGACATAGGCGTTCGAATATTATTTTTCAGAGGTATTTCTTCGGTTACTTATTCTTACAATCATAGCAATTGATCACCCCATGTAAAAGTAGACACATGTTATCTCAACTGGATTTTATTATTTGTTTCGAAAGGTCTCCAGAAAGCCATAATGATAAAATTATTTTCAATGGATAATTCCTAACCTCACGGCACGGCAGTGATTAAGGAATATCGTAAAATCAGGATATTATGCAGCTGTAGATAACATATGTCCATTCCAGCTAGCCGAGCTTTCATTACTCAAATATATTTGATAGCGCCTTTACTAATAATCTGGGCAACTGGATACACGCGCCAGATTTTTTGTATGATTGTACCAGGAACGCTTTGAAAGTGAAAACACTGGTAGTATATAAATTTCCCATTTGCCGGGTAGTGCATATGAACACTCCTCGTAGTGCTGTTATTTTATTGCCGTTCCAATTGGGATTAGAATAACTATACCATATCATATCGTGTTCATTCAATCCCTAAATCCCATTAACTCATTCATTTTTTCATTCTCTCTACACATTTATACAATAATTCGCCACAATCAGTACTACGTATATCAAAAGTTCATATCGATTGAACGAGTGAAACTAGCATAGAATCACCCAGCAATTTATCGTCAATTATCTTTCCTGCTCCATGATCAGACCCTGATCACTATAAATGTATAACCTTTTCAATGAGACCAATCCAATGAGGCCAAACACGATACTTGTGCTGTAAGTTGGCGAGGAGTTGGGTAACCTGCAGATTCCAGGTGATGCTGTAGCATCAGGTCAATGATACCATGTTCTTATAATATTATTGAACCAACAGGATACCAAATTTCAAATCGATCAGACCTGTGGAAGTTGCTCACAACCCTTTATCAACTAGAAAAGAGGTTATGATCTTCAAACGGCCGAACGGATTCTCTTGAATCATAGCTAAGAACACTCGATCAAGTCAACTTTCAAACAAAAAAAACTCTGTTCATGCGTTTGGATGCTACGATGCCACAGACAGACACACAGATACACACGTTGAAACTTATAACACCCCTCTGTTTGCAGTATGTAATGTTTTTTATTTTGACGCGCCCTGAATGAATATAATTTTTATCCAATTTTTTACCGACGAAAAAAAAGGAGGAGGTTCTCTAATCGACGTGTATTTTTTTTTTGTATGACTACAAAGTAGTCCGATTTTGATGATTTTTTTTTTAATGCATAAGCTATACTTCGAAGTAGGTCCCATTTGGATCTGAACAAAAAATTTCATTCCTGAAGGTAGGAAAATGGTGGATGATTGTTGGTTCACCCACTGAATTTTTACTTCTTAACCGATTCTACCACGTATAACTTTGTACTGGGTTATCCGATTTGGATTATTCTTTTTTCATTGTATAGGGTATGCTTCGGAGCTGATTTATTCAACACTTCTGAGGGTAGAAGAATAGGGAATGATTTATTGATTTTACACCTGTGAACAGATTCTGTTCAAACTTGGTACACATATGTAGTTCTGATGACACTACAACATAATGGAGGCATGGAGTTAATTTGATGATGAAGATGGAAGACAATCGAGCGATCTCCTCAACAGTATACTGATTTACGATCAACGCCCAGAACAAACCGCTGTTCGTAAGAGCTAAAATTTTGAGAGCATATTTTTTTGATATTGCATCCCTAAAAGAGTGAAAAGGTGAGCGAGAAGGGGAGTGAAAGTTGGTTTTGAAATGAAAGTCATGGAAATTAGTATTTGGGCTCTTCTTCACCAATGTGTTTCAGCGTTTTGAAAAATTCAACCCTAAAGGGATGAAATGGGGGTTTGAAGTCTGTATGTATAGTTATTTTTTAAGTTGGGGTCATATAGATTGGTATTTGAAGTCTTTGTTACAAATAGAAGGAATATGTATTTCAATGTTTTTGATAATTCAACCCCCCAAGGGATGAAATGGGGGTGAAAGTTTGTAATGGGGGTTCCGTTAGTTTTTAAATCAAGATCATAAAAATTAGTATTTGAGGCCTTCGAAAGAAATAAACAAATGCCGCTCTCAGTGTTTTTATAATATAGGATATGCTGCAAAGTTCGTCCCATTCAAATTTGATAAAAATGACACCTTTAAGGGTAGAAAAATAGGGAATGATTTATTGATTTCATACCTATGAATCGATTCTGTTGAAACTTGGCAAACATATGTAGTTCTGATGAACATAATGGAGACCCGGCGTTAATTCAATGAAGGAGACGAAAGGCAGTCGAGGGATCTCATGAAGGGTACAGAGCAGCTACCTCGTGTTTGGGGTAATATGTACATATATTATTACATGTCCTCACTAACTGACTCACTGATTGACTGATATACGTATGATTAAGGCCCAGACCAAACCGCTGTTCCTAAGAGCTGAAATTTTCACAGCATATTTTTTTGATATTGCATCCCTAAAGGGGTGATGAGAAGGTGGTTGTGAAGGAGGGTGAAAGTGAAAGTACAGTTGGATTTGAAATTAGAGTCATGAAAATTATTATTTGGGCTCTTTTTCACAAATGGAGAAAATTCAACCCTAGGGGTAAAATAGTGGTTGAAGTGTTTCAGTATTTTTAGAAATTCCGTTCCTGAAGGGGAGAGTGAATTTGTAATTAGTCACAAAACAAAACAAAGTTCAACGCGGATGAAGTCAATGGTACCAGCTAGTTATAGAATATAACAGTTAACAGTTAGCTGGATAAGTATTTCAAAAGTAATCCAAATTGGGAAGTTAGCAATTAGTACATTTAAGGCACAAAAAATTCAAAATTAAAAACTTCCTTTTGAACACAAAATTAAACAGATGAAAAAAAAACTGAGAAGCAAAAAAATAAAATGAACCTTTTTGACTAAGCTCTTCAACTAATTTGAGTCGGCGCTAAACAACAATCAACAAAGATCAATAAATTACTTTAGAGACATGATCAAAACAAAATAACACGGAAGTGCAACGTGAAATCTCCAGCGATAAAAAATTAAATTCAAAAAATGTGCTCTCCTCACGACTACTCGCAACGACATATGCCCGTTCGGGTAGCTGTCTCGCTAATACTGACAATTTCCAGCTGAGGGACGCGCCGCCGCCGTACACCCCGCTGCCATCATTTCAGGCTTTACGTGATTAATTTGCTTCTCTGTTTGTTTGGCGATGAATCAAAATTGGTTACTTACAATATTTTAGAAGCTTTGTTATTAAGACTAAAAAGGTTTATTTCATTTTTTGCTTATCCATTTTTTTTCGTCGGTTTCATTTTTAACCGACGAAACCAAAAAAGAGGAGGAGGTTCTCTAGTCGACGCGTATATTTTTTTTAATTTTTTTTATGTATGATCACTCATAAATTTTCACTGAGACGTCCGATTCCGAAAATTACATTTTTAGTGGATAGGGTGTACTTCGAAGTTGGTCATATTCGAATTCAAAAGATAAAATCCACCCCTAAGGGTAGCAAAATGAAGGATATTGATCACTCACCCTCTGAATTCTGGTCCGTTAACCGATTCTATCAGGCATAACTTTGTACTAGAATCTTCGATTTGAATGATTCTTTTTTTAATAGATAGGGTATACCTCATATTTGGATTTCGAATGAAATTTTCCACCCTTACGGTTAGAAAAATAGGGGATAATTGATTTTTCTCTTGTGAACATTGGCACACACATATGTAAGTGACAATGACAGATCGCTACTGTCATTATTTTTGTTCCACATCCGTCACAATCATTATATTCTATGAGAGGATGTAATGATATACAAAGTAATTGAATAAACTAACCGAACAACAAAAATAATTCATATTACCTACAACAAATAGTAGAAGTAGATAATCATTGATTTGTTGAAAATATGAACAGGATGTTCATAAAATCAGATGTGGAATCATCTGCGACTGGAAGATAAACTTTAGTCACTATCTTCCATCGTCAAGATAACCTCTTGTGGGGTATTCATGTTGAAAAGGGAAACATTCTCAATTGAATATTGATAGAAAGATTTTTCTGTGAATTGAAAAATCCACGATAAAAATTAAATTATTGTTTGTGAATGTCTTACAGAAAACAACTACTTCCCCGGCTAAAGCCACGCTGGACATTGAACTACATCTGATAGATATTCTGAAAAAACCCTAACTCAAAAAAAAAACTAAAATTGAAAATTTGAATTTTCATTCAGATAGTTATTTGATTTTTTATTCCAGTGTTGATTAAGAACTCATGAAGATGAATGAGGCAGAGAATGTTTTCAAAAAAAGAGTACTCACCAAAAATCATTCTTAACATTGACGCAAGAGAGACATCGCATTCACTAGGTCTTCAATACATTTTTGTCGACGAAAATCTATTTCACGCTTCCACGATCATCAGGAAGACCGGAAGAAATGGGAAACACATTTTCAAGAAGCAATCTCTCTTTGCAAAGATGGAAAAAGTCAGAATCATTTCTTTTGGAGAGACACTTTGAAATAAGTATTTTCTGACATTAAAACCTGTCATGGGGTATGATAGATTGATTTGTTGAAAATATGAACAGGATGTTCATATAATCAAATGTGGAATCATCTGCGACTGGAAGATAAACTTTAGTCACTATCTTCCATCGTCAAGATAACCTCTTGTGGGGTAATCATGTTGAAAAAGGAAACATTCTCAATTGAATATTGATTGAAATATTTTTCTGTGAATTGAAAAATCCACGATAAAAATGAAATTATTGTTTGTGAATGTCTAACAGAAAACAACTACTTTCTATCAATATTCAATTGAGAATGTTTCCCTTTTCAACATAGATAATCATATTATTTAACTGGTAATAGTTGAAGTAAGGTGGGTAACTAAGTATTTTGGAAGTAATCAAGAAACAAGTAGATTTCAGCTACAAAAAATTGAAAAATAAAAACTTTTTAACAGAAAATTAAACCGACGAAATACGGAACTGAAAAGTTAAAAATAAAATAAACCTTCTTAGTCTCAATAGCTAAGCTCCCAACTAATGTGAGTAACTGATTTTGAGTCGGCGCCAAACAAACAATCAACGAAGATCATTAAATTACTTCAAAAAAATTATCAGAATGTCACCGCCCAACTCGATGCCATCATTTTACGCCTTACCTAATTCATTTGCTTGTTTGTTTGGCGCCGACTCAAAATAAGTTACTTACATTAGTTTAGGAGCTTAGTTAGTGAGACTAGGAAGGTTCATTTTATTTTTTACTTTTCAGTTCCGTATTTCGTCGGTTTAATTTTTTGTTAATTTTTAAAAAGTTTTTAACACGTATAGTTGAATGCCTATGTATCTTCAGATACATTTTTTTTCAGCATATAAACAAAATGCTTCCATTCTGTAGTTCTGCATAGACTATACTCATTAATCACTCAAGATATGACCGGCAGTAGGCCGCTGTTCACTGCAGCGACCATCATAGACATATAATAATAATAATGTATATGGCAGGGACTGACAACATCTAAAGATTCACGACTCTCCCTAGATTTGATGAATACTACTTGTTAAGTCATTTCTAGTTCATTTCAACAGGCATAATGATCTTTGACAACAATAACAAATTTTATATTGTTTCTTCATCCTATTTTCTGATGTGTGATATATTTCGAAATGAGAACCTTATATTTTCATAGGTTTTTGTCTCGTGAAAGTTTATATAGTCACGGAAATAGATACCACGCAGACCCTCAGTAGACAAGAAACTGATGAGCAGCAGATGTTTCATCAAATTTCATATAGGGGTTTCCATGTTGTCTGCTTTTTTTATGTCAATTCAGTGGAGGCTCAAATTTCAAAACAAATCGAGAATGCAATTGCTTGTTTTATAGCTCATCTTCGTACCATATGGTCGTAATGAATCTCTGGGATGAATATCATTCTTATTAGTTTGAAAAAATAATTTCTCTGAATAAAAAAAAATATATACGAACTTAACGAACACAAATGAAAGTATGTAACTGATTTGCATTTCATGGGTAAAAATTACCTCAACTTCATGCGTCGCATGAATTGAATTCCCGATATTTTATGACTGAGTTTGAGATTATATATTCTACTAGCAGACCCGACAGACGTTGTCTTGTCCAAATTTCTATGTTCCCTAGAATATTTTTCCCGAAAACTGTCGTCCGCGTAGAATTTCTTTTTTTCTATGTTTTCCTTTATGTTATTCCATCTAGATTATGCTTTTGACTCCTTCTGCTTCCTGTTGTCCCGTTATCTCGTTTTCCCGTTATCCCGTTATCCCATTTTCCTGTTACCCCTTTTTTTCTGTTTCCCGTTATCCCGTTATACCCTTATCCTGTCATCCCGTTTTTTCGTTATCCCGTTATTCCCGTTATCCCATTATCCTCTTATCCCCTTATGCCATTTTCCTGTTATCCCATTTTTTCTTCATCCCGTTATCCCGTTTTCTCCTTATCCCCTTATTCTGTCATCCCGTTATCCCGTTCTCCCATTTTTTCCTTATCCTGTTATTCCCGTTATCCCGTTTTCCTGTTAACCCGTTTTTTATTCATCCCGTTATTCCGTTTTCCCGTTTTTTCGCTATCCCGTTATCCCGTTATCCAGTTATCCAATTATCCAGTTTTCCAGTTATCCCGTTATCCCATTTTCCTGTTATCCCATTTTTTCTTCATCCCGTTATCCCGTTTTCCCCTCATCTCCTTATCCTGTCATCCCGTCATCACAAAGTCATGACAAAGTAAAAATAAAAATCTTGTCAAAAAAATGGGGGTTGATCGTAGAAGGGTGAAAATTTGGGGTTGTATGTATTTTTGAATGCTGTATCATACAAAAATAAAAACAAGAAATTGTCTCCTAAAAATAAAAATAAAAATTAAGGAGTGGACCACCCTTAACATTCAGGGCGGTAATTTGTGAATCTTAACCATTCAGGGCGCCACCCAAACGCATACAAAAAAATTCATTCAAATCGGTCCAGCGGTTTATGATACCGACTGCAGCGCCATCTGCCGGGCTGATTTGTGAATCTAAACCATCCAGGGCGCAACCCAAACGCATACAAAAAAAATTCATTCAAATCGTTCCAGCCGTTTAGGAGGAGTTCAGTGCTACACACGTACAGTAAAATTATATACAGTGTGCACATAAAGTATATTATCTAGAAAAGGAAAAGCTTTTCGAAAAAATCCGCGGACACGTCAACTTTTATTTCACGATGCGCATCTTTTGACGTTTTAGTCGTATTGATGACGTCATTAATGTTTCGGCTATTACGTCATGGAATTTTTTTTCCAATTGCAACCGCTATTTTTGATAGTGCCATTTGAAAGAGCATATTTCTCTGCACACGTTAAACAAAAAGTTTTGTCATGTTACATGAGGAAATTGTCGAAAAATTTATGTTATAATGATTTTTAAGTAATTTATTTTACACCGTTGATTGAACAAACTGATTGATCAAATGTTCAGATTTAAGTCCTTCCTGAGCCTGGCAGTATCCAAGATGGTCAATAAATCCTCGTTGGACCTTAGTGATAGTTTGTTGAGTAATATTGCTACATTCATTTGTAATCCTAGTTTTCAATTCTTCGATATTATCTGGTGTAGTTTTGTACACAACATTCTTTAGATGGCCCCACAATAAAAAATCCAATGGAGTAAGGTCCGGAGATCTTGGGGGCCATTCAATAGAATCACGCCTACCTATCCACCTATTGGCAAAGACTTGGTCAAGATACCTTCTAACATCAGCTGCGTAATGCGGCGTTGCACCATCCTGCTGGTACCATGAGTTGTCATTTGGTATAGCAGGGTTATCTGCGTTAGGAAATAAGATCACCAGACTGGGTATAACATAATTCTGTAGGAGTTGAAGGTACCTTGGACCATTTAAGTTTTGTTTGAAACAGTAGGGTCCAATAATCCTGTTTTATACAGTCGCCGCCCAAACATTTATTTTCTGAGAATACTGTTAGTGATGTTCTCTCATCCATTTTGGATTCTCCTCAGCCCAGTACCTGCAATTATGCCGATTCACTGTTCCTGTTAGTGTAAAGGTAGCTTCATCGGAGAAAGCAATATTTTTTACTAGCAAATGGTCAGCATTGCACATATCCATTAACGTTTGGCAGACCTGCATCCATCGGTCTGGATCGTCCTCGGAAAGTTCTTGGTGCAGAGTCATCTTATAGGATGCCACTTTTCCAATTTCAAAATTTTATGTGTAGTTGTAACTGGGATATCTTGATTTCTACTCATGCTTCTTACGCTGTTGTGTGGATTTTCCTCCATTGATAATAAAACATTCAATTTGACCTCCTCATTGATTTTAGGACGCCCAGCTTTAGGGAGATCATCAACACTACCAGTGTCTCGAAACCACAACTTTGCTCACTGCTGATTGAGTTATGGGCCTATCCGGGTATTTAGTATTAAACAGTCCAACTACTTCTTGTTGCGTTCGTACTCTATCACCGTATCCAATCATCATTAAAATTTCGATTCTCTGAGTAACAGAAAGGCGCATTTTATTCTTAATTTTTTCGAAAAGCAGGGTATCAATGAAATATGAACTGTCAAACTGTGGCAAGGTAACAAAACCAGTAAAAGGTAACAAAAACAGTAAAATGTCTTTTTACGATAATAAAAGAGTGATTTTTCTAGGGCTTAGAAAATACGAAGACACCAGTGGCGTGCTGAAAGAGAACTTTACAAAGCTAGGAAGGACTTCATTTTGAACCTTTGATTGATTAGTTTGTTCAATTAACAAAATAAAGTAAGTTAACTCAAATAAAACAATAATTTTCTCGACAATTTTCTGATATAACCTGACAAAACTTTTGGTTCAACGTGTGCAGAGAAATATACTCTTTCAAATGGCACTATCAAAAATAGCGGATGCAATTTGAAAAAAATGTCCATGACGTAATAGCCGAAACATTAATGACGTCATCAATGCGACTAAAACATCAAAAGATGCGCATCGTGAAATAAAAGTTGATATGTCAGCGGATTTTTCCGAAAAGCTTTTCCGTTTCTGGATAATGAATTTATTCCTTACTTTATGTACACACTGTATATAAAGAAGATATGAAGTTGATTAAATATTAGCGGGGCATAGACGAACACATTTTCAGACGGCGAGCAGAAGTGACGGATATAGACCAATCAATAGAGATTTTTTTGTGACAAAAATACTACCAGGAAATCAAATGTTCGCAGTTATATCCTGTTATGTTTTCTACTCCCAACTGCCATTGCTCCATTTGTTATAAATATTTGAAAGCATTTTTTTTTATTTTGTATTGTTTTTGACTTGTAACTTGAAAACTAATGAAGCAATTTCGAAGAGTGTACGAATTCTAGAGAATCAAAATGCAAAGAGAATGAGCCCTAGCACAACTCGATCAGTTCCTCAGGGCTCAGTATTGGGCCCTATTTTGTGTACGCTTTACATCAATGAATTACCTCTGATCCTCCCGAATGCATTAACCTATTTGTATGCAGATGATTCCACGTTATTATTCACAGGCAATTTCTGAGGCACAAATTCAAAACAACATTGACACTACTTTTCAGTCACTTCGTAAGTGGTTATACGATAATTCTCTATTTTTGAATAGTACTTAAACAAATCATATAAATTTTCACACCAGACAGAATAAAAATAACCCCAGCACTAGAAATAACTAGATGATCAAATTATAGACAAGGTGGAATGATAAACTCTTCTAGGTATTAGACTTGATAAGAATGTATCCTTCAATACTCACGGTGAAATTTCAGCCAATACACTGAGTACTTAATGTTTTTTCAACTGAGATCTCTCAAATCTATAATTGACATCCAGTGACTCCTGCTCTTCTATTCCGGGAAAATCCAATCCATATTAACATATGGAATAACCATCTGGGGTTCTTCATCTGCAGTAAATGAGGTTTTTCTGGTGCAAAAGAGGATTATGCCATGTTTTGCTAATGTTCTCAATGATACCTCATGCAGGGAACTATTCAAACAATTGAAAATTCTTTCTCTGTATGGCCTACATATATTGGAACTTTCAACATACATACACAAGCAATGCAAAACTTTGGTTAAGAATAACTCACTACATGATCATCATACAAGATCAAAAAATAATTTCCATCTGCCCAATGTTCGTTTAACAGTATCTCAGAAATCTGCAGATATACTGAGACTAAGATTATATAACGTTTTTCCTGAAGAACTAAAATTGATAGAAAGAGTGCACACATTCAAAACAGAGATGAAAAGACTTCTCCTCTATAACATAAATGAGTTGTTTGATAGTTTTAGATAAAATGTTTTGTTTGCCTATATTTTATATATTATCTTATACACTTCATGTAAACCTTGTTTGTATCTGACTTGTCCGATAGCCTCACAGCTCTATGGATTAAATAAAAATTGAATTGAATTGAATTATTAGTGATGGAAAAAAACCGGAAAACAAAAAAAACTGTTTTTTTTGTCAAATTGATAGCATCACTATTTTTCAAATTTTGAAGCAGGCTCTCCACGACATAGTAGTGATTGATATGTACTTTATTTGTGAGAAACTCGTGCAGTGTTGGATTATTAGTTTTGGCATAATTGCCATTTGATTTTTTTTCGTGCACTTTATTGCAGCAGATCTGGATGCGTCATGGGTGGTCCGATTTCAATTTTTATGAAAGACTTTGAGAGTTGAAGTATTGAACTACAAAATGACTTCTCATTTTGCGTTGGAATGCTGCGAAATAGGTGAGAAATACTTGCAAAACTGACCGGTGAGTGCATGAAAGCGGCTCAGGAGTGGGGGTAGAGCAGCAGATCCATAGAGGGCGCAGCGCGCTTGTATTACTATACATACGCATCCCCGCGACTGCTGCTCTACCCCCACTACTCAGCCGCTTTCACGCACTCGCCCATTTTCGGTCATGTTTGCAAGTATTTTTCAGGTATTTTGCAGCATTTTAACGGAAAATGAGAATAGAAGTTTTGTAGTACTATTCTTCTACTCTCGAAATTTTGTCGAAAAATTGGAATCGAACCACCTGTAACGCATCCAGTTCTGCTACAATAGAGTGCATTAAAAGATTCAGATTGCAATTTTGACAAAACTAATGATCCTTCAGCGCCTGAGTTTTTCACACATCAGGTAAATATTGATCACTACTATGCCGTGGAAACCCTGCATTACAACTCAAGGAGTAACGGAATTATGAATTTTTTAAAAAAGCTTATTTTTGTTTTTCTGGTTTTTCTTCGTTACTAATAATCTGATCGAGTTGTGCTAGAGCTCGTTTTCTTTGCATTTCGATTCTCTACAATTCCATTGAGAGTATCGAGATTGCTCCATTAGTTTTCAAGGTATAAGTCAAAAACGATTTAAAAAAAATGCTTTCAAATATTTATAACAAATCAAGCAATGACAGTTGGGAGTAGGAAACATAATAGGATATAACTACGGACCGTCTTCCATATAATGGCACAGACGGTTTCTTGGTAGTATTTTTGTCACAGAATCAATAGAGCAGAAAATCTCTATTGATTGGCCTAATAAATTCGTTCATTTATGCGGACTTGACACGCCACATCACGAGCCATGCAAATCCGGGAACAAGCCATAGCTTGCATGCCACAGGTTCACCTCATAAACGTACACATTTGCTTGGCTTTGAAAATTCGTTAGAGATTTCAACGATTTAGCTAGTGTGGCAAAAATGAGTAGCAATTAATTTTCACCTGATATTATTGAGGATTATCGGCAACATATACTGCTTTGAAAAAATCAAAAACCCTTAGAATATAAATAAAAATTAGGGGAAATTGGGATATTACACTTTAATAGAAGTATAAAAAGTATACGGTGGATTGTGGTGAAGATATTGTTAAGGAAAAATTCAGTCCTTAAGGAGTAGGACCTTCAAAAGTTTTGCGTCACTGTGTGTATCTCATTCACGTAACCATTTTCTTGCCATGAATGTGTTTTTTTTTGTGTTTCCATTATTATTTGCGAAAACTGTATTGTACATCAGGGCCCTGGCACTAGTTATCATAATTAATTTGATTTTTTGTTAGTTTGCGACTTTTTCAAATAATTCCTTGCACACTTCGAATTGTGAACTGTATATGCAGTTGGCGTGGCTTGCGACCTCTTGAAATTTCCAAAGAGACACAAGCCATGCAAATCCGTAATGCAAATTGTTGAATTCTTCCATAAACAGGCAGATTTAATCGTGGTGAATCAGCACGACGGATAATTCGTACGACTGGCATGGATGTTTATGGTGACGGTCGTAAAAATGCTCGACGTTGCTCGCCACGAGTAAATGTGCCACTTTTGCTCGCCAAGAGCAAATCTATCAAACAATGTGTTCGTCTATGGATAGGTAGGTTTTCTATATGGATATATTCTACGGTCATCATCACTATGGTTACATAGTCCAGTTCCACTGCGCTTGGTTTGCATGGTTGATGGAAAATCTTCTCACTAGCCACATAACAGGTCATGTCACCTTTATTCGTAATAAAACATTATAGTGTGAATAGGATTTTTTAGAAGACATGGAAGACATATAAAGCCTGTTGAAATTCATATAGATTCCACAATAGCGAGAAAATCGTGGATTGATTTTCAAAAGTCTACTTGATAATCTAGGCATTATTTCTCCTATCGAACATTCCAAAAATTCAATATACTAATCCAGGACCACAATTAGCAACTGATACGAACACAATTTAAAATTATGCCACACTGTGAATAATGACAAATAATGTCAGATGTATGCACACTCTACAAAGGTATTCGACTGTCCCCATTTATTTGCGAAAATATATTCCACTGTTGCCGGTAGAGGAAACTATGGTACTATGTCTCATCTAACATTCCTTACTGTAGAAATATTCTGGCACCAAACTCCCCATTGATTCGTATGCAGAAGTCATTCAACATAAACTGTAACAACCCTTATTTATCACGCGATATTTTCACAATCAACCTGTATCAACTCAATAATTTGTTAAAAAAATATATTTTAATAATGGTTGTTTTTATATCACTTTTGTCTCCTATTTTGTGACTACACTACACCACACATGTAAAAAAGGTATTATTAGTTAACTTAACACTTCAGAAAACAAATAAATATTGTCTGTATTAGCTATAATATACTTTTCATTTACATTCACGACTCTTAGTAATCTTAAAAAACTCAATAATTGACACTTGTAAATGAATAAATAATATTTTTTACTCGACTACGGCGAAGCAAAAAGGAGAGTTATGATTTTGACCGGTATGTATGTATGTTCATCTGTTTCCTCATAACTTCTAAAACTTTCTCTCCAAACCTACCCAAAATACATATACCAGGTGTCAACGAATCTATTGAACAAATCCTAACTTCTAGAATATTAGGTGTATCGAAACGAGATTTGGTATAGAAAAATGGTATGTGGAGAGGAGATTTTTCGCATATTTTTGATTTTCCGGTCACTTCCGGTTTTACCGGAAATTACTACGGTTTTAATTTTTTTAAATTCGGAACCCCCTGTATATTGTAACATTTTTGAATTTTTGAGACAATTCTGGATCAGAATGTGACATTTTATAGTGTTTTTTCGACTACCTCATTTTTTTAGAGTCACTTTCAATATTGCATCTAGGTGGCCATGATCGGACGTAAACTAATCTGAGGACCTCAGGTGATGTCAGAAAAATTTAGAGGCGGAACAGATGTTTTTCATAAATGAAGGGACTGAGATTAACGTTTTTGCTATGGTTGAGGTTGATAAAACGGTTTCTTTAAGAAAAAATAGTAAAAAAATGCAGATAAGTCACGAATCAGCAAGAAAAATCGAACATTTAAATATCAGTTACATCAACATTTGCATTCTGACGATGGCGATAGACGGGTAGTGTTTTGTGATTGGCTGTTTCAAAATCATAGAGTTAACCCAAATTTTATCAACATCATTCTATTTTTCGACGAATCATGATTTACAAATAATGGTATGTTCAATAATCAAAATACTCGGTACTGGGCCCAACAAAATCAACATGCAAAAATAATAATTAGACACGAAAATGTAATTTCTCCAACTTGTCTTATCTATCATACTAGTCACTAAAACTTTGCGATTGTAACTTTCTGACATCACCTGAGGTCCTCAGATTAGTTTACGTCCGATCGTGGCCACATAGATGCAATATTGAAAGTGACTCTAAAAAAATAAAGTGGGCGTAAAAACTTTTTGAAGTGTCACATTCTGATCCAGAATTGTCTCAGAAATCAAAAAAAAGTTACAATATACAAGGTGTTCCAATTGAAATTTCAAAACCGGAGCCATTTCTGGTGAAACCGGAAATGAAAAGTTTGACTCTGTGCACGTATCGATATAATCCGGAAAAAAAATACAAATTTTTTTCCTCGATTAAACTGTTAACTCGATTACCGGAAAGTGAAAAATATGCGAAAACTATCCTCTTCACATACCATTTACCTATACCAAATCTCATTTACATACATTTACATTTACCAAATCTCATTTTGATACACCTAATATTCTGGAAGTTATGACTTGTCTAATACATTCGTTGACACCATATATATATATATATATAAATATATATATATATATATATATATATATATATATATATATATATATCTTTCTTCAGTTTCTCCACAAAATATCTTTTTCAATTTGAATGCAATTGAAACCAATTCGTACGCTCTATAATAACATTTTCTATACTTACTTATATTATCTGAACTCTTCTTGTAAAGTATACTTAAACTCTTTTTCATGTAAAATGAATGTTTCTCACATATTATGAGAGAAAAGCTGCTGTCACCAGAGTATATGAAGAAAAATTGGATTTTTCGACACGTAACCAATTTTGATATTGGTGTGGAGTTATCCATAGATTTCTAGCCACACATGCTGACGTAGTGGAAAATTAAAATCTGTGGCTGGGTTACATATTTATCAGCACCCGGACTAAGAATCTGTGGCCGGAAATATTCAACATACATATGTGATCTGGAATTCAACAGCTTCATGATATCAGTCGATATGAAACCTGGAATCATGTCAATTCATATTATGAAAGGGACCTCACTTTCTACGGAAATGTTTCTGTCACTACAGATTTTTTGATTTGATCAAATGATTTTTTCAATGGGGATCGCGTCAGTTCTTCACACCCTTCGTTAAATCAGTACCACAAGAGGTGCGTTCATGAAAATCATAAGAATTATAGAATTTCAGGTTGATTACCGTAATGGAATCGTTTTTCTTGTCACCGTTACAGTTTACGCGAAAATGATTTTTTTATCGAGTAACAACAATTCTTTACACCCCTTGTGGAATCCAAACCACAAAATGTGCGTTCTAAAACCCCTGGTGAAATCGTTTTTCTTGTCACCCCCAAGGTTTTCTAGAAAATATTTTTTTTTTGGGCATCGTCAATTCTTTACATCCCTCGTAAAATCAGAAACCCAGATTGTGCGTTAATGAAAATCATACCAATTATAGAGAACTTCATGCTGATTGCCGTAGCAAAATAGTTTTTCTTGTCACCCTTGAAGTTTTCGAGAAAATGATTTTTTTTATTATGCATCGTCAATTCTTCACATACCTCGTAAAATCAGAGCCCCGAGATGTGCGTTCATGAAAGTCATACAAATTATAGAGAATTCAATGTTGATTACCGTAGTTGAATTGTTTTCCTTCTCTCCCCCACAGTTTTCGAGAAAATGATTTTTGTATCGAGTAACAAGTATTCTTTATACCCCTCGTAAAATCCGAACCCCAAGATGTGCGTTCATGAAAATCATACCAATCATCAAGAATTTGATGTTGTTCGCAGTAGTGAAATCGTTTTCTCTGTCACCCTCACAGTTTTAGAGAAAATGATTTTTTTATCGGTCACCGTCAATTCTTTACACCCCTGCGTTCATTTTCGCGAAAACTGTATGGGTGACAAGAAAAACAATTCCACTACCGCAACCAGCATGAAATTCTCTATGAATCGTATGATTTTCATTAACACACATCTTGGGTTTCTGATTTCACGAGGGCACTTTCTAGAAAACCTTGAGGGTGACAAGAAAAACGATTTTACTACGGTGAACATCATCAAATTCTTCATAGTTGGTATGAGTTTCGTGAACGCACATCTTGTGGTTCTGATTTTACGAGGGGTGTGAAGAATTGTTGATGCTCGATAAAAAAAACATTTTCTCGATAACTGTGAGGGCGACAGAGAAAACGATTTCACTACGGTAAACAACATCAAATTCTTAATAATTGGTATAATTTTCATGAATCTTGGGGTTCGGATTCCACGAGGGGTATAAAGAATTGTTGTTACTCGATACAAAAATCATTTTCTAGAAAACTGTGGGGTGACAAGGAAAACAACTCGATTACGGTAAACAATATTGAATTCTATATAATTTGTATGACTTTCATGAACGCACATCTTGGGATTCTGATTCTACGAGGTATGTGAAAATTGACGATGCATAATAAAAAAAAAAAAATCTCGAAAACTTTAAGGGTGACAAGAAAAACGATTTTCTACGGCAATCAGCATAAAGTTCTCTATAATTGGTATGATTTTCATTAACGCACATCGTGGGTTTCTGATTTTGCAGAGGAAATATTGGTTAATAAAAAATTCTGAGGTCACGAGAAGGAAAGTACATAAATCTAAATTCCATTATGGTAATCAACCTGAAATTCTATAATTCTTATGATTCTCATGAACGCACCTCTTGTGGTACTGATTTAACGAAGGGTGTGAAGAACTGACGCGATCCCCATTGAAAAACTCATTTGATCAAAAAGTCTGTCATAATATGAATTGACATGATTCCAGGTTCCATATCAACTGATATCATGATGATATAGAAAGCTGTTGAATTCCAGATCACATATGTATGTTGAATATTTCCGGCCACAGATTTTCAGTCCGGGTGCTGATAAATATGTAACCCAGCCACAGATTTTGATTTTTCACTACGTCAGCCTGTGTGACTAGAAATATATGGATAACTTCACACCAATAATTTTGATAGTGTTTCTACACTAAACAATTATAAGGCACTGTATTAGACCAAGTCTTTCAGAACTTAAATTCGGCCAGAGCTTCACATTTGGAATAACTTTTCTTTTCAAATTGAAATGACCCTTCTTGAATTTGTATAACTTTCTCCAAAAACTATCTTTTCAGAAGAATAAGTGAACCTCTCTCAAATGAAATTTCCCTTCTTGAACTCACTATAACATTCCCATTAAACCATTTCTTCAAATGAAACTCTTTAATAGAATGAATACATATATTGAATTCAAAAATAAAATATATATGTTACAAAAAGATTCAAAAATTATGCCGGAGTAAATTCCAAATGAAACATTCAATCATCAAAATACTTCACCAGCTAAAGCAAACCTATTATATCATACAAATCAATGAAAGTTGAAACTAATCCAAATGCCCATTAAACCAAAAAATACCTCTCAAGCAAAAGTCCAAATACCTCAGCCTTTTACCAGAAAAAATTATATTATTTAATTTCTCATCGAAACTGTTATGTTTGGGTATAGGATTGTCATAACGGAAAGTATACAAGGTGAAATTTTGAAGGAGATTCATAAATCTCATATGGAAATGGTCAAAACTAAAAGTATGGCACGTTTTTATGTTTGGTGGCCAGGAATAAATCGCGACATTGAAAAAACCGTAAGAGGGTGTACTACTTGTGTTTCACGAAACAATCCCCCCAGAAGTCCATCTATTTTTTTAAAAGGGGGAAGTTGTGTTGGTGAAAAATTATAGGGCAGCAAAAACCGAATGAATCAGGGGCAGGTTCGAAAAAAATATAGGTCCAAGAACTTATTTAGTCCTCATTCCCGATTTACAAAAAACTTGGCACCGGCATCTAAATCAAATTTTAGAGTATGGGGAATTAAGGGATAGAAGTGAACTTTCGGAAAGTGCGGAAATATGTTTTTTTTTTTTTTATATGTTCCGGTTCCCACGAAAAGGGATATCCTGTAATGTTCAGAGAACATCGTGAAACGATACAAAGTGCGGACAATGAAAACATGGGTATTTTGGAATTGTTTAGGTCACATAAAACTCCTCTTGTTGATACTGAAAATGATTTTGAAACTCTGCGTAGAGGAACTCGTCATGAGAAAGCTCCTGAAAGATTGGAATACTAATGTGGCATTTTCAAGATAAAAAAGGGGAGAAAATGTAGTATATCCACCCTGTATATCATTTTCTATTGATAGTTCGAATCCTAGCGCGCACCCGTGCTGCAGGGGTTCTGGGTTTTTATGAGTAACCTATAAAAAGGGATTCCTTGACTCTCATGTTTGTTGTCAACTTTCTTTTAGTTGGTAATAAATGGACTATGGGAACACACTGGTTTCATCACTAGAACCTACGAGTGAACCACCTAATTTTCCATGGTAGCAAAGAACATAACATAAACTCAAGAAAAACTCTATATTGCCAAATATGTCAACCAAATTGTTATAAATTATTCAATAATTCCAAATTATAGATATTATGTGCATGTGATTCGCCCCTCGTGATGAAAAACATAAGCTCTGCTAGTTATTTGGTGATTACTATAAACCTTGCAAACTCACCCCATAATAATGATTTTTTTCCATATTCGAACACCTTCCCCGTCTTCCAGAATTCCCAAAGTTATTTCCTGATGCGCTCGTATAGTTTATCCTTCGACCCACTGACACTCGACGAACGTCTATTTTTTAACAGACGACCCGAAAACTCACTTGAAACAAAATTTCGATACATATTCCCATTTGCCCTCGCGACAAACTCGTGTCAATTTTCGCGACGACTCCTCGCAAATTCGAAGAAAAATTTCACGTAGGCATCAGGATCGAATAGAAATTATTCGATGACCAGGTTAGTGGCTAATGCCAAAAACGCGGTTAGCTAACCTAGAGCTAACCTAATGGACCCCTTTTCGAAGTCCCCGCGATCGACTATATTTCGTCCGATTCAATCGATCTGATTTTTTTCGATCCCGTCTTCCCGCCAAGTCACAAAAGACAATATTTGATTGGCTGTCGGGGATCGCCACACACGATAGGTTGGCGTTCCTTTGACTTTGTGCAGGTGGATTACCCCTGTCAGCAATAATCTGGCCCGTAAGAGCGTCAACTGGGCATAAGAGGCTCTTTGTCCCATGTTACAGACAACATATTCCGGATAATCTTGATTACAAAGTTGCAAATTCAGGGTGAGTCAGAATAAGACCGACAAACTCCGACTACAGATTCCTCACCTGATTTCGAGGTGAAAAGTTGCTATCAAAGTATGTACTAAAATGCATCATCCCCTCTGAGATACAGGGTGTCGAAAGTATGAAAAAAGTTAAGATTTAATTTGTTCGCTCCAAAAATACTGAAGGGAAAAATTTTAAACTTTGTACACTAATCAACGTGCTAATTTGAAGATATTTTTTTTCGTAAACCAGTGGCGTTGTTACGATGTTATGTGGTCATATGTTCCTTCATATTTTCTTGGGACAAGTGAATGGACAAATGAGCATTTGACATCAGTTCGGCTCATCGATACTCAACCTAAAAGTCATAACATTCCATGATCCTAAAAGTAGAGGTTTCTGAGATAATTGAGAAAAAATTAAGATATGTCCTTAGTAGAGACATAATTTCCTATGTGCAATAATCGCATAATGCTAATGTTTTCTTCTGTTTTGGGTTACTGTCAATTATGTCTAATGTAAGTATCGATATATCGGTGTGTTTCTACTAACAATGAAAAAAGGCTACCTTTCTTTTTAGTTCCATATTTCGTGTATGTTTTATGCGTTGATCAGTGGTGTACTGAACAGCCTATCACGAACTAGCATGAAAGGCTCGACTTTGCAACTAGTTATCACGAATCGAAAGAAATCATTTAAGTAGGTAATAATACATAATAATTTGTTTTCTTCATCAAAAAAATTCAATCAGAAATGGCTTTTATAATGATACTCCAACATAAGAGTACTTATCTTCAGTTTTTCGCAAAAAATTTTTCAGACCTTAAGTGGAGTAATGAGGTTGGGTTTGTTTGTCAGTTGATCTGTCAAAACAATCATATGCAAGAAAGTATGGTAAAATATCAGTGAATCTTGAATCGATTCGATCAAATAATATGATGAATGAAAAAATGGACTCACCCGTACTGTTTCCAATTCGACCAACATAAAAAAATATTCAGGATATGTTGTAAACAATTAGCATTATGCGATTATTGCTCATAGGAAATTATATCTCGACTAAGGATATATCTTCAGTTTTTCTCAATTATCTCAGAAACCTCCACTTTTAGGCACATGGAGAAATATGACTTTCAGGTTGAGTATCAATAAGCCGAACTGATGTCGAACGCTCATTTGTCCATTCACTTGTCCCAAGAAAATATGAAGGAACATACCATCGTAACTACGCCACTGGTTTAGGGAAATAAAAAATTATGACTTCAAATTAGCACGTTGATAAACCTTGTTCAGTGTACTGAGTTTTAATTTTTTTCCTTCAGGAACTTTGGAGAAAACAAATTAAATCTGAATTTTTTTCGATCTTTCGACACCCTCTATCTCAAATAGGATGCATTTTAGGACATACCTTGATGGTTAGTTTTCACCTCGAAATGAGGTGGGGAATGTGTTGTCGGAGTTTGTCGGTCTTATTCTGACTCACCCTGTATACTTGCTCGTTTTCTTAGATAAATATTTGAGTTCAAATTGACCGAGGTATAAGTTCTTTCCTTATTTATTTTCGTAAAAAACTTTTCAATAAAAAAAAGTCCCTGAATCCAATACTAAAATAAATCAATAACACCATACAGGGTATTACAGAAGTAACAGGTGCAGAGAAAGAACTAGGAATTGTACCAGGAAACATTTTAATCGGCAATTTAATTTTTATTTTCAGTGGAATTCTCGATGCTACGGTTGAGAATTTCCATCCTCCATATTTTAGACCAATTCGCTCCTGAATTTTCTAACAAAGATGCTGCAGATCTGGTAATTCCAGAAATTCGACAATGGTGGTAGGCATCTTTCCAAAAGTATTTATTCCCACTGGTTGAACAGTACATCTGTTGTTAGAATAATTTATATTTGTTGTTAGAATAATTCAAGAAAAACCGACGATGAGTTATGGAAGTTGGGCGTAAAGCAGCATATTCATGGTTAAGATTCATGTAGTTTCCAACGTTGTAATGTTGGTTTTGGTGTCCAAAAAATGAATTAGTGAAGAGTATGTGTTTCTCCCATGTCATACATGAATTCTTTACAACGACACTTTCCGAATAATCCAAAAATGGTATCAGGAGCTTCATTCACAAATACGTCAAATTCTCCTCTTGACGGAAATTTCGATTTTTTCGGACGTTATCCGTCACTCTTTTGATTCAAAAATGCTATCAATTTGTGGAGACTTTATTCACGTTTTTCTTGATTTTCAATCCAGCATTCATCATAGAAAATTGAGACCACAGCGTTGATGACTTCCATTCCATTCCATTCTTCGAAATATACGTACGGTTCCAGTGAACTTGCCTTCAACTAGGTATGTTCATATTGTTGTCGTTATTTTTCATGCAACAGATTGAGAGTTGTTCTGTTTGCAGCTTCTTGAATTTCTGGTGGAAGAGAGCAATTTGAATAATAAATTTAATTACATTATATTATTACATTTGGAGCAGTTATAGGTACGGCCACAAAGAAGCTAGGCACTGATATTAATTTGTGGTAACAATTTTCAATTATTTTTACTTGCTATGCCATTTCGATTACTAGATATAATATCGATTGAGAAATCTTCAAATGCTCCAGAAACCTTTTTTAACCCACGAAACCAAAAAGGAGGAGGTTCTCTAGTCGACGCGTATATTTTTTTTTATATATGACCACGCATAACTTTTCACAGAGACGTCCGATTCCGATAACTCTTTTTTCAGTGGATAGTTTGTACTTCGAAATCGGTCTCATTTGGATATAAAAGATGAAATCCACCCCTAAAGGTAGCGAAATGAAGGATATTGATCACTCACCCTCTGAATTCTGGTCCGTTAACCGATCAGGCATAACTTTGTAGTGGGTTCTTCGATTTGAATGATTTTTCTTTATTAGATAGGGTATACCTCATAGTTGATCATAATTGGATTTCGAATGGAATTATCCACCCTTACGGGTGGAAAAATAGGGGATACTTGATTTTTTACTTGTGAACATTGGCACACATATGTAGTTGACAATGACAGATCGCTACTGTCATTACTTTTGTTGTCCTACATTCGTCACAATCATTATATTCCATGAGAGGATGGAATGATATACAGAGTGATGAAATAAAATAACCAGAACAACAAAAATAATGTATATTACAACAAATAGTAAACGTAGATAATCATATTATTTAACTGGTAATAGTTGAAGTAAGGTGGGTAAGTAAGTATTTTGGAAATAATCAAAAAACAAGTAGGTAGTGATTAGTAGATTTCAGCCACGACAACTTCAACAATAAAAACTTTTTAACAAAAAATTAAACCGACGAAATACGGAACTGAAAAGTAAAAAATAAAATAAACCCTCTTAGTCTCAAGAACTAAGCTCCTGAACTAATGTGAACAACTAATTTGGAGTCGGCGCCAAACGAACAATTAGCGAAGATCATCAAATTACTTCAAAAAAATTATCAGAATGTCACCGCGCAACTCGATTCCATCATTTTACGCCTTACCTAATTCATTTGCTTGTTTGTTTGGCGCCGACTCAAAATTAATTACTTACATTAGTTTAGGAGCTTAGTTATTGAGACTAAAAACTTTTCAGTTCCGTATTTCGTCGGTTTAATTTTTTGTGAAAAAGTTTTTTTTTGTTAATTTTTCGATTTCTGGTAATTATTACTGGGAATACACCAGAATTTATCACCATGTGCTTTGTTAGTCAAGTGGCTGTAGCGTCTACCTCATAGTCCAGAGATCATAGGTTCGAATACTACAAAAGTTAATTACAAATGTGTTGTTCCACTCGCTATGCCACACAACACTCATATCATAAATACCTATTTTTTCTTAACATAGTCTCCTTCTTGCTCGATACACTTTTCCCATCGTTGATCAAAAACTTCGATATCCTGTTTATAGTGAGGATCGTCGAGCTCCTCAAAATAGCCATCAACCGCAGACTTGACCTTTTCAATGATTGCAAATATCTTTGTTAGTTAAGATTTGAACGGGGCTCATGGGCTAGGAGCCATTTCACTGCGACTTCTGCAGATCTATTGTGTATGCCATCATGTTACGTTAGAGTTCCCTGTCTAGACCCATCCTTGTTACTAGTCTCCATAGGCCTCTATATATTGAAGGGGTTGTGGTTTTTTCCCCCTATCGTTGGAAACCTAAGCCTTGTAAGGCCTGCACAGTATGTGCGCTGACGTTCCCTCCTTCTCCTGGCAGAACCTACATATGATTGTGTCCGCCAGCCCGATGTTATTCATGTGTTTGTTGAGTCTACAGTGCCCTAACAGGAGCCCAACCATGATCCTGGTTGACCTCCTATTCTGGCTTAGCAGGTACTCTGTGAATTTTGGCCATAATTCCTTGAAGAACTCTTTGGCCTGTCTCATACCCGGCGCCTTGTTTCACCATTCTTGAGATTTCTCTTTCAACCAATCATTGGTTTGTGTTGTTTCCAACGCTTTCGCTGAGCCACAAAAAGGTTCTGGGCCAATTGGGACACGTCGTGCTCCTTCTCGGGCTGATGAATCTGCCTCTCCGTTGCCCTTGTAGCCTTTGGGGAATGGCACTCAACCAGATATAGTCTGTTTCGACTGCCCACCCTTTGCAGGGCTCCCAAGCAGTCCCAGAAAAGTTTGGATTCAACTTGCATGGAGCTGATTGCTCCAATAGCCGCTTGGCTGTCAGAGTATATGGCCAATGCTCTTTTCCTCAAACTGTTGCCCTAGTAACTCCTCTGCGCAATGGTGTATTGCTGCAACCTCTGCCTGGAATATCGTCAGATGTTTGCCTAAGCTCATTGAGACGTCTGTCATTGGCTTGGCTGAATATATTCCTGCTCCTACACCTTCTTCGGTTTTTGAGCCGTCAGTGTAGAAGGCAATTTGTGCATTGATTGGAGGTCCTCTCTTTCATGCTTCTCTATCTGCTATGACTGTTTTAGAGTTTTTTTCCGAAGCTATACACTTGGGAAGCATACCATCCGATGGCATTTCCATTATGGGGTCGGTTTCTAACTCTTTGCATAGATCGTCTACTGGCGACTGACCTGGCTTCGGCTTGTGTGTGAACATGAAGTGGTGGTAGGTTCAGCGAGACTTCAAAGGCGGATGTTGGGGTGGTCCTCATAGCTCCTATGGCAGCCAGGCAGGCTGGCTGGATGCCGCTTAGCCTCCGCATCGCCCCAGCCTTCTGAGCCTTTGGCCACCATGTATGCTATCATGGGTCTGATGATCCTGCTATATAGCCAAATTTTCATTTTCGGTTGTAGCCCCCAGCTTTTTCCACAAATTCTTCTGCATAGGTTGGGGGCTACCGTGCTTTTTTGAATTATTTTCTGTAGGTGTTGATTCCATGTCAGTTGTAGTATTTTGCCTCTTGTGCAATTGGAATTTCTACCCCGAACTGGTGGCTTGAGTCCTCCCAGTACCTTTTTTGTAAACACAACTACTGTGGTTTTTGAGGAGTTACCGTTAGTTCCTGTTCCTGACACCACTTATTTATCAAGATTAGAGCAGTCTGCGTATGCAAATTCTGCGTTCTGCAAATTTGACTTCTGCAATAATTGCAAGATCATCGGCATATGCAAGAAATGCATGTCTTTGGATGTTTGCTCTCCCAGTAGATCGTCTACAGAAGAGGTGATAGTACCCCACGTTGTGGGCATCCCCTACCTACTCTATCTGTGACTGTGGTTTCACCCATGGTTGATATGCTCACCCTTTTCACCAAACTGGTGTTTACCGATCGACACAGTAGGGATGGGACCCCTTCATTTTCTAGAGCTTTTGTGCTTGACTTTGTAGATGCATTGTTAACAGCACTATCGATATAGGCGAAGGTCGCGATGGCTATCTCTTTGTACTCGAGGGATTTTGTTAGTAGCCTGTTGAGTAGTCTGTTGACTCACCTGGTTGATACGCGTATTGGCGTCCATTGAGAGGGGGTTGTTAATAATACCTAGTCTCTTATGTATCTGTCTATTAGTATCTCCATGGTTTTCAGCAGGAAGGTCTCTAGACTGAGTGAGCGGCATTACTTGGGTGGCATGTCATTTAGTCCCCCACCTTGGGTATGTTAATAACTCCCCCTTTCTGTCACTCGGTAGGAATGTATCGCATACAAGCTCATATATCTTACATAGGAATGGTATTCATATTTCCTGCCCCTTTTGGAGTAGGAGATTTGTATGGTTGAATTTTATCTATAGCCCACTTAATTCTGTTTGGCCTTGTTCTCGGTAGCTAGTTTCCAGTCCGGGGCATCATGCCTTTTTGGCTTGCTTTGCGGACTTTTCTCCACTACTGGGTCGTTTAGTATTGTTGCGGTCGGAAAGTGTGCCTTGATGAGCATTGATATACTTTCCTCAAAAGTTGTTGTGTAAGTATCATCTTCTTTCGCAAATCTCTCACTACCGAGCCATTCTTTCAAGATTATAAACAGAAGATAATCCGAAGGGGCTGAATCTGGAGAGTAGGATGCGTGAGGAAGCAATTCAATCTTTAACACATTGATTTTGGCTATCGCGATAAGGGATGTGTGAACTGGTGGATTATCTTGATGAAACAAAACTTAATTTTTCGCTAAATGCACTCGTTTTCTTTATTTCATCATAAAAACGCTGCAAATAGGCTCGCACGATACTCACCGTTGATTGTTTTTCATTTCTGAAGATAATCAATGAAAATTATCGCCCGCGAATCCCAAAAACTGGACGCACGACCTTGCCTGTTGACAGACTTGCCTTCGCCTCCTTTGGAGCGGATTCTGCGCTCTCAGCCCATTGTTTCAGTATCAATGTTTCATCCATGGTGATGAAGAGACGCAAAAACTCGGCTTTGATCGAAACATCCTCGCAACACTGTTTCCGTTCCATTGTGACTAATCGCGGCACCAATCTTGCGCACAGCTTTCTCATGTACGAACGTGCAGTCAATATGCGATGTACAGCACTTTTTGAAATGGCTACCATGTCTGCTAGTTCACGCATTTCCAGACGCGGTCAGCCGATACCATTTTGTAGAGGTTTTTCAGCATTTCTGGCGTTTTTGGCCAACCCCTGCGAAGTTCGTCTTGGCAGCTCGTTTCCACGTTTCCACTCCGCCATCCAATATTTTATTGTTGTGAACAAAGGAATATTCAAATGAAAGTATTGTATCACATAACGATAACAACATTCTTCAAAATTCACTGAGAGCGTTCACAATTGATGGCTGACAAACAAATACTAAACAACTTAGCATCATCAAACTTCAAATCTTAGCTCAATAAGGTTGGTACTATCCACTATAGTCATTCTTTTCAACCAACAATCGCCATCTTTATGTAAGACTAACCTGTGCTGTGAATTATCTGCATGCCATCTAGGTGATAACTCATCACCAGCAATGTCAGTCACGGACTGGAACGGACCCAGCAAAAATGTGGAGTATTTTTCGTTTCGAAAACATAATATACCAATCTCTGCTTTCAAGTTTCACTGAGATATGGACATCGTAAAAAAACGCTCGCTCTTCAACCCCTCTGACAGATATTAATGATTTCCTCTTTCATTCCACATACGGCACTAATGCCCTACTGAGCAGGCGAGACAAATTAGTCTTAATCAGTTTCATACCAGAATCCAAATACACGTATGGCACTCGGCAAGAGATAAACGAAGCATGAGGGTGCACTAAATAATCGAATTACCAGCAGATTATTATACTCGTTGCGTACTATTTGCTCATTTAAATCCATCAAGAGGCAAGCCGCGCTCATCACGCGATTCTCGTTCCTAAAAGTGGTCAAGTGAGAGTTGGGTTTCCATATCAAGGGTTATGTGAAAGTATGTGGGTATATTGTTCATTTGCAACCCTGAAGGTTTTTTCAAAACCTATTCTGATATTCACTTATTCAAGGTTGAACGTTGAAAAGGTTCATTACTTATCATATAACTAACTTTGTGCCAGTTAATTCGTCTGGAGCTATGTTCTGAAATGGTTCCTGAGGAAGCTACAGTTCTATTAATGATAATACTGTTCATTTCCCTAACAACACAGGGATGTCCTAGGTACGATGATTTTATGTACTGCGGTACAAGGACATGATTGAGACTTCCAGGGCATGTCCCGCAGAGGATGTCCAGAGGACATCCCTTCTGGTATATCGACAGGTATGTCCCTCGTATTTCTGATATTCATTCTCATATATAATAATCGTCGACACTCATTAAAATGTTCATTGAGAATTCAAAGTTGATATTTTGTTTTGAAAATGTTTGTTTTTCTTCTGGAAAATAACTATGAAGAAATTTCTGGGAAGTTACCATTTCGAAAGCAAAAAATTATTAATGCATAACATACCCTTAATATAAATTCTCAAGAATGATACGAATTATACACAAATCTTAAACATATTACATTTTGGTTTCTGTGGTTTTGTCCTGTTTGGCTTTGGCAACATTGTTTGAATTATTTGGTGATCTATCAACAATGGTTAACCTCACTTTGCATAATGTGCAAGTTTCTAATTTTTCTTTGTTCGATGTAAAAAGATTAGCGGCATCCTTATTGTGTTGGACGATTTGAAGTATTTTATCAGCATTTGAAGTATTTAATCAGTTAAAGTGTTGTGTATATCACAGTCGAAAACTTGAAATAATAAGTTGAGTTTAAGGTTGGTGAAACAAATATAAAAATATTGACTGTAATCTTTTGGATCGAAGACTTTCATTGTTCCAATAATATGGTTATTCGATTCAGAATATTATGTTTATAGTAGTATACTCATTAATCTATTATAGGTACATATTAATATGATGGATTGTAGGAGGAAAATATCCTCAGGGCTTGAAAGAAAAAATACACTGAGCAAATATTATAAAAGGACAAGAAAACTTGGAAGATAAAATTAAGAATCTTGAGAGGCTTGTAGTGGGCCTTCTACTAGTCGATTAATGGTTGTAAATCATGATATTCATATAACATTACTTCTACAAGTTCAGATAAAATATTTCTGAAGTTGATCAATGTGAATCAAGTTTTGAAAATTTGTCTGATGGTTCTTTCCTTGGAGAATTGATCAAGAGAAGACCTAGTTCAAAATTATCCTGTTGAGATCTTCCATGAAAATATTGAAAATTCAATTGATAACATAAATTATAAGGCAACTGAATAGGTCTTGAAATACAACATAACACATGCAGCCATGATATTTTTATCTATTATTGTAAATTCCAAAAGAGCTATATCATGATATATGTATTAGTAATTTTTTTCATTATCAATTCAATTCCACCTGCAATAATATCTTTGTTACAGGATCTTCTGGAGACATTGGCAATGAAAAACAGATTGAGGAGGCTTTGCAGAAGTTTTTCAGGATGATCAAGGAGAGAAGCCACAGATAAAAAGATAATGCAATGCATGCAATAAATGCGGCCTAATATGTGTACAATTTTCAACTGATTCACCTAGTCTGTTTTGTTTATTTGTCATATGAATTTATACATAGGATGAGTTTTTGTTTGTCGTTTTTTTATCATAATTCAACACAATATGACATATTAATTTCTGAATTTAACTCTTTGGATTAAATTTTTTCCATATTATCCATGAAATTTTTCAAATTAAATAAATGAAAGAAAAGGACATTCGAGGACGTCCCTGGGATTTCCTAATCCAATTATAGAATATCTCTAGGGTGTCCATTTGATGTCCATTGTCGGGACTTGGTACATCCGTGGGATGTACCAAAAGGACATCCCTTGGATATCCTCTTTGGTGGAAAGTAGATGTCCCTGGGACGTCCCTAGCATGTACCATGTCCCGACAAAGGACATCCCAGGGACGTCCTAGTAGCAAATGAAGGACGTACCTGGGATGTACAGGGGATGTACTTGCGTTCTTAGGTTTACATAGTAAAAAAGCACCAACATTGCTATAGAGGGAAAAAAAGAGTAAATAAACAGAAGAAATCACGAAGTAGTGATGTCGCTTACATGTGATGGGGAAAATTACTTGAATCTTAATTTGACAGACATTAATTTTATGAATATTAAACATTGTTTAACCAGTGATAAATATCTTGTAATCAAATGGATTTGTCATGTTCAGGAGTATTAGGGTATCGGTCATATTTGGTATAATTTGTGATGTTCGGGTAGGGGTCACATTTGGAAGTACAGTATCTCGTTATAATCACATTGTTATACATAAAAACAGAATATAGAAAAGAAGATGAGGACTGATTCCGGTATATGCAATACAGGTCGTTAACATTTTCTATTTCAACATTCTTGAATTTAGTAATTTTATTATAATTTTTCATCTTGGAAATGTATTGCAGGGACCTCCCATTGACATGGACGTTTGGGAGGTTCCCTGGTAGAAAGAACCAGCTCCGCCTTTTGAGGATCAACACTCAACCCTACTGAACGGCTTCATTCATCCACTCCGTTGAGGGCTCTTTCTATCGTGCCACTCACGAGGCCAGAATCCTGGTCATCGACCTGGATGATAACTTCGTAGTCCCCAATTCCTTTATTTATACTGGAAGGCCATCCATCACGAGGAACCAAAGCAAAGGAAATAAGGCTCCTTTCTGTGAACAGCCCCTTGTGGGTATGACCTCGCTAGAGCTACTTCTAATAGATGCTTTGGCTAGTCTGTGGGACAATCAATCAATCAAATCTGCCTCAAAGAGACGTAAGTATCGCGAGCTAACCCTCCTGCATTCAGTTTGGGCTTCGCTCTTCCTCCCCCCATCAGCAGCACAGGACCTACCTTCCGGTTTAAACTGTGCTACTAAATTAACAGGGGGAATCCAGAATTGGGATACGCCCAATCAGCGCGCTGATACTATACTGGATCTACACGACTCTCATACGCCCAATGATTACGTATGGAGCCATCGTATGGTGGCAACTCAAAAATCCAATTAGATAAGGTACAAAGACTTGCCTGTCTTTCGACAACAAGTGCAATGAGGAAGGCATCCACTAGGGCGTTAGAGACACTTATTGGACTGCCTCCCCTACACCTCTCCATTGAACAAAGCCATCGCTCGTATGGGAAGCTCCAACCAATGGCGGAGCAAGGGAATGTATGGACATTCTCGACTATGGAAACAAACGGTAAAGGATTGTCCACTCCTTGAGATTATTATTATTATTGAGGAACTTTATTGAGTATAAATATAAAATAATAATTGAATTACAATCATTAAGGATGAACAAAGTAGTTATCGATAAGTGATCTTTCACTTGTATCGATATTTACAAACAAAATAACCTATCATATATATATATATATATATATATACATATATATATATATATATATATATATATATATATATATATATATATATATATATATATATATATATATATATATATATATATATATATATATATATATATATATAAATCATAAGATAAAAATAAGAAAAATGATAAAAAAATTAAATATTTACAAGTTGGAATAGTGGTATGGTGAGTTAAGAAGTAACAAGAATATCATTATAAAGAATAACACAGTGTATTTATGGAATACAACAAACAGAACACGATTATTAAGGCTAACGAACAAGTGTGGATACCATTAAAAGACTTTGGTTGGAGTTAGTATTATGAAGGTGTAACTATGCATTTATTTTATTTCGCTTCTTTATGATTCCATTTCTATAAGATCTTTATTAATTTTCTATCGTTCTCCAGAATGTATTTTTCCAATTCTCCTTTGGATTTAGTTTTGTTTTTCACACATTTGATTGTATCAGGAACCTATTATATATATTTTTTGTGATGTATGCATATGATCTTTTGGTTAACGAATTGTTTACTAGTAGTACTGTTGATACATTTTTTCTGCGTGTGTTATAGTCGCGTGTTGGTCGTACTAAGACTCAGGTTGAGTGCAGTTTCACATTCACACAATAATAAAATAGTTGTCTCATATCCAGGACTTCGCATTGTTTATATAACAGGTTGGAGGAATATCTTGTGTTTTTCAGCATAATTAATTTGAAGAACCTTTTTTGTAATATACTTCAAGTCGATTTATGTGTATCCGAAGAGCTCTGCCCCACAATAGGATACAATATCGGAGATGACTTTCCACTGTGCATTACGCAATATTTTCATTGACTTCAAAGGCAGGTAGTTATTAAGAAATTTGAATTTGAATAAAATAGTTCGAAGTTTTTTTGTGATGTAGTCAATATATACGTCTCACTTCATATATGAGTCTATATATTATATTTTATTATTATATTTTTCACGGCAACAATTTTGAGAGTGTTCCCCTAGACTTGCATGTCGGGGGACAATTCTTCACCTGTCATTTGATTCAGCAAGAGGCCACAGTGAATCATTTCCAAAAAGGAGGACTGGGAGCAGATAGGGCACCACCTGATCTCCACCAATGGGATCATCTGTTACACAGATGGCTCCAAGATGGGTGAATCAGCCGGCGCCGGTGTATACGGCAATCTCCAAAAGCTGAACTCTACTATGCCCTGAGATTTTTTTTTTTTCAGTATTTCAGGCAGAACTGTTTGCCATACCCGTCTGTGTGGGAGAAATTATGAACAGAGGCTACCACGGATAGCAACTCACGATATGCACGGACAGCCAAACGGCGATCAAGGCCCTCACATCATACAGAGTCGCTGCTGGTATCTGAATGCATTGACGATCTGCATGGGCTATCTTTCGCTACTGTGGGTCATACCGGTGTGCCCGGAAATGAACGGGCCGACCATTTGGCCAGACAAGGTACAGAAGGCTCAACTATTGAACCAGAACCAATACTAGGAGTTTCTAGATCATGGAGGAAATCCTAGACGTAAAGAGGCTCCTGGCATGAGATAATTGGAACTCCACATCGAAGGCCCTTCTACCAGGAATGCCAAGACTCTGCTCACACTGAGCAGAAAAGAAATCAGAATGGTGGTAGGGCTTCTCACCGGGGACTGTAATCTAAACAAGTACCTCAACCTTAAAGTTATCACGGATGATACTGAATGCAGGTGTGCTTGGAGGATGAGGAGTCAGCCACCCACATCCTCAAGGAATGCCTAGCAGTGGCAATAATACGGGAAGCGCACTTCGAAAGTATTGTTCTGAACCCGGAGGGTGTGAGGAAGGCATCGGTTAGAAGGCTGGCCTCCTTTGCCGGCGAAATAGCTGAACCAATTGCCAGCAGCAGCAGCTTAAGGTCAACTCATCTATTTCAGTTTTTGACATATGCCGATTTTTCTGATTTCTGATTTTTCTGTTGACGTAGCTCTAACGTATATGTTCAATAGATTGCGTAACACTTCTGAATCCGTTGGGATCGAAACTGTCAAAACTCTGTATTATTCTGTCTCAAATGATCTATATTGCGTACTATTCATGTGGATGAAAGACTAAATCTCCAACTTCACCCCAAATATAAAAGTCCGAAGGGGTAAGATCTGGAGATCTTGCAGACCACAAAAATGGTCCCTGATATCTCCACCAACGGTGATTGAGCAAGGTATACACAGTTCTGGTTTTGTGCTGTAAAGGGTTTTTTTTCCCTACTATCAAACTTTGGCGCCTTTCGCTATTCTCAGTTTTGCCTCGGGCTCCACCTTTTGGTTTATAGTGAAAAAGGCCACTTTCGCTCCGGGCAGTCTCAGTGAAGAAAAATACTCCAGGGGTCAGTATAGTCTTAACAATGTAACGGGGCCAGCAAGGCAGGCTTCAATTGCCTTTAACTGGTTTTCGAACCTGGGTGCCGACTGCGCACTAGATGATTGAATTCTACTCAAGATAGTAAATAAAACAATACTCTATGAACAGGATAAACATGTATATTATCGAAGAAATACAAGCAGGGCGGCTGACGGTAGCCTCAAGTTATCACAACAAATAAACAAATACTATATACAGAGGAAGCGGGGAGGGTGTTTAAAAGCAAGCGGGATAGACTTAGCAACCAAAAAGCTCATGCGGGGGCGGGGGGATCGTACGGTCTAGTATGCAAGCTCAAAAACGGGTGCAAAGCAACAGGCCCTGACTATTCGTAGTATGAAGCGGGTATCAAATGTAAGCTTTTACGGACGGCCAAAGCGATTGATTTCAGTAGCAGTGGGTATCAAGAAAAGTTTCTTTCATGTTTTGAATAATTTCTTATTATCTTTCACTATTTAAATTTCCATCGTGCATATGATAGGTTTATTAATAAATACATTTATTCGAAATTCCACTGGATTTTCAACTTCGAGCACTATATGTGGACTTTCAGAAGCCCGAAAATGTTGATTTGGCCTATTGTAAACTCCCTCCAGACAAACCTCAGTCCAAATTATGTTTTCTAAGAATCCAGCGTGCTCTGCTTGTATTTTGAGTTGAAAATCATCGCAAAAGTTTACACTACGAGTCGTGTTCCGACCAAGTCTACAAGGAAACCAAATATTTTCCTGATGTAAATTTCGTGATTTTTTTTTGGATTGGGCACTTCTTGGATCAGATGTTTTTCAAGATTATAATATCATCTGTTCAATTACTCTAACGATCAACTTCTGTATGTTCATCTATAAATCGCATTGGATTCAATAAAAGTAATGTTCATTGATTTCTGAAGAAATTGGCAACATGGCATGTGTCAGCAAAACGATAAGTTACAGGAACTAATTGGATGAACAAAACGCAGCTATTGTAAAAACTTTTGTCATTTATTATCAACGGAAAAATGGATATATCTAACTTTCTGTTGGATTCATAGCAGAGTTGTTTTATTTTGTGGAACCAGGACAAGGATGATTATCTCGTAAAATGGGATGATTTGAAGGTGAATTTTGTGTGGAAAAGATAATAGAAACATTCTCGATCAAAAATGTCTTCCATTTCAACATCCCAGGGAAAATATTGTTTCAGAAAAAAAAACTCGTTAAACAAAAAATATTTATTTTACAATTAACTGGTGAAAATCATATCACTAAAATGAAATAGTTACATTCCCAAGGGCAAAACAGAAATGAATTACATCATATCTCAGAACCACTCACTTGAAGTAGTAGACTTACAACGGCAAGAATAAAGAAAGATAATATCTATACAATCAAGATCACATTTCCTATCGAGTCGTTCGACTATAGACCACTCTGTTAACCGAAAGAATAGTGACATGGCTAAATTTTTTTTATGTTCGGAAATCTGTATTTGAAGTAGTTAACGGAAATCTCGAAAAATTAACAGGAAAGAATGGCTTAATTGGAAATGTTTAACTGATGCACACAAAACCATTCAATTCGTTCATTCATAAATAATTTCTGGTTGTTGAAAACCAGTGCTAATAGTAATCCAGAATTTATTTGCAAAAAATTCAGATTGGTAGGTATTGGTTTCATCAGTACTAGAATTACCGAAAATAACAGGCTACTTTATTTTCGACTAAATAATCAGTAATATCTTTGGTTTCTTGTCAAAATAGTCTGACTATCATAATCGGTCGCCTGAAAATAATGATTATTTTTGCTGGTAGCACATGTAATGGCGACTCTGTATATGTATATTTTTTCATAATGACAAATATAACGGTTGGAAACAGTCAGAAGAATATCTTGAAGGAACAAATAATATGACTGGGCTATGAAATCGGCTTCTGAATGTATTCAGTTATTTGGGACAAATCAATATACAAATATAAACACATAGATTGCCACTTTTTCCAGATACCTATATTCAAATTATTGAAATTCTATCTTGAATCTCTTCCACCAGATACACAGTATGGGCACAGTTTGATTTGATGACTTGATATACGTTTTTTTGAAGTATTGATATTACAGGAGAAAAAAATCATTCTGATATGCCCCCACCGGCATTAAAATAAACTGCGAAGTGAATATTTCAATGCCTCTCTGCTGAATAATATATTTTCGAAAATTTCATGTGATATGGCGATACACCAACACTTGAGATTCAGAAAAAGTAAAGAATATACAAGCCGGTTTGAGTGATAGAAAATAAACTGCAAAATTTCTTCAGCAACGCACGACGTTTGGTATGTTTGAAAAACATATATGAAATACATTTTCCTCCGTGAATCTTTCCAATTCGATGTGCTCCAAGATTATAAACAATATTTGAGGAAATTGCATTGGATATTAGGTATATCATTGCAGTAAGGAGAAACTTTTCAGGAAAAAAAAAGTCTGAGAACTGACTTGTGAACACAACAAGTCATGTTCTAGGAATCATGCCGCAATTCTGAAATAAATACCTCAATTGAAGAAGAAAAATTAAAGAAAGGAGTGTTAGTAAGTGGATCATAAACCAGTTATGAAAAGGAAAAGGTTGAATCTCAAAGTCTTGCTCCACAGAATATGATGTAATAATAGGATACATATGTATACATTTCGAAGATTGGTATCTTCAGTGTATTATAAAAAGCTAAAAATAGGTTATGTGGTATTTACCTTCAAAGAGTTCTTACCTTGTAAGATGGAAAACATTATTGATTTGTTAAAACGGACCCAAATGAAGTGGGTATTTGTTACAATCCATGTAAGGAGAAAAATAACTTATCTCTAATGGTCATCTTGTGTGTAAAGATAATTACAGAATTGTTATTTTTATATTATTATAATTAAAACCTTAGAGATGAAGGTAACATCTCAGTTCGAACACAAGTGGAAGCAGAACAGATGTCCTCTTTTCGTGAGGGTGAGAAGGGAGCTAGAGACATCTAGTGAGGTTATGTAAAATTAATTGGATGGTTAAACATTAGGATATAAACGTCATTGGATACTTTAATATGAATTTATGAGAGAAGAGAATTAAATGAATTGAAGTGATTGAAAAAAAGGTAGGAACGAAAATTCTATTTCGGCATTGACGCATATTGAATATTCAGATTTCACCTCTATGGATTTCTAAGATTTCTAGTATGTTTAGTTTGGTACTTTTGTCACTGAAATGTAAAAATTCCACATTCTCACATTTGTCGAAATTGGTGTGACCTGCCTTTATTAGATGATTTATGAAAATGTAGTTGGAAATAAAGGTATTATAATTTTTATTTTTATTTTTGTTCAAGATATGAATGTGTTCATTGATGCTTTCAGAGAATTTTCTGTAAGTCCTTTCGACATAAAATGCCGGGCATTGTGGGCATCTAAGACGGTAGATGCCTGACTTATCTCAAGGGTTGATTTTGTCTTTGACGTTAATTAAGTGTCTGAACAAAGAATTGTTGGTTGTGAAAGTGATTTGAATGTCTAATATCCTAAAAATATGCGCTTAAGTGTTGGAAAAGGTATTGTGATAAGGAAGTGATCTGTAGATCAAGTTCGGTTTGTTCGATGATAAGAGATGGCAGTTTAAAAATTTGAGCCTATGTTTTCGGAAGATTTTATTGATAAGGATTGGAGGGAAACCATTATTGTGGTCTATTCGTTCAATAATGTTGAGTTCACTAACGAATTCATTGTTATTGAGGGGGATATTGAACAATCTATTAAAAGCACTATGAAACAATTTCTGGTTGTGAGGGTGGTTAGAGTCGAAAGGGATGGTAGTAACCGTCAGGTAGGTTTCCTAGAAATTCCGAGTTGTAATTTGTTGCTTATATGTATTTTTAAATGCAAAAAGGGGATACAATTATTATCTTCCAATTCGTGAGTGAATTTTACTGAACTATCTACCGAATTCATTGAATCCAAAAAAAAAACAGATCTTGTTTAGTGCCACCGAACAAATCTAAGCAATCGTCCATATATCTATACCAGAAAATTATTTTGGATGCAAATTCAATATTGTCCTCTAGAATGAGGTTATGTGGAACATGAAAGTCTCAGCGAGAAGTGGGGATAAATTCGAACCCATGCCTAACCTGTTGTTTGTCTATAAAATTCATTGTTCAATTTAAAAAAATTGAGATAGAACTACTCCTAATAATGTGGAGATGTCTAAAATCATGTATGTATCAAGGTGAACATCAAACAATAGATTTCTCACTTGTAGTGTTCGCCCAGAAAAAGTTATAATACAAGTGAGACATCTATTGTTTGATGTTCACCTTGATACATACATGATTTTAGACATTAGGAGTAGTTCTATCTGATTTTTTTTTCAATTTGAAAATAAATTCTATAGACAAACAACAGGTTTGTCCATGGGTTCGAATTTATCCCCACTTCTTGCTGATATTTTCATGTTCCACATAGAGAAACTTTTTATAGAGGACAATATTGAATTTGCCTCCAGAATAATTTTTTGGTATAGATATGGCGCTAAACAAGATTCAGAATTTTTTTTTGGATTTCTTAAATTTGGTACATAGTTCAATAAAATTCACTCACGAATTGTTAGATAATAATGGTATCCCCTTTTTTTAATTAAAAATACATATGAGAAACAAATTACAATTTGGCATTATTAGGAAACCTACCTCGACGGATAGTACCATCCCTTTCGACGCAAACCACCCTCACAACCAGAAATTAGCTTTGTTCCATAGATTGTTCAATATACCCCTCAATAACAATGAATTCATTAGTGAACTGAACATTATCAAACAAATAGCCCACAATAAAATCAATAAAATCTTTCGAAAATATAGTACTCAAATTTTCAAACCGCCATCTCTTATCACCGAACAAACCGAACTTGATCTACAGATCACTACCTGATCTACATTTTCCTACACTTTAGCGGATATTTTTAGGAAATTAGACAATCAAATCACTTTCGAAACCAACAATTTTTTGTTCAGACACTTAGTTGATGTGAAAGACAAAATCAATCCTTGGGATAAGTCAGGCATCTGATGTTGGAAGGACTTACAGAAAATTATTTGAACGCATCAATGAACGCAATCATATCTTGAACAAAAATCAGAATGAAAATAATAATACCTTTATTTCCAACTACACTTTCATAAATCATCTAATAAAGGCAGGTCACACCAATTTCTGTGACAAAAGTACCAAACTGAACACTAGAATTCTTAGAAATTCTTAGAAATTCATAAAGAGGTGAAATCTGAATCTTCAATATGCGTCAATGACCAAATAGAATTTTCGTTCCCACCTTTCTTTCAATCACTTCAATTCATTTGATCCCCTTTATTGGACACATTGTATCATCAGCTCGTAGTTCGTTTCAAAGAAGTATCTAGGAGTTGTGTGGTCCGTTGATTTCAGTTCAAGGAAGTTATCCCCACTATTTCCTTCATCTTGTTGTGATCCGATCTGTTCCTCGTATTTTGTAGTCTTATAAATCCCATTCTCGCCTGCCCATGATTGTTATGTCAATCATGGGAACGTCCAGTAGTGTTTCCATGGCTGCTGTTGGTATTATTTCCACAGCCCCCGTTATGCTGAGGCAGACAAGTCTTTGTTCATTGCTCAACCCAGCCGTGGCTATTTTGTGGGTTATTTTTGTCCACCATACCAAAGATGCATAGGTGGTCATGGGTTTCACCACCATATTGTATGTCCAATACACCATTTCGGGACTTAGCCTCCATGTTTTTCCGTGTGCTCGTCTGGATACAATTAGTGCCAGAGCTTGTCTCTTTACTTCTGCCAGTTGTTGGTTCCAGGTTAATTTCTAGTCTATGATTACCCCAAAAAAATTGACTTACCCCGGCCGCTGGATGTTGGTCCCTTGGAGGGTAAGAGGTCCCAGGCCCTCTAGCTTTAGATCCTAATGTTTAACCATCCAATTAGTTTCACATAACCCCACTAGATGTCTCTATCTCACTTCTCACCCTCACGAAACGAGGACATCTTGTCCTGCTTCCACTTGTGTTCGACCTAAGACGTTACCGATGTATAATATGTCTCCTAATATTACATCATATTCTGTGGAGCAAGACTTTGAGATTCAACTTTTCCCTACCAACTCCACTTCGAGAAAATGGACTAGGTACTTTCAAAAAATTGTTATGAAAAGAGACACAAATTTGCTCAAATTTCCAAACACACCAATTAATTTATTATCATCTGCTGGTCAAAAAAACTCAAAATACACCATAGTAAATGGAAACTAGGAATAACATTTATGTGTACAACATTTCAATGATACAAAACGCAAAATTATTCATAAATGTAGTCAATCAGATTTTCTCAACAACTTTTAGCCTTCTGTGAAAACTTTTTTTATCATTTTCGGCGGTAGAATGATGAAATGAATCAAATTTCCATGGTAACAGAGTGCTCTATGAAAAAAGTATGTATACGGTAGTGGGACATCCAATAAAATCCATGCTAATGAATTTCGACTAGGCATTCATTACTCTGCACTTTTTTCGAAATAAGTACATTTAGTAATAATCAAAGTCGCCTTTCTACTACAATCTACTCCTTAACAATCAAGTACCCAACCATATAATGGACACCAAAGAAAGCCTCTTGAGCAAGTAAAAATTGGGTCTCCTCAAAAATAAGAAATCATCCCTCGACAGTATATAACATTGTTCTTATTCTGTGACATGTAATTTTGAGAGATCTATATTCAACTTGCAATAACAAAGGGTTGATGTGTTGAATATATTGAGTTCAAGTTGATATACTGAAATCAAACTATAAAACAAATTTTTATTGATTTTGTTAAAATAGGATGAAGTATTTGTGAAGTTCTGAGGAACTTTTAAGAGACAAAAGATATCCACTAAATGACTTTTTTTCATATCAATATCCCAGTAACAGATGGAAAATATGAAATTCTACGGAAACTGGCAACAAAGAGGGATTCGTGATGGAAGAAGCAATTTATGTAACAATTGAGACCGAAGTTACAATGTTAGATTGCACCCTAAGTGGCGCTTTTTACGGCACATATATTTACTATCTCGTCATAGTCCAACCCCACTAAAATATGTATATAATTTAGTTTGATTCACTCAAGTTAACAATATCTCATTTCTATTTGTGTAATAAGAATATAAAACTTCCCCTGAAAAATATTATTTCAATTTTGTTGATGATGATGATGACTATGCAATATTAGCACTAGAGAAAAGTATGCATTTCAAAATGATATTTGACTTTCCGGAAGGCAAAATCAGGTTAGCTTGTGTTCCCTTCTTTTATGTTAAATATTGATAGCATTATACTTTTTGTAGACCGAACGGAGTCACGCCAAAGGCGTGTCTACAGAAATATCCACATCAGAGGCGTGTCTATCATTTTGTTTTGTGTTTTCTTAACAATATTTCATAGTTTAAAGAATTCATTTAAGAACTTTTGAGTTGAGTAATTGTTTTGGAGTGAATTAATTCATGTTTCAGTAGAATTATATTATGTCCTTGAATTCCAAAATAATTTGAGGAAATAGATAACAAATTCAAATACAAATCAATTTACTTGATTGTTACATAAACGCTCCTTGTATCATATCAAAATTCTTTTTGACGTATATTCTTCTCTAACTTCCGTACCATATTGCTGAACTCAATATTCCAAGAACTTCAACGAATACTCATAGCAAGATTTCTGAGAAGCAGAAAAAAATTTGTGAGTAGAAACCCCAATCCTTCTTGCTCAGAAGTGGGAGCAAAAGGCTGGTTGATTCAACGTCGCTCAATTACTCTTATGATAATGGCACGAGATGGCAGTGTTGCTCGGCCTATGATATGATAATGAACAAACAAAGTGATATACAAGGCATTCGGAAATTCTTCAATTCAACGTTTGTAGTGTATACGTAATCTCTATTATAGAAACAACTTATACCAATAACTTTAATCTTAAAATATTTGCTTTTCACTTACAAAATAGGCGCTAAGGTCGAACTTGCATAACTTCCGAAAGTGATTTGTCCTGTGGAATGTCTAAAGTGTGAAGGTGCATTTGGGATATTTGTTAGATGATATCAAATCAGAAATTTAATGTATTCATCAATTCCGGCGAACAAATTCTGGGAAAATTAGATTTTTTTCTCATTGGGAATGTAGATATATGTCAAGGAGAGGTAGCAACGAATTATTGAGAAATGATGGCAACGTGGAGGGTTAATAATCAGTATGGAAATATTTGTGAAAATTGCATTTTTTGTAAATATTAGTATTGATTATTCGTTAACGTTTTTAAATAATAAAAGAAAAAACATGAAGTTACAATTATAATGATTGTGTTGAAAACTATTCAGGAACATGATAAATACACGTTAGAAGAAGATTATAATCAATGACAAAATAAATGAATATAGGGGACTGAAAATAAGATGGTTAGCAAAGCTAATATTGTTTTTTAAAAATATTGTGAAAAATTTGTTTTGGTGATTTGAACTCAACGATTGCTTCATATACATGTTTTTGTTTTCTCTAAATGAATCACTTGATGAATATTTGAATTTGAAAACCCATAATTCATTACCTAAATTGTGATCGTATGAGTTTTTGTGCCTAGTGTTTTATGAATATATTTGAGAGTTTGATATAGTTTTTTGTATCTCGAAATAGTTTTCCTTCTGATTTTCAGGATTTTTTAAATATTTTGGACAAGCACAACTACAGTTTTATGAATTGGAATAATGACTCCGATCTTGAACACTCCTTGGACAGACTCCACCATTGAAAGTAATATTTATCAAATATGCCAGGTTTCGAAATAATTTCAGAAATTGTTTTTGAAACTCCACTTATAGTTATTATGGAACTTTCACAACGTAATTTCGAAATGGTGTGATATCTGCCATATATCTGTCATAATATCATCAGATTTTTTTTGGGTGGGGAATTATACTTCTTTATTACCTTAATCTTTGAAGGAGTACATAGTTTTTGTCTTTTTCGACCCCAAAGTTGGAAAATTCCTATTTCAAATTAGGAATTTCGTTTTTTCAATTCGAATTCGGGAAAAATCAGTTGAAAACGGCGATGAATTTATTTTGCCCATATCTCTGAATGGAATTTTATGGTTCAACAACTATATTTTCAGGATTTCAAATGTTTTGATCAACTACTGAATGATGAGACAATTGATTATTGATCGCATATTCCTGCTTATATACGTGTTCAGATTTTATGGAGAAATAATTTCAAATATCATTTCTGTGTTATAATAATTGAACACTATTTCGTCTCTAATCCATAACTCTTATAATTAAGGCGGTGGCGCCAAAAAAACGAACACTTATTTTTCGATTATCTCTGGAACGTCCAATGTTATTCCAGATTTCTCGACACCATTTCCTAGTACCCGAAATGAAAAACCTTTTGTCTCTTTCAAACAACATTGTATATAGCATCGAAACTGAGATAGCAATAGTGTGCAGCTTAATTTCAAGACACTCACCTAACTGTAGTGCAAACTCATAGTTTGACTTGCAGAAAAATGAATCCACGTTATTCAGGATTCTTCAAGCATTAACCAAGCAAAAATATCACTGCGGTAAACATATATAACTCTGTTCATTTCAATGGGTTCATAATTCATTTATGTGAGTTTCAGGATGAAACTTCAAAAAAGGAAACTATTATTCTTATATTATTGTCACACTGAAAAATCAACCCTTTGGGAAATGAGGTTACGATGGTTTACAAAACTTTTCACTTTGTCATCACTCTTCAAATCAATAAGCTACCTTTCACATGTTTACGGTTTTTTTATCATAATTATAAAATTTTAGCACAATTTAATCGCCAAGGGACACTTGAAAATATATAAGTGAAATGCAAAATGTAATGATTTGATAACATTTCTTCTGAAACGAAAATATTCATCAAGATCACTTTTATAACAAAACTGTGTATCAAGCTGACATATTACAACCTGGTTTTGAACTGAACACAATTCTTTCTGAAAATTATGTTGTTTCACATATTTTATACATCCCACATATCCCTCAGAATATTTCATGGAGTAGAGATTGAATATTTTGAATATCATTTAACATGATCAATTTCATCAAAATTCAACGGATATCAATTGTTGTAGAATATAGCTCTGACTTCAAAATTATGCCCACCATTCAATGGCAAAGGTAGACTTGTTTTGATTCCGATATATTAACAGCATTTGATTCAACTCAATTTGATAATTATCCTTTTGAATCATTTGCTGATTAAAATTAAATAGTTTACCTCCTCACTGGATGCTGTAGTTGGAAAATATGTTGAATTAAAAAAAAACAACAAAAAACGAAAAAACACGTACCTAATAATGTATTGCAGGACGCAAATCACAATCAATGAAAAAGTTATTATTTTGCTTTAAACCAAACGAATGATTTCAAATTTATATGGATGCGTCAAAAATACTTTTGGAATGGCGTTTTCTTTTGGCTTTTTATATTCCATATCCTTATATGTTTTTTTTTTCTCTAACACCCCACACTAAATATAAAATGATCTTCACTCTCTATGTATGTTTGAAAAATATATTATTTTTCTCAACGAATTTCCACGTATTCTGATCTGATACCATCTTGCTCTCCCCACAAGTGCAATCTAGAGTACGCTTGTACCCGAAATTAATGTTTTCGTTTCGAAAGTCTTGCAAAGTATCGAAAATTCACACATACATACTCACACAATGATAATAAATTACACCCGTCGCGGCATTTTTTAATTATATTACAATCGCTAAACTTATCAAAGATACAAAAATTTTAGCCGCTCACTTATTTTGGAACTTGATAATATGATATATGTATGATGATGAATGGTGAATTTCAAAAACAGAAAGTTATACAGCGGTCAGTTCCACACATGAAAATTGTAACAGATTTATCAACTGCTCCACTAGAAAATGGTTGATATTGATGTTTTCCAGGGAAGCTTCCTACTCGATCGGACTCCTGGTGGACATTTCTGTTATATTTCTTATCATTTTTTCATATAATTACCGGCGAAAACTCTGCAGCATATGAAAAACTCTTTCTTAGAAATCCACCAGTTATCGTATTACTGAATTATATAATGTTATTGACAGCTTCTTGAAAGACTTTTCATATCCTATGCGAAATATGGAAACTTTCGACCTAGTGTACACTCAAAATCATACCTAGATATCTCAGTGGAGTATCTTCAAATTGTGTATACTTTTTGGGGGTTCTTCTTGAAGAAATATTGATGAACATGAGATTTCACTATATAAACTTTCTTTATCGAGCCTTATCCAACTAGACTGGTTCCAAGTGCCATTTTGTTCCAAACCTGGAGGTCACTACCGAAAATTATGATTTAGGAAGCATTCGATTCGAAATGGCATCTAAAAAAAATGTTTAGCTGGAAAATTGGGGCCGGCAAAAATTGCAAAAGTTATAAACAATTGAGTAAAGAACAAATATATAGTTCGGTTTTATGAATATATCTGAACTGTGCCGGCAATATTTATAATTTTAATTTAGCGGCGAAAAGAAGGCTGAAAACGCGCGGCTTAGCTCCCGTGCGTATCGACCGAATCTGACACCTGAACAAAAAAAATTATTTTAACCGAATAAATATCAATACCAAAGAATGAAAAAATCAGGTCCTATCTAGACATATCAATTAACAATAATCCGTCGGCAAAAAATTTTAACTTCTATTTTTCAATTAATTATGCCTTTGTTAATAAAAAAAATTTACTTGTTGAAAGTTATTATAAAAACCCTGATGATTGTTGAACTAAAAACCCAGATTTTTTTTACTTCTTGGAGCTGTTTCTCAAAGGCTGTGAAAAAGATCCCCGTTGGAAAAATCGAAAAATTTTGATTTTTTACTTTTTTATTAACAATCAAAAGTATAAAAAAACGTATATAAAACAATTATGGAAAGTTTTTTTTTCTATTATATCTATCAATTTGTTTTCTCATTGCTAAAATCAATATAAAAATGAATTTTAGAAATGTTTAACTGTTATAAACAAATGCATTGATTATTAGATTTGAACATTTTTTTTGGGAATCTAGGCTGATAAAAATAATGATTTTCAAGAAAAAAATCATTTCCTAAATAATTTTTTTTATTCCCAAAGAACGCACTGCTAATTAACAATTTTTTTTTTATTGGTGCCCCTTTTTACCCATTTAAAGCACGCCTCAGCGTGTTTAAATCGAACTTTAAAAAACGCGCGTTTTTTAAAGGTAACCATGACAACATCAACAAATCGAGAAACGTGAAGTCTAAATGACAAATTTTTGATTATTGATCTGACAGGAGTACCTCGTAACGTCAGATAAAATATTACTAACAATTCGTTCATTTATATGTGCTCCTCCATCCATTTGATGAACTTTTCATATTCTTTTTTATATATATCACTGGATTTTCGCGGTATTAACCGCGATTCTGCCTCACTATTAAAAAAATCGATATTAGAATCATTCATTTTTGAGCTCTGGTGACAACAAATATTGATCTTTGGTAACAAATTGCAAATGAATGTTTTTCTCATTTCCATGACAACGAAAGGTATACTGATGTCACATCACGAATTCAACCTTCTTGCATTATTAGTTCTTATTTCTATTTTTTGTAGTAATAATACCAGTATATATGATTTCAAAGTGCACCAATAAAAAAAAATAACGTAAAGTATTCGTGGATAACTGGTCTTAAAAACACTTGCTCTATTTCGAGCACTCCGGCTGCGCCGTCGTGCTCGAAAAATCGCGCGTGTTTTAAAGCCCTTTTTATCCACTTATACTTTAATATACTATTTTTCTGTTGTTAAATATGAATATTAAGAAACCATTTTTTCAAATCATTAATTATCACGTTCTCTCATATTATTAAAAAAACAATTTACTTTTTATTTGTTTATTAACCAAATAATTTTTTATAAACAAATGAATTTTTGCGATATATGTTTTTCAAATACTAAAAATAATACTGGGTCGTTTTCTATGGGTTTTTTTTCTATTTATTATATAATTTCGAAAAAATTTGTGCACTTCGAAAAAATGTGTCGCTCCCTTTCTGTTTTTCTTCATTACTAATAAAATAACTTATAAACTCAATTGTTTAATAACTTTTTTAATATTATTTATATAATTCCCTTGACATATTTTTTTTTGACTTATCAGTTCAAATATCTTTTAAACTATTAAAAATACGAAAAGAACACTTCAAGTCTTTTTTATTCTTCGATAGTTAATGAACAAATTGAGCTTTTAAACGCAGCTCTAACTCAATTATTTTAAACTTTTCGGCTATATTATTTATGAATATACATCCAAAAAAACTTTTTCGGCTTGAAAAGTATATTGTTTATAATAATATTTCTTCCCATTTTTCCTGTTAAAAACAATGCAATGAATTTCATGTATACTCTTCACGCTCATTACTTGATATTAGAGTAATCTGGCTATCATTGAAATCCCATTTAAAATTTGCATGGATGTCTACAAAGATAATGTTCGAACAATAACTGATAATATTGATTTGTTTTCAATGAACCTTTCCCTTACTTCTATTCTAGATACTTTACAATTTTCAAATGTCCTTCGACTTCCCGTTTCAACCTATTGAAATAGTTCTTTGTTGAGTTGTAGAAACATCTGCTCTAGGATTTGAAGGGTCTAGCCCCTTTTCCTTATACCTGACCTGAAAATCACTTAAATAGCCGAAAAGTCTTCAGTAATTCAGTATTTAGTCGACAGTCAAACAGTGCACAAAATTTTTAGAAATTATATGGAAAATAGAAAAAAAAAAGTTTTTCATAAAAAAAACCACATGATTGTTTCAATTTTTTTTAGTATTTAAAAAAAAATATAGCAAAAAATTCATTTGTTTATAAAAAATTATTTGTTTCATAAACAAATATAAAGTAAATATTTTTTTTTTCATAATATGAGAGAACGTGATAAATATTGATTTAAAAAAATGGTTTTTTAATATTCATATTTAACAACAACAAAAATTGGTGATTGGCCAGTACGTTTTTTAGCAATAAAATTTTTTTTTAAGGTATGATTTTTCTCTTAAAAATCATTAGGTTATCAATGACTAGATTCCCAAAAAAAAATTTGTTTAAATCTAATAATAAATGCATTTGTTCATAACAATTTTTCAAATAATAATAGTTAAAAATTTCAAAATTTATTTTTATATTCTTTTAGCAATAAGAAAACAAATTGATAGAGATAATAGAAAAAAAACTTTCCTAATTGTTTTATATACGTTTTTTATACTTTTGATTGTTGATAAAAAAGTAAAAAATCAAAATTTTCCAAGGAGTAAAAAAAATTCTACGTTTTTAGTTCAACAATTATCAGGATTTTTATAATAACTTTCAACAAGTAAATTTTTTCAATTAACAAAGGCATAATTAATCGAAAAATGGAGAAAAATATTTTGTTCCAACGGATTATTGTTCATTGATATGTTTAGATAGTACCTGAATATTTTTATTCCGTAATATTGATATTTACTCGGTTAAAATAATTTTCTTTGTTCAGGTTTCAGATTTGGTCGGTGCGCACTGGCCGCGCGTTTTCAGCCTTTTTTTCGCCGCCAAATTAAAATTATAAATATTGCCGGAACAGTTCCTGCTCTTTAAGGATCTTTTTTCAAATTTCGGATATTTCAAATGGTTTTTGAAATATTTTCAAAAAACTGATCGGTATATTTATTTTTACTTAATTGTTTATAAATTTTGCAATTTTTGCCGGCCCCAATTTTCCAGTTAAACATTTTTTCTATGCCATTTTGAATCGAATGCGCCCTAAATCATAATTTTCGGTAGTGACCTCCAGGTTTGGAACAAAATGGCACTTGTGAACCAGTCTAAACCCCATACTTCTTCCAATAGTCACCAGGATGTCCCATTCAAGTAAGGTACTGTGATGAATTGATGATTCGGAATAAAAATCAAGCAAAAATGTACATTTCTCATGTGAGGATAACAGAGCAAACATTCTTGAATTTATACAGGAACCACCCAGTTCTGTACTTTCGTTATTCGTTGGTTTTTCGGTTATTCTGGTCTAATTCAGCCCGAATAGAAAACCAAACAGATGATGCACATTTCGGCGAAGCGCCTTTTTAACACAACCTAACTATGTATCTGAACAATTATGCCCCATTCCTCAATTATTGTCATATCTAAAGTTGGACAAAATCAACAATGAAAACTAACACATCCACATTTTGTAGTCCATATATGTACTTAAATTTATTATTTCAGTAGGCAGTGCTTTATGTTAAACAATCGACAAAATGTTTTTAGCGGCCATCTTGGCATTTCGTATATAATATGGCACCTTGTGGCTCGAAACAAAGGGGCATCCAATGGGGTAAAGAAAGTTATAACACCTCTAAGGATGGTCCTCGGATGTACTGACTCTGCGTTCGGCGCCACTGATTCCACAATTCTCTTCTGCTTTGCCACTACATTGGATTTTGTCGTATATTCGTTTATTGCTGAGATCACTGGAAGTAACTCATTTTCACCTGTATTATGTTTGGTCTTTCATTTCCTCTTGCAGAATGGAAATCGAAAGCTCATCCTCTTCTTCGGTTTCTTCTACTAATGATATGCTCAATTCCGACTGAAAACGAAATTGTTTGTAGATGATAAATTATGATAAATTCAATATATTACTAGAATAGCGACCGGTGATATGATTTCAAGAGGTGAATTGACCTGGCCGGCCAGCACCAAGCGGCACTTTTCCACCACGGTCAAATAATTTCACACATTTTAGGCCAGTAGAGATAGACATGATTTTCCCAAAATTTATCAATAATTACAAAAGTTTCGAAACTTCAGTAGAGTGAGGAGGACTTTCATATGACATTTAGTCTGATTTTGCAACCCTTTTTTCTGAACGGAAAATGTTGAAAATCAAGATTTAATGAATCTTCATATTATTAGCGCGGAAAAATTTGCAAAAGTTCTGCAAACTTTCGAAGTTTTGAAAAATATGAATTTACATTCTCTAATGAATTTGCAACCATTCAAACAAAACGGAAATGTTTGCTTTATCGAAAAAAAATTGTTGCTGGTTCTAATTTTTCGATGAAAATTCCAAAAGTTCTGCAAACTCGAAAAAATAACTAAAATAATGTTCTTGACAACAGTTTTAATTTGCTTTAAAAAATTACATAAAACGCGAAATAATTAAAATTGATACCCCAAATTCAAACAAATACTTTCTGATAATTTAAAAAGAAACCAATGTGGAGAATTTCAGGAATTAATGAATATGATTTTAGAAGCTGAAGATCTATCTTCTACCAAAATATATATGAGAATACGTGAAAACAATGATTGGATTACTGATTCATTAATTCGTGAAATGAAAGTTAGAAATAAAAACTTCGAAATACATAAACAAAATTTAGAAAATGAAGAATTATTCATTGAATATAAAATTCAGAGAAATAAAGTTAATGCCATGATTAAAAGAACTGAAACTGAATATTACAATAAAAAATTTGAAGAATCACAAGGTAATCCAAAAAAACTATGGGATACAATAAATTATTGCATAAAAAACAAATCAAAATTCACCAAAAAAACAGATATTGAATCTTTATTAGTAAATTGCCAAATTATCAATAGTTTATATATTATAGATATAATTATTACCCTAAAAGAACATGCCCTGGTCCAGAAGGTTTTATTAAACGAGATAATGTAGAATTAAAAAATATTTTGGCAGAACCATTAAGTAAATTAATCAATAAATCTTCCATAACAGGAATTTTTCCCCATGAATTAAAACATGCATCAATAAGAGCAATATATAAAGGTGGAGATGCCCAGAATCCAATCAATTACAGGCCCATAGCATTAGTAAGCATATTTTCCAAAATAATTGAAAAAATTATAGAAAAAAAAAGTAAACTTCATAAATAAAAAACATGGATTTTATTTAAAGCAATTTGGTCTTCAAGAAAACAGTGGAACACAAGCAGCAGTACTACAAGTAATTAATTTTGTACAAGACAGACTTGACAAAGGAAATCATGTAATAGCAATTTTCATGGACCTTGAGAAAGCTTTTGATACAGTTGATCATATAATTCTCTTGAAATATCTCGATTTAATGGGAATTAGAGGAATGGCAAATAATCTAACGAAATCTTACATTGAGAATAGAACCATTAGAACTAAAGTAAACAATTTTGAATCCAAAAAATTATATATAGATAAAGGTGTTCCTCAAGGATCTATGTTAGGTCCAATTTTATATTTATAATATATTCAAAATATTTCTGAAATAAATTTAACAAGTGAATACACCATATATGCAGACGATACAGTTCTTTTATATGCAAATAAAAACCCTACAATTCTAGAATATACGATGAACGAAGACCTAAAGAAAATAGAAAAATGGCTATATTCTAACATCCTTTCTGTAAATTCCAATAAAACTCAGTATATGATTTTCCACCAACGAAATAAACAAACTATTAATCTAGATATCCGTATAAAAAATAATTGTTGAAATAAACGTCCCAAATCAAATACCTTGGTATTTGGATTGATGAGAAACTGAAATGGGACAAGCATATTGATATTCTCAACCAAAAACTATCTCCCATTATTGGTGCATTGAGAAGATGTCCCAAACTTAATACATATGTAGCAAATTTAATTATTCATTCTCATATCCTCAGTCGCATAAACTATTCAATAAATATTTGGGGATCTTGTTCAAAAAATAATTTTAACAAAATGTCTGTATTATATAAGAAATCATTGAAAGTCCTGTATCGTCTTCCATATGATATACAAACAAATCAACTGTTTGATAAAACGAATACATTTTTTCTAGAGGAACACTATACAATCAACACTCTGAAAATTGTTTATGATATTATTAATAAAAGGCTGAAAACTAATTTCATATTAACAAGAAACTCCGAAACTCATACTCACCACACTAGACAATATGACTGGTTCCATTTTGAAGCTATTAATTCTACAATAGGTCCGAAAAAATTTACATATGAGGCAATCTCAAAATTCAATAATCTACCCGATGATCTAAAAAAATGTAACAATATATTTCAATTCAAAATTAAAGTGAAAACATACATTCTAGCACAAAAAATAACTGATTCCATTCATTTCACAACCTCCATTTCTTCTTTTTATTATTATCCTGTGTTCATTAATTTCAAATGTATTATTAATTTTTTTTCATTATTTAATTCTAATAATAATGTCTGAATATTTGTTATTACGTTAATATGTTATTATTCACCAATAAATTTAATTCTATTACAAATTATTCTTGAACCATGTATAATCTTATACCAGTTAATAACTGGTTGTACATAATATTCTATTTTTTTTTTAATTTATATGTTCCATTTCAATTGTATACACAATTATTGTAAACTCAAATTTGAAAATAAATAAATGTTTTACTTGAAAAAAAACCTCTTGCGTCAAACGGAAAATATATTTTTTCATTAAATTGTTTTTTTTTATTAAAATAAGTATCGGAAATATTACAAAAATTTCAAATAATGGTTGCAAATGAAGATGTCCTGACGTACAATGTTTCCATCAATTTGCAACACGGAAATGAGAGTAAAATCAAAAGAAAAATATTTTCGTATTTGTTCTCTACCAAAAAAGCAAAAGTTTTGCGAATCGGACAGACAACTCATTTTACCCATTGGTGAAAGTATAATAATCTGCAAACTATGTTACAATGCGGAAAATTATAAATTAAAAAAATATTTAGTTTCACAACACCTGTGTTATCTGAATAATAAAGATTTTGATATACCTAATGAATGACATGCATTGTGTTACCAAGTTAACTATCGACCAAAAAGAAGCTCGTCAACGGTAGGTGAAATCATTCAATATTGAAAGCTAACGTTTTCATTATGAATTCAAAACATCATATTACAATTGGGAATTTGCATAAAAAAATACTCTGTGTACGTTTGATGGAGGAAATATTGAGATTTAAAAACACTCGTACAGTTGTACATTAGTACGAATAACCTACAACTGTGTAACGTCACAGTGTTTTGTTTACAGAGTAATGAATGCACAGCAGTTTAGTAACATGGATTTATCACAGAATAACAAGAAGACTGACAATTGTATTTTTATGACAGACAACTATATAACTAACCAAAAAAGATGCATATTCATCTAATAGTTCTGTAGCTACAACTGAAATAGAATTGCCCACCAACATGTTTTTCCTTCCTTATTTTAGTTTTTTTTATAAATCAATAAAATGATTTATATGTGTCATCACATTTCAATTGGATTCAATAGATTTTTTCTTGCGAAACTACAACTGGAATAAGAGAGTCGAGTGGAAAGGTAAATTATAATTTTATTTAATTCAATAAATACATATAGTTTTCTCAATATCAATTGCAGAAGCATAAAAAAGTCTTGCGGCGAAATCCTGTGAGCAGCAGTGGCGGAGATAACTAATTTTATTAATAAGATATTTTAAGATTTCAAAAATACTTCATAAATAATGAAAAAAAATTAAAGACAAGCTTTTATTTATACAAATACATCAAGAAAGAAAAAGAGTTTCTTTCATTGTTTGATGTAGGTTATTATTATATCCTGAAACGTATTTCGATCGGCCCACACCAAGACCACAGACGCTACCGGTTTTTAATATTTCAGAGCTATTAAAACACAAATATAACGCGTGATTTATGACCTCCCATCGTATAGACACACCCCCAAGCATTCGATTCGATTGGCCCAGACGAATCGGTGACAGCAGTCATTCAAGTCCACGTTGACTATCGGCTCTTATGATCTTCCCTTCGCCGGCGGCGAATGTTTACGAGTAGTACACATTATTTTTCGTTCCGTTTCTTCGCATATACGCTCGTGTTAGCGAAGTGAGTTTTTATTTGCTCCCTATAGAAACAGCTTCTGCAATTGATATTGGATGGACTATACCTGTACAAATTAAATTTGATATGTAATATCAATTTCACAAATTTTTATTTTTCAGCAACGTTTCTGTTTAATGATGAAAATTATGTAATTCCATAGAGCATCGATTATTTATTTTAAAATCTCGTCGATTGCTATGGAGTCATGTTGTGACAAGTGAACATTTTAAATGAAGAATGATTGCATGTCGTTTCTAATGCGATTAAAAATGAATATCTTCCATTAGTCTTTTACCAGAAATTAGCAAAATTTTGTACTCTTTCGATTGTTGCATTCGAAAACATTAGATTAAATTCATTTCGGATTAGTCGCAAACAGTGATTGCATCTGAGATTAATAATCAGTTTCAAATTTTGTAATGGTTATAACTACGTAACCGTATTATTCTTCGGATGCAATTTCAATCAACCAGTACAAAATATTACATATAATCGATGAATACTCCAGTATTTTACTGGACCACTGTAGACATATATGTCAATCTAATATACCGGGTGGCCCATTAGTGTGAGGAAGTACAATATCTCGCCTATAATAAGGAGTATGATAAAATGTTTCAGATAAAAGTTAAATGGTTTACTTTGTTGCTTATTTTAAAAATATTGTGGAATATACAGAGTGTTCCTTCGAAGCGGGGCAATACAAATCATCATTTTTTTAAATGGGCCCCCCTGTAAAATTTTTTGCCGTTGAACTGAGCAAAATGTTTTACATGAGGAGGTATTTCCTTTTTTCGAAAATTTTGCGGCGTTGTCAAGTTATTGCTGAAAGTAAGAAAATCTTCGGGAAAAACAGACCACCACAAATGCCATCATAAAAAATTTATGGATAAAATTTAAGCAGAATTATTTGAGACATGCAACACCAAGAGTGAGATGAAATGTCGGTATGGACTGAAAATTACATTTCTCAAACAGGACAATTTATACAGAGGCATTAACTTGACAACCTTCGAATATCAAAAATTTGATTTTTTCAAATGAAACACCCAGTATGTTATGTCACCATTTTGAAGAACTACTTTATTCCTACAATTTTTGTTGATATGACTTAGCCCCTAAAACTGACAGATTTTGTGAAATTTGCAATTTCATTTTATTTCGACTAAAACTGCGTGTTTATCACTTTAATATTTACAAAATTCAAGAACTAACAGTTTTCCATAGGTTATGCTCCGTACAAAACGCTCACTTAACCACAGACAATATCTACAGTGCCAAAATAATACTAACCGGTTGCTTGTAAACTGGTTCATGGTGCGCAAATAAATGGGTCATGCACTTCTCAGTGAGGCAAGTGGTGGTTCTCGTGTGCGCCATGCGCAATGAAACTGTTATGAAAGTGGGCTATGAATTTGACATTCAATAATCGATAAGTTTTGGCATAAAACAAAAATTACTGTCATACAATTTTGTATATATCGCTTTATAATAAGAAGCATTTGAAATGAATTTCTCCACCGAAGAATTGACCGATATGATTTTTGTACTGGGGGCAAGTGATAAAAACTGTTTATTAGCGACCATAATTTATAATGAACGATATCCAGACAGGCGACAACCCAGAAAAAAAGCGTTTGAAAAGTTGCTTCTTCGATTAACTCGAACAGGAAATGTCGCATATGAAAAAATAGAAAGAACCAAAACTGCATTAACTGAAGAAACTGAAATGACTGTCCTCTTGAAAGTTACAGAAGATCCTCATATCTCGTATAAGAAATATCCAAACAAACTGACTTAGCCTAACTGTCATACAAAGAATTTTGAAAAAGAATAAGTTTCATCCGTATCGTTTTCAGTTACATCAAGAGTTATTAGATGATGATTTTGAGAAAAGAGTAACATTTTGTGAATGGGCTCAGCAACAGTTGCTACAAGACAGATATTTTTTTAATTATGTTTTATTTTCCGATGAAGCAACATTTCATAAAAATGGGTTTGTAAATAGACATAATTTCCATTATTATTCAACAGATAACCCCCATTTCTTTCGAACCACCAGTCAGACAAAGTGGTCCCTAAATGTATGGGGTGGCATAATTGGAAATTTCATCGTTAGGCCATATTTCTTTGAGGGAAGAGTTAATTCACCTCGATTTTTTGGAAAACTGATTACCACAATCAAATAATCATTTACCCATTCGAATCAAACGAAGAATGTAGTTTTTACACGACGGAGCACCTGTTCACCACACTGTTCCTGTTAATAATCATTTAGACACTGCATTTCCCAGAAGATGGATAGGTAGAGGAGGTCTTTCCAAGTGGCCACCTCGCTCACCAGATTTGACAAAAATGGATTTTTTTATGTGGGGCTACGTTAAAGATCAAGTTTATAGAACACCCCCATCTACAAAGGAGGATATGAAAAAAAGAATTAGGGACGTATTCCAAAATATTCCAGTCAGCATGTTGAGGCGAGTTAATGAAGAATTTCAAAACCCAATACATTATTGTTTGGAAGTAGCCGGTGGTCACTTTGAGCAGTTGTTATAAATTTCTAATATTTTTTTTGGTTATCGTTTCAATCATTTACTCTCATAAATAAAAAAAATAAAAAAGTTTTAGCCGTTTACTAGCTGTCCTCCCCTTATGAACGGGCAGCCCTCAGAAGTCGGAACTTGTGCGAGCCAAGCATTAACGAGGTCTTACGTTTTAACGTGCGATTCCTAGCTTTTTCTCTCAATATTCTGCAGTCGGTAGGCTTTGAACCCACACGACTGGCAGATAGAATGATTGAAAAGCGATGCCTCTAACAACACGGCTACCTGGTCCTAAATACTTCAACGAAAACATGTTTTCAAGACTTTTTCCAACCGATTTTCAGTTTTAAGTTTGACATTGCAATTGTGTTAAATCCCAGTAACAGTAACTGAGTTTTTGACAAATTGAAAATTGAATTGCAAATTTCACAAAATCTGTCAATTTTAGGGGCTAAGTCATATCAATAAAAATTGTAGGAATAAAGTAGTCCTTCAAAATGGTGACATAACATACTGGGTGTTTCATTTAAAAAAAATTTGGTTTTTGATATTCGAAGTTTGTCAAGTTAATGCCTCTGTATAAAATGTCCTGTTTGAGAAATGTAATTTTCAGTCCATACCGACATTTCATCTCACTCTTGGTGTTGCATGTCTCAAATAATTCTGCTTAAATTTTATCCATACATTTTTTATGATGGCATTTGTGGTGGTCTGTTTTTCCGAAGATTTTCTTACTTTCAGCAATAACTTGACAACACCGCAAAATTTTCAAAAAAAGGAAATACCTCCTTATGTGAAACATTTTGCTCAGTTCAACGGCGAAAAAATTTACAGGGGGGTCCATTTAAAAAAATGATGATTTGTATTGCCCCGCTTTGAAGGAACACTCTGTATATTCCACAATATTTTTAAAATGAGCAACAAAGTAGACCATTTAACTTTTATCTAAAACATTTCATCATACTCCTCATTATAGGCGAGATACTGTACTTCCTCACACTAATGGGCCACCCGGTATATCTTGAACCTATTTGCACAATGTTTAGAATTTATGGCCAAATTATAAAAAAAACAATTATATAAAAAAATGTTCCGTTGAACAATGACGGTTGCAAATCTCTTGCGTCACGTGAAATATTAGTCGTAGAATTGCAATTTGCAGAATTTTTGCATTTATTTCAGCAGTTGTAGAAATGCAAAAAAAAATGTATTAGTGGATAAATAGATTCCGTTTTTCGTATGAGGTTGCAAAGTTACATATACACTGAGACCGATGTTATCTTTATTAGCATCCACAATAAATAACTTTTGTAATTATTCCAATACTTGTGTGTATTGGAAATGGGGGCGTCTCCAAAAAGTTTGATGAATAAATGAAGCGTTTTTCAGAAATGGTTGCAAATGTACGTGAATATTTTAAACTGTTTTTCCGTTCACTTATCCAATTTGCAGAACTTTTGTAATTTTGTTGAACAAATAACATTGAAAAACTTAAATAAATGACAAAAAAAAGGTTCCGTAACTTTTCAAGGTTGCAAATTAATGTTAAAACCTTCCTGGTTTGCAGAACTTTTGCAATTTTCAGTGCAAAAATAAAGCATGAAATTTGTTTTGCAATTAAACAATGTTCCGTACATCGCAGTATCTGAAAAATGTAGTAGTTTGTTTTCATTAATGTACTAGCATACCATTGAAGTTTGCAAAACTTTTGGAATTAATGTTAATTGATTGTCTAAATCTACTGGCCTATTCAGCTAGATTCGATTATCGCATGCTTCGATCGAAGTATTGGCATTGGGTGGAAAATCTTAGTGTACCTACTGAAGAATATCAACTAATTTTCCCACTGCTCGAACAGAGGCCAGGACGAAAAAACACCTTCCTAAGAGGGATATGTGGACTATTCATACAAATGTTCTTGTTTTGTTATTTATACTCTAATTTGCTTATAATTTTTTGAGGCTTTGAGAAAATGGACCGAAATACAGATTTTCATGGCGATCTACCAGATTTTTATAAAGAACCCCGCACGAAAACATATGGGAAATTGGCTTCCGGTCGCATTGGCTGAAATTTTATTATGTTATAGTGGGATGGGTCATTAGAAAAACGTATGAATTTAAATGATTTCGTATGTTTAGTTTATTGGGGTAGGATTGACAAAGAAAAAAAACTGTTTTTTTAGTCGAAATGAGACAAAGTAGGGATGGAAATGTATTGATCGGAACTCATAAACGTGGTCAATTATAATCTTATTGATGATGGTACATTAGGGTGTATACGGGGCATAGTAAAAAAACGTTTTTCCGGAATTTTTTCCCAGCACTATTTCAAAACCAACAAGTTATATTTTATTAAGATATCATAGTTTCAGTCTATTCTGGGCGAAAAAACGTGTTTTGTTTCTTGATGACTGTCTCTGTTTGAAATATATATTTTTTTAAATTTTCGAGTATACCCCTATACTGAAAACAATTGACAGATCGTTTTTTATTACAAAAAAAAAGAATTAATTGCTACTGCTCATTGAATAAAAGATAGGGCAACATTCTGATGAACTCAATTGTTCAATATTACCTTTCATTCAGATAAAGGGTGCGTTATATTTTTTTCAGGTCATTTACACGGTTTTTATTGAATATTTAGAAAACTGTTCCGTTAATTTGGACCATATTTCACTAACAATATTTTGAAAATGTTGACTATCATATACGATAGTTATTTCAACTCTGTATGATGCGTTTCTGAGATATGCATTTTTGAAGTTTACAGTATTACGATATATGGGGTAACCTATCGATTTAACAAAATTTTATGGAACCTTATTCGAGTATGAAAAGGAAGGCGAGAGGGAGATTGAAATTACCCACGGAATTTGGATTTTCGGTTCTTGAGTGATAAAATTGAAGTGAAGGAGATTTCCGGAAAAGGGGTTCTCTTTTCGCTGTGAACGTGATGGTGAGGCCGACCATGTAGATTTTCTCTTCTGGTAGTTGTAATTTCCAAATGTCATAACAGGATTTGAGGAAACATTGTGAAAATAGATCTGGGGCATATGAATCCACACAATATTATTATACTCCAAATCCTATTATCACTGACAGATCATCTGTGTAATATAATATGTTTCAAACTCTTCTAGAAAAAATCAAATCTGAATGAGCCACTGATCATTTATGAAAAATTGTTAAATCCAAGCTCTTACCTCTTTCCTGAGTTTTTCCACCAGTCGCCGTTTATCCTTCCGAAGACGATCAGCTTCCTCCGCTTGGTGGGCCCTTCTTATTCCAGATATTTCCAAAAGTGCAAGGTGTGCATCTTTTTCACTAATAGCTGCTTCTAGAGCCTCACGTCTGAAATTAATATTAAAAATCACCTTGTAGGATGAAAAAATTCAATATTATTCAATCATAAACATATGCAGGATATCATTTCATTTAACTAAATGTACCGTATCAATATCCACATCGAATGTCTTTTTTTTTACACGCTTTATATTAGCTTCACTTGTATGTTTGTTTGTTTGTAACCGACTCCTTTGGGCGTGATTTTGACCCACTTCCAGACCTCCGAATGATTTGAAATTTGGCGGGTGTACATAATTCTGGTGACGATGCATTGAGAAATTTTTGTGTGAAAAAAAAAAAACAAAATGGCAGCTCCAATATGGCGTACGAGTTTTGTGATTATGATCCGATTCGCGTCAAAATTGGTATCTGAGAGTTTTTGTGGTCGGAGATTATGATTCTTCAGTCAAAATTGAAAAATTCAAGATGGCGGCTCCAAAATGGTGGACGAGTTTTGTGATCATGGTCTGATTCTATTCAAAATCGGTGCGTGGGGGTTGTTGGGGTCGAATATTATGATTCCTTGTGAAAATTGGAAAATTAGGATGGCGGCTTCAAAATGGTGGCCAAGTTTTGTGATTATGGTCTGATTCTATTAAAAATTGGTATGTGGGGTTTTTGGGGACGACTATTATGATTCTTCTGTGGAAATTGAAAAATTCAAGATGGTGGCTTCAAAATGGCTATTCAAAATTGGTAGGTGGGGTTTTTGGGGTCGAATATTATGATTCCTCTGTAAAAATTGAAAAATTCAAGATGGCGGTTTTAAAATGGCGGCCGAGTTTGGTGATTATGGTCTGATTCTATTCAAAATTGGTATGTGGGGGTTTTTGGGGTCGAATATTATGATTTTTTTGTAAAAATTGAAAAATTCAAGATGGCGGCTTTAAAATGGCGGCCGAATTTTGTGATTATGGTCTGATTCTATTCAAAATTGGTATATGGGGGTTTTTGGGGTCGGAGATTATGATAACCTGATTTGATAAGATTATTACATTTTTTTATTTGCAAAAAAATTATAAAAATAATAGTTAAAAAAACCAAAGAAAGACGCTTTTATAAATAAACCACACGAAAAAGTAGGAAATAAAAAATAGTTTAAAAAACGAAAAAACACGCTTTTATAGAAAACCAGACTAAAGAAATAGAAAATGAGAAAAAAAATTATTTTATTTTGAAAAACGCGTGGGGTGCATGGTATCAATAATTATATAGTACATTGTACCTCCATCAGATCGACCGAATACTTTAATGATTTATTAATCACGTCAGAAATATAGATTATCTATTTTGACAAAGGAAAATCACTCGAGTATTCCTTACTTCCGAATTTTATGAGTAGGTATATGAAATGTGATGGTAATATGGGGATAAGTTGTAATTTGCAACTCTCGATCTTGTTCGGTTTCAATCTTGTGAAAATACCATTCATAAAGCTAACTCAACCTCTCCTAGAGGATCTTCATAGCGTAAAGTGAAGCTTGAGTGAATTAATCCATTGATTTTGGATAAGACGGTAGCAGACTGCATAATGTGAAGATGGAAGCAAACATTTACTGTTATATAGAATTTCTATCCATATATGAAAAGAACATGATAGTTAACGTTGCTGAGGTTTCTTGTCTTTAGATAATAATCTCAAAAAATTCCGTGGGATGGAGGACAGGTACGAGAAAACAACGCAAATTTTATGCCGACGTTTCGTCTTTATATTTAGACTTCTTCAAGGCTACAAAGAAAAAGCTTACTACAACAATATTCTTAACATGTACAATTTATAGATACCAAGCGAATTTCAATTATACAAAAAACCATAACAACTACCACAAAAACACAACATTATAAATAAAGTAATCTTATCGACCAAATAGCAACGGGGAAAATGCAGTAGAGCTCGGAAAAAAATCAAAAATAAAAATTATTATTAATTTATCGAATAGTGACGATGGTAGTGTTACGGAGTACATCATGATCGAAATGAGAACATTCGAAAACGTTCATTGGGGTCGACAACTTTCGTGACTTTTTGGTATATACACATTCGACAATTTTCCATATTCATTTAAAATTTATATGTGAGATGATAGTTAATGTTTAATATCTCAAAATTTTCCAATATCAACATATTATGTTTTTGAGTTTGCTGGATGAATGTTCCATGATATTATGTTTGGGCTATTTCAATCATATTCTATATCGTATGTTTGGAATATGTTTTCTGTGCCCGAGACCTCAATATTGATTTCAAGAGCCAACAAGTAAGACACACCAAAGAGTAAAAATTTCCAAAGTCTTCTCCACGAGAGTTCAATATAAACAAAACTGAAGGTTGGTAGATGAAGAACAGAAAACAACTACTTTCCTAGCTAATACCAAGTAGAATGTTGTATGATATCTGCTCGACATCTATGCAATAGTTCTTATAAATGAATACTAAATTGCAAATGTTTCTTTCTAGAAGACATGATTGTGTTTAGTTTGAATCAGTTTCGCCTGACACCTATAGACCGATTTCGGGCTGTTGGCCCTCATCAGTATAGAGTAGTCCCAACCAAAGATCCGAAGATCGCAGGCTGAAGCGAGACTGAATTGAACATCAACAAAGCCATGCTTTAGTCAACAATGGGTGGAAACTTGGCCGACTACCATATGAAATACAGAGGAAATCCACTGTTTTTTGCAGAATGCATAGATGTCGAGCAGATATCATTCAACATCCTGCACGGTATTAGCCCTTTCATCCATCTTGGATCCATCAGTATGCATGAATTAATTGAACCTTAGTTCAATGTGCTGTTCTGATATTATCGCAGACTAATCATGCAGATACCGTATATGACTTTAATTAACTTCATTAAGACAAAATAATGCAGAAGTGTTTGCAAAATTCTTGACTGAAACTCACTACAGACTATTTCTCATTAAATGAGCCATGAAATGGAGACGCAGCGGATATTCCATGCGTGTGTTGTAACGAAGCATTTTTTCCAAGCTCCGTTACTAAGAATGGATAACCAAAAGTTTGAAGTAACTTTGGTAAGTCCCTGCCCATTTGGGGGGTTCAACATCAATTATGGATTGGCAATAAAATAGTCCCTGATTACTATCGTTTCGGACGTCCATCGTCTTAATGTATTTAAAAGGTTTTCACGACGTTTCGAATGCTTGTATCTGTAATCGTCTTCAGGTGACTACTGTATTCACATATACACATATACAGTACAGTAGTACATATACAGTATTCACCTGAAGACGATTGCAGATACAAGCATTCGAAACGTCGTGAAAACCTAAATACATTAAGACGTCTGAAACGATAGTAATCAAGTTACCACGTCGTCTACAACCTTCAAACAAAATAGTCCCTATTTAGAAAATGAGTGTAAACAAACAAAGCTACTGGATCGATCACAAAACCGAGCAAATGAAAGTTCTAATGCCTTCTTGCACTGTACAAAAAGACATAAATACTTTTCTGACTATTTTTACTATGAGAGTAGAAAAAAGTAGATTCATAAGTATTAGTAAAGATGTAGTATGCTTTTTCATAAGGAGACAAAAAAATAAGCTCTCTTCCCTTCCGTGTCGAGCACAAGCTCTTTTACTTCCCTTCCGGAAGCGAGCCCTTTTGGCTTCCGTTCCGAGAACAAGTTTGTTATTCTCCAGAACAAGTGATTGAAATCGTTCTGCGAGTCGCGAGTCAAAGGAAATAGTTTTCCGTAAAGTATAAGCATTCATGCAAAAGTTTGATTTGAGTAGTGAGGTAACCGTAAGAAGAACATTGTGTTTGAACCTTCGATAACCTGTTGATTTGATTGGGTCATTAAGACATATTGATGCCCATTCCTCCCACTGTGTTTGAAAACCGTTTGAGTTTATCAGGTTGACGAAACGCCAAATTGATTTTATTGAGTGCATTGTAGATATTTCATGAAAATTACGATTCAGCTGTGCAGAATCGCACAGGTGTGAAATATTCCAGACCCCTGACTTTAATGATAAATCGATTTGTGTATTAAGTTATTATTTCAGATTACTTTATGTCGTGGGGTATATTTGTTTAACAAAAAATATATCGATAATTCCTATCACTACGATAGCAGGCTGTCTCACCAATTGACCGTCTTCTTTTATTTTGTATTAATTGACAATCCTACCGTACTCAGGAGGATTACCATCGGCATTTTTCATTTCCGACTCTGGCAGGTATCAAGAGTTTAATAGAATTCATAGCATCCTGGTACTCGATTGAAATAAATAGTGAATTTGACATTTTGCATCTATTTTGCTGCTGTGGACTTTCAATATCCTATAGCACGAGATCGATGAACCATTTGAACTCATAGTACCTCGAGTTACGATCTCAGATCTCAAGTTCCGTTAGGGTCACAATATGTCAGTTTTTCTAACTGCTCAAGTTGTGATGCATGGCCGAACAAAAGCAGTTAAAAAAAAATTGTTTTCCTCAAGATATTTGCAGAGTGAAGGTAGTTCCTGAAGGTGGTTTGATAAGATACTCGAATTATCTATGTTGAAGTTATTATGAATCTAGTCAAAAATACACGTTGATGTCACGTACCTAGAATCCTAGTCATATAACTGCTTCCTGCTGAGTTGATACTTAGGTAGCGGTAGGTCAGGAGTGTGGGAACACTATAGTTTGGGCTTTGACAAAGGGTGGGTCGAGATATCAAAGTAATTCTGTTTTATTTCCTCGAAGCTCAAAGTAAATATTACGAGTAGGCCGTAAAGCTCTGTTTTTATATTGAGACGAGTTTATAAAGTAATAAAATTCATGTGGACGTATTTAATTCCCTCGCACATCATAAAAATCACCTTTTGAACTCAGATCGTGAAAAATAGGAAAATCGGTCTCTTGTGTGACAGAGTGAGATATCTCACAAAGATTTTGGTAATTATATTTTGTAAGAGGTGTTATAGTCTATGTCCATTGTTGGAACTTATAAACTGATCAATTTCGGTTCAGCTGTTCAATTTATTGCATAAAATATATTGTTGAATTCTCATAATCCTGCGTAATAAATTAAAATTGGGAAAATTGCATGAGTAAAGTTAAATAAAATAGTTATATTGTGGTTACATTTGGAAACTTCTATGGAAAGTCCCTTTCCCTTTTCAAGCCTATTAACTATAGAATCAGACCAGCGTTTGAATTAAGATGAAGACAAGTCTGTTTGACTGTCTGTGCAATCGGAGTCCAGTCTCAAGAGCTGTAATTAAAGCCTACAGACCTTTGGAAATTTCTTAAGTCAAGAAACCAGACCCCTGGATATTCCGTCCATCTATTGCTACCCCTGGTAAGTGGAGAAATCTCTGAAAAATCTGGCGCTCGAGGGTAAAAGGTGAGTTTAAAAATAGTTTGAAAAAGTGTCTTGGCGCCATAAATAAAGTAACGATTTTAGGGATAATAGCTATTATTCTCGACCCTAGAGAATCGCTTTACAGTGTTTTATTTCATAAAATAATGACCATAAACTTACCTGGCTCTCTCCTTGGTGATATAAGCCCCAGTACTGACAAATATAACTTTAATCTGAAATATGAATCATAACTCTCCGCTCCACTCTACAATATATTGTTTGCTCTTCCTTCTTGAACATTACCCCGCTGTATAATCGATTTTCACAAAATAAAGTCCTGGTTCAATTGATAATATAAATTATTTTTTGGATACTCAATTGTTGTGTTTGTTCTGGTAAGGATGAATATGTAGCTCACTACATACACTAATTATTTTTTTCATTGGTTAGAAAGAAAATCAGCGTAACTCACGTGACAAGATCAGAATTCTAATTCTGCTTTGTATGTAAAGTATTTAAAGTATTTAAAAAAATTATAAAAATCATTGCTCATTAATCACTACGCAGTCCTATTGATAAAATCTATCATAATGTTCCCAGAACATGTATGAAAAATAATGTAATCGACATTCAGTAAAAAGAGATGCTTCTTTTCACTGCGAACCAGATATCATAACGGATAGGTAATATTTGTCAAAATTATATTCGATTAATTCAAAAGCAACACCGTTCAATCTAAATGTAGTTACTCACTTCATATGAGTTAGCTCTTGTAGGTTCCTCTTTCTTTCGCCAATCATTTTGGTAAGCTTCGATTCCAACGTAGACATCCTTTTCACGTATGGTTTGCAAGAATGGCACCGCATGGCTTGGGCGGACTGCAGTGATAATAGCCTCTGCTCAAGCTTACCAACCTGAAAAATAACGTTTTCTTCAATCTTCCAAAGACTATTCGAAGAGTTTTGGTTTTCCATTCGGCTAGCAATGTAATGCGCAAAAACCGCCCAGAGCCTACAACGTATAGAAACTTTCTAACGAAAAATCAAACCGACGAAATACGGAACTGAAAAGTAAAAAATAAAATGATCCTTCTTAGTCTCACTAACTAAGCTCCTGAAGTAACTAATTTTGAGTCGGCGCCAAACAAACAATTGAATGAATTAGATAAGGCGTAAAATGATGGCATCGAGTTGCGCGGTGACATTCTGATTTTTTTTTTCAGTAATTTAATTATCTTCGTTGATTGTTCGTTTGGCGCCGACTCAAAATTAGTTACTTACATTAGTTTAGGAGCTTAGTTAGTGAGACTAAGAAGGTTAATTTTATTTTTTACTATTCAGTTCCGTATTTCGTCGGTTCAAGTTTTTGTTAAAAAGTTTTTATTTTTAAATTTTTTGTGGCTGAAATTTTTCGTCGGTTCAAGTTTTTGTTGAAAACTTTTTATTTTTAAATTTTTTGTGGCTGAAATCTACTAATTACTACCAACTTGTTTCTTGATTACTTCCAAAATACTCACTTATCCACCTTACATACTATTACCAGTTAAATAATATGATTATCTACTTTTACTGTTTGTTGTAATAGAAATTGTTTTTGTTGTTCTGGTTAGTTTATTTCAATACTTTGTATATCATTCCATCCTCTCATAGAATATAATGATTGTGACGGATGTAGAAGAACAAAAATAATGACATTAGCGATCTGTCATTGTCAACTACATATGTGTGCCAATGTTCACAAGTGAAAAATTAATTATTCCCTTTTTTCCTCCCGTTAGGGTAGATAATTCCATTCAAAATTCAAAAATGACCAACGATGAGGTATACCCTATCTAATGAAAAAAGAATCATCCAAATCGAAGAACCCAGTACAAAGTTATGCCTGATAGAATCGCTTAACGGACCAGAATTCAGAGGGTGAGTGATCAATATCCTTCATTTTGCTACCCTTAGGGATGGATTTCATCTTCTAAATTCAAATGGCACCACCCTCGAAGTACACCCTATCCAGTGAAATAAGAATTATCGGAAGCGGAGGTCTCAGTAAAAAATGATGCGTGATTATACATAAACAAAAAAAATATACGCGTCGACTAGGGAACCTCCTCCTTTTTGGTTTCGTCGGTTGATAAAATAACTGATATCCCAAATATTTTTCTTAACGTCGCGATGGGCCAAATATATCCAACTCAGCAGTAGCTCACTGAGCCACGAAAGAAAAATGCCATAAAAACAATTGGAATGAAATACTTAGCCTTTGCTAGGGCAACGAAATGGATATTAACGTAGTGATAGCAAGCGAACCAAACAAGTCTGTGGTAAATAAGCCTTGGTGGATAACAGATAAAAAGAAAAACAACAATAACTGGACAACAAATCACTTTTGAAAATGGACTGATTTTATAGTCATAGTATGTTAATTGTTGTCAGATTCTTAGTTACAAAGAAAAAAAAAACTGATGTCCTAAATATAATAAAAAACTTCAGAAAAGTAAAAGTGAACCCATGAGAATTGATATGAAAGCCTATCAGATTAAGAAATATCAGCTCAGAATTGTTCCATGCATGTGTTCTGTAATGCGAGTATGTTAGCTTATGCATGTTGTAATTTCTTGAGGGCAGAAATGAATGGAATTACTTCAGAATTCAGGCCAAGTCCAGAGTAGCTCCTGAGAAAATACTCTCCTGAGACTGGAGTTGTTAGCTACAGTAATTGATGTTGGGTTATGTAAAATGGTAAAAAGTAGAGACTTTTTACTGGTTACACTGGTTTGGATAAAAACAAAATGAGATTGGAATACGTTTGTAGGGGAGATGAAAGAAGTGAGGTTTTCTAGCGAAATGAGTGAATATACCAGGCCATTTGAACCCTGCAGATATTGATTCGAGGGGATGCAAGAGTAACTTTTTTATACAAAAACAATGATGGAAAGGTCCAGAATGGCTTTTACAACCTCATTACAATTGGCCAAGAAGTGGGATTATTTCCAACGAAAAAGAATTGTATGAAGAAAGAGAAAAGTGGTATTTTCGAATTTGGTATCTGAAAAAAGTAAAGTTTCTGATGACTTCGATTATTTTTTGCATTATGATAAGATTGTTAGATCAATTGGTGGGATTTTCCTCTTTTATTTCAACTGCAACCGCATAAATGAAAAAATACTGGTGATCTGAAATCTGATGAGTTTTTCCAAGCTGAGTGTCATCTCCTGCAAAATTCTGCAATTTGAAGGTTATGGTGATAATTTCAGATATTTAAAAAATATGGAAGTTTTCATGGATAATTTTGGAATTCTTAGATTGAAAACCAGATTAGTTTTAGGAGATGACAGTGAATGATACAAATTCCCTATACTTCTCTCTTATAAAAATAAAGTAGTTAGATGATTTATACTTATTGAATAGTATCATCGTTTGAACTTTCATGCAGGCATACAAACGGCATCAGTTTTGTTGGGAGAACATTTTTGGATTGTGAAGAGAAGAAAATTTGTCAGAGAAGTACTGACAAAATGCATCAAATGTAAAAGGTTCAACAGAAAAGTTGTGGATACGCCATTTGTCCCATTGTCAAAAGACAGCTTTTGATGTTAGAGTATATAGTTTGCTGACCAACTTCATCTGAGAAGAAAAGATAATGTATGGGTTGTTTTATCAACATGTAGTGTATACAGGGCAGTTCATTTGGAATTAGTAGATTCATCTTCTACTGACGCATTTCTTAGGTCTTTGAGACGGTTTATTGCTAGGAGGGGACGAATATCCGTGATATACTCGGACAGCGGTTTCAATTCCATTTGTGCTCATAATTTACTCAAAATTATCAATTAGGATGAAATAATCAATTATTCGTCGTCAAGAAGTATTAAGTGGTATTTTAATACCCCAACTGCCTCTTGGTAGGGAGGATGATGGGAGAGGATTTTCAGAATACTGAAAGTATTACTTCGGAGAAATTTAGTTCACTTCCAAGAATTATAATCCTTGAAAGTTCGAAGCAGTCATGAATTTTTGACCCTTAATATATGTCACAGAAGATTCAAGTGATTTGATGCCTCTAACGCCATCAATGTTTATAAATGAGCAATATTCTTCAAGAATTCCAGATTTGGATATTATTGATAAAAATCACCTTGTAAAACTGTACCATACTGTTTGTATCTTAATACATACAGTACCATACTGGCGGAACATTACAATAAAAAATAAAAAGAGAGGGATGCTATGAGACCAGAAGAAATGTTCAAGAATGAAAAAGGGTTTGGGATGGAACAGAAGTCAAGCAACATCAAAGAAAAATATATAATCGGCAAAAACAAAACGAAATAAAATAGAGGAAGAAAAAACGATGCAACGAGCTGAATGAGAAATTGTTGGGTAACGCTTATGAATTAGTGAGAATGAAAGGTCAATTCTGCACCGTATCAAATGATTACAAAAAAACTAGGGATGATAGAATAGAAAAAGTTGAATATCTGTTCTTCTTAGAACATCCTGTGAACTTCTGAGGTGCTGTGAAATTTTGACAAGCAATTGTCAAAATAACCCGAAAACAAGAAAGATTTATAATTGTGCTTATTTTACAGAAACTATTCACATGTTAGTTAGTGATAGAATGACTATTTCCATTGAAATACACCCACAGTGGAAAATGCGAAGCTCTTCTAGGAAATAAACTCTCCTAGTATAAAAATCCAGAAAATCCTCCGGCCTGGATGATATCTCACCAGTAGTCCTAAAAGAGATATGGTTTATAGCTGAGGATGATAAACCAGCTGTTAAGGAAGTCGATCTAACCTGCTGAGTGGAAACAATATACCCCAAAGAAACTCCTCTAGAGAAGACTTGAAAGTTAGACCCATATGTTTTCTGAACACTATCACCAAGCAGTTCAGGTTATAACCAAGAGTGAAAATAGAGAATAAAGTAAATTTGGCACACTCATCACACTTGATATCGAAAATGTATTCGATACGATATTCTTGAGCAGCAATTATGCAATAACCATCCGAAAGAGGAAATCCAGAATGAATTCCTACGAAAGGAAACTGCAAGTTGGAAAAACTTGCTGGTGAAACCACACTGTGGAATCTTGCATACGATGGAGACTGCAGAAAATGACAGATGAGAGTTAGGAATATAGTATTTACAGAAGGCGTCGCTTTGATAATTATTGTTTCCGTTGGGATATATACTACTGCTGCTAAACCAACAGCTAGAGTTGACCTCACATGAAACCGAAGCTGTCATACTGAAAGGACTATGGAAGAAATTCCACTGAAACGAGGTTGGCTTCGAATGGTAAGGCACCACGTTACTCATAGATGGATAGCAATCAAAGACTTGGGAATAATGCTCGGTGATAGACTAAACTTTTCAAGACACATTGAAAAGACGGTGGAGCGAAAAACTGTAAATCTCCCAAGAACCATGCCCAACGTAGGTGGTTCGTAAAAAAAGAGTTCTCAGTTCCAACATTAAATCAGTAATGGGCGAGGACATGAAATTTTTTAAATATTTTTTATAGATTTTACAGTTTGTGAAAACTCTGTTCGTAATTTTATTTTTTTATTTTCTTAATAAAAAATTAAAGTCCGCAATCACCCGATCAACCAATGCCACAGTTGACAGCATCAATCAAACGTTCTAGTTCTGCCATTTAACGTTTGAGAAAATTGGCAACATTGCCGTTTAACGTCACAATTATCCCGATCACGCCTAATGGCTGCTCGGTCGTTTACGTCATGAAGAGCGCCAATAGGCGACGACACGAGAAATTATCGCTTTAAATATGCTTCAAAATACATAACGCATATATAAAACTACTAATATTGGAGCTCCCTGTGACGTTAACGATCGAGCAGCCGATAGGCCTAATGGGGTTGATTGTGACGTTAAACGACAGTGTTTCCAAGTTTCTTAAACTATAAGGCCCGGTTGTTCAATCGAAGATGACCAAGAGATTGGGGTTAAACCAAAATTACCAATTTTCTTTCAGTTGTTCAATACGGGTTTATGAGATAAACATAGTTTAACAATGGTTTGAGCTAATCTCACGAATTCGGGGGTTTAGGGCCGATTTCATAATGAAATGCTAATAGCTCCTTTTGTAAAATGATCCTTTTATTTAAAGTGTCATTTAAATGCAGTATGAAGTAATGGTGATTTCATAATCATATGATGATGGAATTTTAACTAAATGTCCATTTGACGAAAATTAGCAATGTTGGTATACCTGAAACAGGTACAATTGCATCAGTTACTGGGATACTAGACACCCTAGGCAGGATTAAAAATATTATCTATGGGGTTTTTTTGGGGTGGTTTTGGTTTTCCTGCTAGGTTATTCTTATTCTCATGTTATTCTTGTGTTGTAGTGAGTTGGGAGTGGATGTTTTTTTTTTTTTTTTATTTAAGAATTAGCGCATCAACCACTAGAGTTATTAGCGCAACAATACATTACATTTAGATTGAGTGGAACATATTAATATCTGTTAAGAATGACATGAGATTATTAACGTTACAGTTTCTTCCCAAAGTTTCATGTAGATTTTGCGATATTTGGTATTTCTTTCTTGCTTCTTGAAATTTGGGACATATTTCCAGGATATGTTTCACAGACACTATTATATTACACACTTCACATATTGTTTGTTCAGAACGTGACAATAGGTAGTGTGCGAAAATTTTGTGTGGCCCATACGTGAGCGGCAGAGATTTGTTTGATGTTTTCTCCATTTTGGGAGGTGGCTCCAGGGTTTTACAGATGGTTTTATTTGCGCCAGTTTTGAACTTGACTGCTGCCATTCTCTTTGCCATTCTTCAATTACTTTACTTTTGACGAATGATTTCATGTCTGAATTGGTTGTTCTGGATATTATCTTTGATTGATGGTCGTTTATTGCTTCTTTGGCTGCTATGTCTGCTCTCTCATTACCAGCAATCCCAATATGAGAGGGGGCCCACATCATGATAACTTTTTTCCTGAGTTCTTGGATACATTGTAGTTCGTTTTTCATCATAAGTAAGATTGGGTTGTCTGTATATAGTTGTTGCATACCCTTAAGTGCGCTCAAAGAGTCTGATATGATTAAAAATTTTTCATCGGGGTGATTCTTCACGAAATGTAATGCTTGTAATATGGCAAAAAGTTCAGCGGTGTATATACTTGATGATTGGGTTAGTTTGAATTTCAATGTTATATTGGGTGTTACTAGAGCTGAGCCAACTCCCTGTTCTGTTTTTGAGGCGTCGGTATACAGTGCTATATAGTTCTGATATTCAGTCAATTTGTGGTGGAAGAGGTTTGATAAAATTTGGGGAGGCGTTTCATTTTTGTTGAAAGCGGATATGGTAAGGTCGCATGTAGGGACATTGATCAGCCAAGGAGGATAGGAGGTAATACAATTAGAGAATACTGGAGGGGGGGTGAGTTCAGACTTTGTGAGAGCTTATTGATTCTTTCGTAGAAAGGAGGGCTGTTCTCAGGTGCCCTGTGAAATTTTGTTTGAAACGACTCGAGAAAACGTTATTATAGGTTGGATGCGTTGGTTTGGCAGCAATAGAAAAAGCATATGAGAGACTTAGGTGTTGTCGGCGATATCTCAAGGGGTTCGCTTGCTTCGCAGCAAAGACTCTCTATTGGGCTGTGCGGTGAGCACCTAATGCTAATCGTAGTGCTGAATTGTGAATGACGTCAAGTTTGCGTAATGTGGATTGATTCGCAGAGGGTATGCTATTGATCCGTAATCGATTTTGGATCCAACGAGAGACCTGTAGACTTGAGTGAGGTTGAGGTGTCAGCGCCCCACGATGTATTAGATAGCATTTTCAGTAGATTTATCCCCTGACTTGTTCTGATGATATTATCTATGTGTGGTTTCCAGCTAAGTTTTGATCAAAATCATTCCTAGAAATTTGATTTCTTCGACATATTCAAATTTTTGCCGTAGAGTTGTAACATTGGCCGATCTCTGACATGATGTTTCGAGAAGAGTATCGATTTAGTTTTTTCCGTAGAGAAGACAAATCCCGTTGATTTGGACCAGATTTCTAATTGTTGTAGATTGTGCTGAAGGATTGATCCCATTGTACTAATATTCTTTCCTTTGACGAATAAGAGTAGGTCGTCCGCGTAGAGTCTTGCTTTTACGGGTAATTCAACATGTTCTATCATATTGTTTATTGATATGAGGAATAACGTGACACTGATAACAGAGCCTTGTGGGGTACCATTTTCTTGAGTTTTCCGGTTTGACAGTTCACCGTTGGTTCTGACTCGGAAGAATCTGCCTTCAAGGAATTTTTAATGAACGCTAGCATGTTGCCTTGGATGTTCCATTGTAACAGAATTTTCAGAATATTGTATCTCCACACCGTGTCATACGCTCTTTTGAGGTCGAAAAAATATAGCCATGCATTTTTGTTTGTTCGAGAATGCTTCGTGTATTTCAGACTCTAAGTCTATAATATTGTCAAGGGTTGACCTGTGTTTTCTGAAACCGTTTTGTTCCTGCCGAAGAAAATTGTTTGTTTCTAAGTGCCACACAAGCCTTCTGTTAACTATTGTTTCCATCAATTTGCATAGGTTATTAGTTAATGATATTGGTCTGTATGACTCTGGGTCATTTTTGGGTTTATTTGATTTCAGAATAGGTATTATTATGGCTTCTTGCCACTGACTGGGAAATTTTTGTTGTGTCCATATGTCATTCATGAGTTTGAGAAGATATATTTTGGCTATGTTGGGCAGATTCTGTATGAGGATTGAAGGTATGTTGTCGGGGCCGGGAGAAGTATTTCTCAAATTAGACAGTGCTTCTTCAAATTCATTTTCCGATATTTTTGTATTTATGAGTGACGTATTGTTTTCATCTATAATTATGGGAAAATCTTCTTCTTGTGTTTCTTTCCTTAGTATGAATTCGGGGTCGTAATTTTCTTTGCTAAAATGTTTGTTGTAGTTATCGGCTAAAGTTTCGGATATATCTTTATTGTTTGTTATTATATTTCCTTCATGTGTGAGTGAATTGATGCCAACGTATGATTGTTTGCCAGAGATCCTTTTAACTTTTTTCCATATTTCAGTCATTGGTGTCGAGGCGTTCATTTCTGATACATACTGTCTCCAAGAGTCTCTTTTACTTTTTTTGGTGATATGTCTTGCTTTTGCTCTGAGGTGTTTGAATATTATTTGGTTTTCTTGTGTTTTGTGTCGTTTAAATTTATTGAAGGCGTTTTTACATTGTTTTATCGCATCACGGCATTCGTTATTCCACCAAGGCACTGGGGGATGTTTTGTAAGGTGTTTGGTTTCACCAATGGTGGCTTCTGCGGCTCCTATTATAACATTTGTCAAGTGATTTAATTTTTGTTCAATGTTGTCTTCCTCTTCGTTGAAGATTTGAATGTTGGTCTCGATGTGTGTCCTGTTTTTTTTTCGGTTTTATTGGGAAATGATCACTTCCGTAAAGAAATGGTAGTACTTCCCAGGATGTTGTGGTCAAGAGTGTTGGGTCACATATACTCAGATCAATGGCTGAAGAATTACCGTTGGATGCGTTAAATCTTGTCTGATCACCCTTGTTCAATAACCCTAGATCAAGGTTTTCTATTGCCTCAGCTATTATACGACCTCGGTGATTTGTGTATTTGCTTCCCCAGATAATGTTGTGTCCATTAAAATCTCCGACTATTAGTCTGGGTGAAGGTATTTGTTTGATCAAATTGTTCAATTCTACTTGAGTAACGTCGCGGTTGGGAGGAATATATATGTTGCAGATATTTAGAGTATATTGGGTGCGGATTGAGATGGCTACTGCTTCTAATGTTGTGTTGAGAGGACTTGTAGCATTTCTAAATGGCAAAACCTTGAAAATCCTATTAAGAAAAAAACTGTTGAAATTTCTTGGTCTGTGCTCTTTGTTATTCTTGAAATTGGTTTCCTGTAAACATATGATATCTGGGTTGTGTTCCGATGAGAGGACTTGTAGCATTTCTAAATGGCAAAAGTAACCATTTAGATTCCATTGCAGGAATGTTATGGGTGCCATTGAAAAGTATATTGATTTGTTAATTTCAGTAGGTGGTGTCTTGAGATGAGTCACTCTCTCCCTCTGTTAGTTGTAGGTCGATATATTTCAAAATTTTTCTTCTGAGCTTGGTGCATCGGGTTTTCATGCTCCTTTCTGTGAAAAAAGGATATATTTTCTCTAGCATATTGCATAAAGGCAGTAATTCTCTGGTGTAATTCAGTGCTATTTGTTCAGGCTCGTTCGAACCGAAAGTATTCTCGAAAAGATCGACAACTTGTTGAAAGTTCAGTATGAACGATGGGGATTGTGATTCAATGAATTCCTTTGCCGGTGTTATCATGTCTATCGTTGGTGTTAGTGGTTTTTCAGTAGCCGAAGTAGTTTTGGGTTTCTTCACTCTCTTATTTTCCGGTATAGCGAATAAGTTGGCGAGTGTTTTCTTTTGGTCAGGTTTCGTTTCAACTGGAGGGGTGAGGATTTCAGATAAGTTTCTTTTTAGCATTTGGTTTATCATTATTTGATGATCCGGGTGTATCTTCATGTGGTGTGATTTGGAGATTTGTATCACCCACCGAGGGGAGTTCTACCGGTTCTAGTGGAGTATTCTTAGGGTCATTCGGGTCCGCTTCCAGTATTGGTGTTTGGTGGTTTGATGGAGATGTGTTCATGCATTGGGCAGCTAAGTGACCGGGTTTTCTGCATTTGAAGCATGTCATGTTGTCTTGTGAAATGTATATACGATAGGAAGTATGTTCATAGGATATGGAAAGAGAGTCTGGGATATTTACAAAACTAGGACTTATGTATACTTGACGTCGAAAACTCAAGATGTGACTGTATTCTGGGTCTGACACGCCAATTCTTAAGAAGGTTGTTGGTGATACGAGATTCAGTCCTGATTTCTTCAGCTCATTTTCTATTATTTGATGTGGTATCGATGGGCATATATTTGACAACACCAGACGAATTGATGGGGTAATTAGACGTCGAGCTTGGATGCAAATGTTGTTTACAGTAATAGAACCATGCTGACTCATGAAGTTATCTACAATTTCTTTTTTAGATAGGTATATGCATATTCTATTGTTGGAAATTCTCGACGAGAAAATAATATTTTTTGGCTGTACTATCGTTCCTAATCCATAGATATATTCCTGTAGTTTCATTCCTTCTATAGAGCTGAAAATTATTGCTTGTTCCCTAGATGGGAATTGATGTTGGGTGAGTGCTGCAGAATATGTTTTATTTTGTGAGTTGGAGGTTGATGCTTCAGTAAGTTCATTGGTAATTGTGATTCCTAGAGGATCCCTGTAGTCAGGAATCCTCGTTTGATTTATTTCCATAGCGTGTATATCCATTTCGATTTCATTCGAGATGTTCTGGAGACGGTCCTGTCTCCGCGCCTTGACCGAGCGATAAGGGGATTCCACACAGTGTTTTGTCAATGTCCGCTATGCCAATATTTAACTTAGATTATGATGATACTTGGATTCAAGAAAGGTTTCAGTACTCACTGTCCTATGGTACTTGGAACAGGTAGTTGGAATGCACACCGAAAATTTATATTCTATTCACTTTTGGTACAACTTAGAACTTTCAATATAATTCAGGAGCTGATTATCGATACGATTTGTTGTATCGTTGGTCAGGTCCGGACTCCTCGGGAGTGGATGTGCTTTGTTTGAATAGGTGTTTATTAAGTATAATGGAAGGTAAAATCTTAAAACGAGTAAAACGATCTTCAAATTTTACGAAAGAGGAAGAAATGCTCCTTGTTGAGGAAGTGGAGAAGTTCAAAAATATCATTGAATGCAAGACCAGTGATAAAGTCTCTAATAGCAATAAGGTTTGTTACTATTTGATCAACATTTTATGTATTTAATAATGTCCAAACTTTTTTTTTAAGATTGAAGCTTGGAATAAAGTGACTTTCCAGTTGAATGCCAAAGGACCAATCCAACAGGCAAGATCCATGGAACAATTGAAAGCCAAATATGAAAATTTAAAAACCAAGGCAAGGAAATGTGCAGCTGAAAATAGAGGCTATTATCGAGGAACAGGAGGTGGACCAACAAATGAGCCTGATTGGGATCCTGTGGTTGAAGCAGTTCTGAGAGTCATAAATGAAAAAACTGTCATTGGTTTTCATAATCCTAATGATTCTGATGCTGTTTACAACCCAGTTGAGGGGATAAATATGGAGAATATTGAAGTTATAAATCAGGACCAGTGTGAAGAGGTACTAAACTATATTTCATAATATCTATCAACATTGAAAGACTAATTTTTTTCAGTTCATTGTGCTAATGGAGGATGATAAAGATAATGCAGTGTCTACAGCAAGAAGATTTTGTAAGTTGTCTGATTATTTTGATGGTTTAATTTATATTATGTTATTTTCAGTAATAAAATACATTATCATTCAAAATATAAAATTCTTCCTGATTTTTTTTTGTTTATAGAATGCTGTTCCAAGTTCTTCCAAACTGGATGTTCCACCTGTGACGAACATTGATAACTCAAGTACCCAGAATGCTGATATTCAGGTGATTAAATATTTGAACTTCAGTAATATTGAAATTGAAGTATTAAGTTGATATTTATATTCTATAGAGAAGTGCAACATTCATCATTGAATATCTAAACAATATATTCTAATAATACCTACCATGATGATTCATGGCCTTTTTTCACAGTTTTACACTCCTCAACTTCATAATAACAAATAATTAAGTCAAACTATTATGGCTTAATACTGTCTGTATGTTCTTCGAGAAGGTTCAATGTTCATTTTGGGTTTTCTCTTCTCGTTTCTGAAAATTACAGAGAGTATTTAATGATCTGTTAAGACAGATCAGTTGATCTGTCCAAGATGTAACTGACAAGTATTGAGTAATTCCTCTTTGTTCCTGAAAGTTTCATTTTATATATGCAGTGACATCTCTTGGACAGATCAACTGATCTGTCCTTCTAACTATACATCAAATAATCACTGTGATTTTCAGTTATTGCATTCATTCAATTGTATTAAATTAAAAGTGTATTATATAATGGAATCATTTTATATTTTCAGACTTTGCCAGTTGATTGGTCAAGGTATACACCAAAACAACTGAGAACGCCAAAAATAAGAAACTGCGGCCAACAATGCCAATTTCGAGTTCTTTACAACTGGCTAAAGAAGAGTATTATAAAAAAAAACTGTGTTACTGAGGGAGGAGATAGAACTAAAAAAATGGAAGGAGAAGATCGTCAAAGAAACGACAGAGGGAGGAGGAGGAACATGAAATCAAAATGAACATTTTAAATTGTGATTTGAAATTGAAGGAACAAGAACTGAACATGAATAAAAAATGATGTATTTTCAAATGTTTTATTATGAAAAATGATATATAAATAGTGTGATATTTAGATTCAGAAGGCTGTAACTCAGCAAAAAGTATTATTTTCATTGAAAAATCCCTTAATAAAAGGTATTTACAACCTTGCAAAATGGTTTAAAATCAAAAACTGTCTAACGTTACGTCCCAAATGAATGTTATCATCGTGTTGTGGAGCAAGGTCAATATCATTATATTCCTCATTTAACCATTCTTCTGGAATGTCTTCATTCTCCTCAATGGCCAAATTGTGTAATATTGCAGTTGCAATAATAATGTTGAAAGCAGTTTCCACTTTCACCCTCATTCCTAATTTCAAAATAGGAAACCTTCGCTTCCACACCCCATACTGCCTTTCAACAGTACATATTGTTCTAATAGTGGACTCATTGAATAAATTTTCTGCATGTGAATGAGTTTCCTGCAGTTTCGTCATTGAATATGGCTTCAGGTTATAGCCACTATCTCCTAGCAGCATATATGTGCCAAATTCACCATCTCCAAATCGTCGCTTCAACCTACTATTATTGAATATGGTTTGGTCATGACTTGATCCAGGCCACCTTGCCACAATGTCTCTGATTTTCAAATCACTGTCTGCAACTGTTTGCACATTTAGACCAAAAAAATTTTTTCTTGTTCTAAAAATTTCAGCATCATCTCCTCCAGGTGAATCAATTTTTATGAGTGTGCAGTCTATTGCACCTATAACACGAGGAAATCTTGCAACTTGGTAAAACTTAGCTGCAGAACTTTCCATCTCTTCATATGTTTCATACATTTTGATGTGTTGTCTGTGCAATGAAGCAATTGCATTTGACACTTTGCTAATGATCCTACATGCTGAAGGAGTTGAAACACCAGTAAAATCGGCAACTGCCTTCTGCATACAACCCAGTGCATAAAATCTCAATGTAAGTAGGACTTGGTTCATTGGTTTAATACTTCCACCCTATAAAAAATTATATTAATAAAATCATGACAATTACTACAATATGCTAACGCCTACCTGTTAGTTGGTGTCTCTATTAAGTGTTCAATAGTTTCCAGAAGTAAATGAAATGTTGGTTTGGTAATCCTAAATCTATCGAAGAAATCCAAGTCGTCAAATTTCTCTAAGTTGTTCACTCGTTCTCTATATACTTTCCTACGTCTCACAAAAACATAATCGTCGTCAGAATCACTCGAACTAGAACTAGATGAAGCCTGATGGTCCATAATGATAAAATAAAAAATGTATGAGTCTCAAAATCAACACACTTAACAAAATGCCTCAAAATTCAAAATGATACTTGTTTTGAGGTTAGGAAGGTTGACATTTGACATTTCTTAAAGAGGCCTTTAAGCCATTAAATACGCAACATTCGGTATTTAACTAAAGTATCATTTAAAGGCACCTTTATCTTTAAAATTGTATTATGAAATCGTTGCGAAACATAAAGTGTCCTTTATCATTTAAAGGAGTATTTAATTTCATTATGAAATCGGCCCTTAAGGAGATAATTTGCCGATTCTAACCTATTTGATTGTTTGACATTTCAATAGACATTGACTATTCTGAGAGTTATTGTGTTGAATATTGTTTTATACCCTACTGCAAAGATGTTCGAAGATATAACAGACTAGGAAGATTTTAATATTATTGTCCCAAGAAGAAAGAGACCCGTATTTAGACAACGTAGAAAAACCATTTGGAAAAATGGGCAAAAAAAGAATTTTTGAATGGATTTCGCTTACCAAAAGGAATCGTCTGCAACTAACAAAAAGACAAAGAATCGTCCCTCTAATGACTACAAAAGTAAAATCGTATCATAAAATAAATTTCTAAATCAAAATCAAATCTTAATTTTTCACACCAAAAACGTTTAACATAAAGAACTACAATTAAATCATAACAATTGCAAAGCGAAAAACTACATGATCTGTTCCCAAGAATCTCTAACAAATGTTGATTGATGAATTATGTTTCAAAGATAATGTTTGTTTATATATCTCAATCATTGGAGTTTTTTCTAGATTCTACTCCTTTAATTTCTCCATAGTTCCAAGAAGAGTTGGTGTTTTTCTCTCATGTGTATTAATTTCAACTTGTGTTCTTCGAATAATCGTTTTTTGTAAATTCACAAGATTTGCTTTGGACAGAGCCCAAGTAGAAATTTTTGTATTTTATTGTTGGGGTGCTATTCCTTTTTTTTGAGATGCTATTCATTACTTATCATAGTCCACGCCGTCAATTTTTGCGAATTACTAACTGCGTCCGTTTTCTTTACATTCTACAATACCTCGATATTTTTTTACCAGTGAAATGAGAATGTTTACCTCACCTTCATTGAATTTATGAGTCCTTCTTTCTCTAATTTATAGAATATACTTCGTTTTATTTTCAAACAATTTTTCTATAGATGCTTTTAACAAAACTATGAATTCTCAGGTTAAATTTGATCCAATGTTGATATTTCTGCATGGTCCGAATGATGGTACGAGCGAAAACATGTTTTGCCAACATATGAAAACAATGAATTAAGGAATCTAGGATTAGTTTTTAATTGAAAAATGCATAACGTTCTGATCTATTGTTAAATAACAATTCGAGTTTAGATTATCAACGGTTTGAACTCGCATTGAACAACCTGCCCTAAATGTCAGAACTAAAACACTAAGCGACGATGGCGGATTTGAAGGGTGTGAAAACATTCGATTTGTCATAAAACAATATATTGTCGATTTCACAGTGCACATAAACCTTGTTATTTTTGATATTCTGAATCGTTAAGGTCCATCAAAACGATTTCTGATAAAGAAAAATCCAATAATTCATTCTTGTTATGGAGGCAACGTATGGAGGCAAAATATGGCATCATTCAAAATTGATTGAAGCTGTAAACTGTGGGATTGGTTGATCGGGTGTGTACGTCACAATATTTTGCAATGGCGCTAGAAAGAAGCCATTTGAATGTTGCCGACTTTGAATATTTTTTTCCAAGTTTTAGAAAATAATAATAATAAAAATCGAACACCAACAGACTTTGTGAAAATTTCGTGTTCTCGCCCATTGGAAGGTTCAAAATTTGCTGATTATCGAAAATGAATGGGAACTGATGTAATTGAAATTTGACTCAAAAATGTTTTCTGGGTTCATTTATGTATGTTATGTATTTTAAAGCATATTTGAAGCGATAATAATTTATCATGTCCTCGCCTATTCTATTTGGATCATCAATAAAGCAATAGAAAAAAAAATGAGAATTAGCTAACAGTATTCGAAGGAAAATGCTGATTTTAGTAGCGGTAGCATCTGCAACAGCATATTATTTTATTTTTTTGTTGTCCCAAATGACATCCACTTCCCCATATAAAACTGAGAATTCAATTACTGCTCCTGAATTTCACTCCATGTTGATAACATAATACTTTGTCACCAACAAACTCTCTCTCGAAAGTCAGGCACAGGCACCCTTGCATCGTGAGACCGCTGAACAAGCCATACAGTACGAACAAGCTAGTCGAGCCTCGCGCCTTTGATGTTTGGAGAATTTACCGATATTTCATGGGAACCGTCGAACCACCTCGAGCTTGACAAGTCTCGATCCTACCCGAGTCGACTGTTCTCACGACGAGAGACTCGACAATCCCCAAGCCGAGCTTGTCAAGTCTCGCGCCGTGAGACACTGGCTTCACATTCAACTACGTAAAAAGGGAATCACTGAAACCGCCTACGTTATGGAATTTTTCTTCTATGCCCCACTTCTACCTTAAACATCGACGCAAGAAAAATTCTTGAATTGGTACATCACCTTAAAAATAAATGGGTTGGATATCCAGGAAATACATCAAAAGTTCGAGAATGAGAACATTCCAATAGATTTATTGAAGACACCGATAATGAGACAAAATTACTTAAATGATTTCAATACACATGTATCGCTATACAATAGCTTAGTAGTAATAGTAGAGGAACTGTTGTGATACCTATCGATATGCAACAGAGAAATTAACTGTATATTTAAAAACACTCAATCAAATGATAAATAAGTATCGAAACAGTTGAGGGAGTATGAAAGGAATCGCATTGTAGACAAAGAGAGTTATACCAAATATGGCAAATTTGGATGCCGGACTACATGTTTCTACCTGAATACAATTCTTATAAATTCCACATGAAAAAAATAGCAAAGATGGGATGCTTGCATATATTATTATAAGAACATGGTTTATTTGTTGAAAATATGAACAGGATGTTCATAAATCAGATGTGGAATCATCTGCGACTGAAAGATAAACTTTAGTCACTATCTTCCATCGTCAAGATAACCCCTGTGGTATTCATGTTGGAAACATTCTCAATTAATCGTGTTTCAATTCAGAAATCTTTCATCAAATCAATTGAGAATGTTTCTTCAAACAGTGTTAGAATTGTACCTGCACCCTGAAAAAGCGCGAATTAAAGGAAGATTCTAACCTAACCGGGAGAGACATCGAGGGTTCCCGGGTTATGTGTGTCTGAACCACAACCAAACATTGTATCTTCATCAAAATTATAACATTATAAGTACAAAGTGGCAGTGTCCATCATTTACTCATTCAACAAACCAAAGACTGAGCTAGTTGGCGACCAACAAAACAAAAATCAAACGAACAATTCCACGTGAAACGTGTACATGGCGGCCCTAATCGTGGGACAATAATAAACAATAGTGTCGATATATGTTTCAATATTCAAATAGAAACTGCTACAAAGTTCTAAAAACAATTTTGTAAACTTATTGTGGTGGTCAAATATGTGGTTGGTAAAAAAACCGTGAGTACCTGTTTGATTTCAATTGACAATTGAGGAAACGATGGATAACCAATGGCAGACACTAGTATTTATTCGCATTTGGAAAAATGTGCGGATCCACAAACCGTATCTGTTGAATTGAATCCAAAGGTGATGTTACGTAAAGCTTCTCCCATGGTGGTCATATTATCATTGTCCATGCCGATGACCTACGACCTGCCCCAGTTCGAAATTATATTCCTTTACTGCTAATTCCGTATGATGGAGATGATAGGAGCGAAGGTTCAAGGAATGAAGTGACCAGCCCTTCTCGACCTTTGGCATCATTTCATAATCAAGACCGATTAAACTCGTCGTTAGTTGAACCAAGTGCGGCTGGAAGACTATCAGATATAGTTTCTTCAGAACGGATCACCAATTTGGATAATTGGTACCGTACTCGGCAGCTGGATAGCTCCGACCATGAATCGACGAGTATAAGTGTCCATTCTAATGATCAGCTCTCAGAAAATGATGTTTGTCCAAAAAAGTCGACTTCAGATGAGGCCGGATGTACCATTGATGCTAGCTTACCAGTAGACACCATTAAGGACCAATTCCCAATTTTGATATTGACAAAAAATGGAATTGTCGCATTACCTGAACTTAATATGATTCCTGAGGCTACCAGTTCGACCGCTGTTGTTTTTTCGACACCTAGAAGACAATTGCGACTCAGAAAAATTCGCCAGACATGTTTCTGCTGTGTCGTGAATGTTCCAAATGTTCGTGCTTGATTCCCGGAATCATTTGTAAAAATGTCGACGGCAGTGAAGAAACGACCTAGACTTAAAAACACTTGTGTGATGTGTGACTGACTAATTGTGTTCAGAACCTTTTTATTTAGTTATAAAGTTATTAAAGTTAGAGTTGTATTCCCTTCCTTTTTCCAGTTATGAATTTTGAGTTTTAGGCAAACCATATTGTCATATTATATTTTTCAAGGTATACATTTGAATTTATGTATATTGTTAATATTTTTGATTCTTTTCTTATCCATATTGTCATATTGGATGAATTTCGATGATATTTCATCTGTTTGAGTTGTGGTTGCGACACTTCTGAAAGAGGGGAGTGTTGTAGAATATTGTGTAACTGGCAACCCTGGAAAAAATAGCGCGCGAGAATTGTAAAAAAGAGGAAGACTCTAACCTAACCGGGAGAGACATCGGGGGTTCCCAGGTTATGTTTGTCTGAACCACAACCAAACATTGTATTTGCATTTATCAAAATTATAACATTATAAGTACAAAGTGGCAGTGTGCATCATTTACTCATTTAACAAACCAAAGACTGAGCTAGTTGGCGCCCAACAAAACAAAAATCAAACGAACAATTCCACGTTAAACGTGTACAATGGTTGTATTTTACTGTCACAGGTGAGTATTGAAGATAACGGAAAAACAAATGCAGTTGGGAAGATCAACGAGAACAGAAATCATGATCAAAATTATCAAAAAAAATTAAGAAACATACAAAAGCCCAATGGATATAAAACATGACAATTATAAAAGGGAGAAAAATTCAACAAACAGACAAATAAACCAAATCGTGACTTTCCCCAATTTCCCCTGATATATCCAAAGCAGTGAAAACAGTCACTTGGAATTTATTACTAGACAGAAAGCGAGAAGCAAAATGATAATACATTTCTCAGGAAAGCGATGCTTATGAAACTCAGTATACTTTGATTTATTCGCTTCATGCTCAGTAGTACTTGAAATATCAGAAACAACATACTTGTAGATGTTAGCCAAAACAAAAACCTAAGATCAAAAAACTTTCAATTAGAAAATTGTGAAGTTCTTTGGCATTGTAATATAGTCGTCGGCAAAATGGAAATAGTCGTCACAAAAGACTTTCAAAATAGTTTTATTCAGAGAAAAAGGCAAAATGTGTGACAATATTTACAATATTTGACAATATCTGACAGATCGTTTCTATAACTAGGCAACTCCATGAAAATAAAATATATACAGTGTCTTCTTAATGTCGAATATGTTACATTCTCCCCCTTGATGGCGAATCTAATTGTCATTAGCATCTTCTGTTTTCAAGGGACACAGCTTTGAAACAGGCCGTCTATATAGTCCGGTTTGGGTTTTGACTTCTACAACCCTTACTTTTCCATCGGGTCCGGGAAACAATTTCTGCACTACCCCAAGTTTCCAACTATTCCTTGGAGTATTTTCGTCTATAATTATCACGATTCCACCCTCTTTGATAGAATCATTGTCATCAATCCATTTTTTTCTACACATCAGTTGAGGAATGTATTCTTTCACCCACCTACGCCAAAAACAATCTATCAATTGCTGTGACTTCCTCCACTGTTTCTTAAGATTCCTTCCATCTTCGAATGACTTCATCATATTTTCAGGAATTTCGTTTCCAAGAGATTTTCCCAAAATAAAATGATTTGGTGTCAGCGGTTCGGGGTCGTCTGGATCCACTGATACATGTGTGATGGGCCTACAGTTAATTATATTCTCTACTTCACTGAATAGTGTCAAAAGAAGTTCATCCTTGAGAGTCTGATTATTCAGGATCGCGTGGAAAGTCTTTTTCACTGATTGTATCAGTCTCTCCCAAGACCCCCCCATGTGCGGTGCTCCCGGTGGTATGAACTTCCATTCCATTCCTTTCATTCCAAGTTCTTCTCCAAATTTATTTGTGTCAAATTCACGGAGAAACTTACGTAGTTCTTCAGAGGCCCCCCTAAGATTACTTCCATTATCTGACAAAATCATTTTTGGTGTTTCTCTTCTTGAAATCATACCCCTTAACGCCATAATGGTTGCATCTGTAGTTAAAGAGTGAGACACTTCCAGATGGATAGCTCTAATAGACAAGCATGTGAAAATCACCCCCCATCGTTTTTCTTTTTTTCTTCCTACTGAAACATACATAGGGCCAAAATAGTCGAGTACGGTATATGTGAAAGGAATAACGTTGGAATTCAATCTTGAAGTAGGTAATTGTCCCATTATCGGAATACTAGGTTGTGCTCTACGCTTCCTACATTTCAAACATTTCAAGAAAGTTGTTCTTACTACTGATCTCGCATCGGTGACCCAGAATCGTTGTCTTAACTCACTCAGGACCAGTTCGATACCATGATGTCCACACTTTTCATGATAATGCTGGAGTAATAATTTTGTAAAGGCATTTTTCGGATCCAAAATGTATGGTCGTTTAACGGTTTTATCTAAATCTCTTGCTAAATCAAGTCTACCTCTGAGTACCAGTACACCTTCATCATTGATTTCGGGACATAATTTTCTCAATCTGCTTTTCTTGTCCAGGGTTTTCGCATCTTTTAGCATGCTGATATCCTCGAAAAAACTATCATACTGGCTCTTCTCAATCCATTTCAGTTCAGCTTCCTTCATCTCACCTGCAGTCAGATACTCTGGAAAATCAATGTTTTCTTTTCTGAGTCTCTTAATCCAAATTTTGCAAATTCTTGTTATCCAAGCTGTCGTTCTTATTAGTCGAAACCACTTCGAAAATCTTTTTATGTCAGGTAAAATTTCAAATTCTGTAATTTTCCAAGTCAAATTCACGGAAGCACTTTTCATTGATTCTTCTTCATTACATTCGACGAATGATCTCCTTGGCCATTTTTCAGGGTCTATTTCTTTAAGGAATTCAGGTCCACTGAACCATCTGTCGAAGTTGATCTGTCGAGAAGTTGTCGAATATGTACGTGTAGCTTCGTCTGCTATGTTAGAACTAGTAGAAATCCAATACCAGTCAGAAGAATTTGTCAATTCTAAAATTTCTCCGACTCTGTGTGATTCGAACTGTCCAAGTTTTTTCCCGTTTCCTTTTATCCAACGTAAAATTGTTGAAGAATCAGTCCAAAAGTAATTTTTCGGAATGTTTATCTCAAGTTCTTTATTAATACAATTCGCTAGGCGGCTTCCCATCAGAGCTGCCTGTAATTCCAACCTGGGAATCGAAAGAGCTTTGTTGGGAGCTACGCGAGCTTTGGCCATTATCAGTGATGTATTTACCTCCTTGCCCGAAACGACTCTGAGGTAGGCCAGTGGAGCAAATGCTTTTTTACTTGCGTCGCAGAAAACATGTAATTCGGTTTTGTCGGATTTTGGAATGATAAGTGAATAGCATCGAGGAATTCGTAAAAGTGGTATCGTTTCTACCAAGTCTCTCGTCCAAAGTGCCCATATTTCAAAATGTTCTTCGTCAATATGGTCATCCCACCCTATACCGGATCTCCAAATATCCTGAATCAATATTCTCCACGAATTGAAAAATTAACAATCAACCTAAAGGGTCAAAACAGACATCACTGATTTCAAAATTCTCTTTTGTGGGTTTTGTTTTCTAGAAGTTTTGTAGTCATTGTAGGTCGAATTGAATTTGTACTGAAAGAAGTCGTCTTTAGCATTTCACCATAGTCCAAGAATACGTTGTAAATTTGTATCGTCATTGAAATTCATGTCCCTTACTATACTGTCATATGATCCAAGTCTATTCATAACTTCTTTTGAATTTGAAATCCAATTAACCAACTGAAATCCTCCTTGTTCTTGAATTCGTTGAACTTCAAGGATGGTTTTCAGAGCTTCTTCGTCAGTGTCTTTACTATCAAGATAATCATCAACATAGTGCTTTTTCAAAATGGCATTCAATATGTCTGGAGAATCAGTTTGTTCTTTAGCATTGAAATTTTTAACGAATTGAGCACATGTTGGTGAACAAGTTGCACCGAATATCATTACCTGCATTTGATATACCTGATATTCTTTGGTAGGATCACCATGTCTCCACAAAAATCGTTGGCAACATTGATCTTCTGGTCTTATTCTCACCTGATGAAACATTTCCTTGATGTCAGAACAAAAGGCAACTTTGTATTGTCGAAATCTCATCAAAACTGCTACTAGAGGAGTGAGTAGGTCTGGTCCTACAAGTAGATGATCATTTAGGCTTTCACCTTGTGATCTGGCTGCTGCGTCGAAAACTAAACGAAATTTGTTTGGCTTATTAGGGTTTTGTACGCCGAAATGCGGTAAATACCAACAACGAGAACCTTCAATGTTGGCTTCTTCTGGAGACAATACTCTGGCATAATTTTTGTCAAGGTAGCTTTGAATTTTCTCAGAATATTGTCTTCGGAAGTTTTCGTCTTTTGCTATTCTTTTTTCAACACAGTTAAGCCGTTTTATTGCCCTAGTATTACTGTCAGGTAAGACTATGTCATCACTTTTCCACAAAAGACCAATTTGAAAATGACTATCAATTCGTTCGATACTTTTTTCCATAATGTTTATAGCTCTATCCACGGATTTATCAGGATTTTTATGATTATTTGAAATGCCAAAGGATTCTAACGAAAAGGTTTGTTTAACGAGGTCATGAAGTTTTTCATCAGCTTGTTCTCGAAGGCAGATGTGAAAGGAAAATTGACTAAACGTTTTACCAAAATCGGTAGGTCCGTGTAAAATCCACCCAAGATGTGTTTTTGTTGCGATAGGCGTATTTTCAGGTCCTTGACAAACTTTACGTGCTACAGTGAGATTGATATTATCTTGCCCGAGAAGAATCATGGGTCTACTAGTAATATTTTGAAAAGGCAGTCCTTGTAAATAGTCATATTTCATCCAATCTCCCCTCGTGATAGTCTGAAATGGAAGCGATAAGTCTTTGACAGAATGAACATTTTTCAGGGTGAATATTTTGGCATCTCTGTAGCATCCAGAAATGTTAATGTCAAATTTGAGAGAAGTGTCATGTTGATTGACAATATTGATAAAAAATGGCGAATTTAGAAATATGAAAATATATTAAAAGGAAAATAGATGAATGAATTATCATTATTCGTTCTCCCGAAAGTATGGCCGAAAATACCAGAAGAAACTCAATAACTACTTCAATTCTAGTGGAATCCCTTCTCATGGGGAGTACATACTCAAGCAACATGAAAAATTCATTAATATATGGGGAAAATGGCATACACAACAAGAGACTCATCATGCATATAAAGAAACATATCGCTATTGGGTTACCTAGTCCAGGTCAGGCGATATATCACTTCTCTTAAGTTTTGCAAATCACTCCTGAATATCGCAATTTTCTGAAAAATGCAGGAGTACTGAACATCCTTCACTGATATGCCTGAAGTTTTTCAAAAGTGAGATATGAATTTTAGCCACAAGTAATATTGCACGAAAATGCATTATTGTTGCGAATATTACCTGAAATATATCACTTCTTTTGCTATAATATGATCATCAAGGACCAATTCAATATTCTCAGCAGAAACTTTCGAAGCATTTTATTTTTCAATCGCTAAAAGAAAATTATCAGCACTGCTTGTACCAGACGTAGGAAATTCTATGTTTTTTGCAATATTGAGTTGAAATTCATCTCCATGTCACATTATTTTTGATATTTTTTTTTCCTGGGAATGGCATAGATCCTCTTTTGTCGGTTCCCAAGAATTTTTTTCCGAAAAATGGGTATTTTTAGAGTTATTATTGACATATTTTCTGAACATATAGTACAACCCGGACTAGACCAACCGAGCAACATTTTCATGCTAACTTCACCAATAGGGTTTTTTTGTATTAATGCATCAAAATGACCATCAGTCAAGATATGAAAAATTACTCACCTTCTGCATTATCTGTTGTCTTTTCATCTCCTCTTCGTGGAGAACCATCTTCCCTTTCCGTGGATATTTTGATGCTCTCCCTTAAGGCGTCCTCTAACTCAGTTATTCTGTTCTCCTTTTCTTCCACGGAATATTCAATTATTCTTTCCAATTCGTTGTTATTTTTCAAATAATTTATTTCTTCCCCGGTAAATTTTTTCGTACTCGACAATTGCATCGTTTTTACCTTCCAACGTCGTTTCGAGTATTTCTTTTTCGCGTTTATTTTCTTTGAGAGCCTCTTCGAATGATGAGAGGGTACATTTCAAATCGTGAACGTTCGGATCTACCGATTTTGATTCGTTTTCGTGGTTATCTTCTTCAGAACTGTTACAGTCCTGGTGTTCCTAACGTTAAGCACAACGACAAAACATAAAAAACATAGCTTCGAACAAAACGTATCTATACAATAAACTTAAGGTATTTGGAGCGGATATATGTAGTGGGAATGAGGCAAGATTGTGAGGGAAAATGACGAGACTAGAAAAAGCTTTTGAGGAAGCCAGCTGGTCCAGCCTATATACGTACGCATCCAGATTAGCGGGAGAAAAGAGACGGAAATTAGTATTGTTATATGATTATCAGACACTCAAGAGATTAATGTTTTCCAATTCAGTTCGAATTTTCTTTCCAAATTGTAAACTTTACGAAAGGAAATAAATGACAAATGTTGTTCAAAAATGTGATTTCAAACTCCAATAGATATGGATATTACGAGAAAATAATTCACTGTGTTACACTATATGTTTTGAGAACATTTTTCCTGTATCTATGTATCTTTTAGATGTAAGGAATGACATGTTTCTTTGTGAATTTTTCCACGAGAAATTATTCAAGATATATCGGGATTTTGCTCCTTGCATTCTGAAATTCGCACCCACAAAGATAAATTTACATCTTAAGAGTAATATTTATTTCCCAAGATAATTTTTCCTATATCCTCTTCGGACCCCGCGTACACATTGATTGTGTACTGATAAAAAACGAGCCCGTCACTGCTCATTTGTCCCCTAGAGGGCAACCAGCGATTCGAATTGAGCCTAAATCGGTAGGCAGTAGTTACGCGACGGCACAGTTTATATTATGTCTTTAGCTATATACTGTGACGTCGGACAGTGAAACAAGTGGCGTCTACAAGCACAGTTGATTTTATAAATTCCCGCGTACGTCGCAGTAAGTGAAATATATTATTTTTATCAAAACGATCCCGGATTTCTTTGATGTCAATTATAACGTACGAAATAAGGAGGACTGAATTACTGTAATTGCTGGTTTTAGATTATTTGAGACTTGTTTAATAAAAATCAACATTTGATTCTATTTGTCCACGTTTACGTACCTGAGGTCTAAAGACCAACTTTTTTTTGCATTTATCCACAAATGTGGACACTGGGTTTCAACGATAACAATTTTTTTTTGTTATTCCAGCTCGAAAATCTGCCCTAATTGATCGATGATGAGAATGATTACAGTCCAGGCTCTTTGGAAAGTTCTTCGACTTCAGAATTAGATAATGACATGGAAATTACGCCTGATGATTTTTCAATACTTGACAATAATGCAAGCGAAGTTTCCGATTCTTTTCGCGGTAACGAATCACCACGTTAGTATAATAAGCAAATAACAGAAACTAAAACTGTACAGAATGGTGCCGATAAAAGCAGACTGGAAAAAAAACTACACCAAATGCGATCTCGAAACATTGCAGAAGACACAGGGTCGAGAAGAAACAAAAACCTCTCGATGTGAAATGGCGAGATATTGATGAAGATCTTGACATCGAAGCTAGTTTTCCACAGTTTCCTATTCAATCACGAAATGCAGAAGAGCGTCGAAACTTCACCCAGCTTGATTATTTTAGCCAGTGCTATGGAGAGTTGCTGAGAACATAAACATTAATTTTCAACAAACTCCTAATAAGTGACTGGAAGCAACAGCAAGAGAAATTGAATGTTTCGTCGGCCTGCATATTTGGCTTTCCCAGGATTACGAGGTATTGGTCATCAGCCTTTGAAATTCCACTTATTTGTGATGCTCTAAGTAGAAATAGATCCTTCTAACTTGAGAATTGCATTCATGTTGTTAATGATTCAGTTGTCCAAGAAGTAGAAAAGAATCGTAATAGGCTCTGGAGAGTCCAACCAATTATTGACGCATTTCTTGGAGTTGTTTTGACACTTCCTCGAGAACCGAATGTATGCATAGACGAACAAATTATTCCCTTCTCTGGACATGTCCGCATTAGACAATATGTACCAAAGAAACCAAATCCAATTGGATCCAAAACTATGTGTTAAGCATCACCAAAGGGCGCGATTCTTGATTTTGGAATTTTTCTAGAAAAAACTACAAATATTCCAGAATACTCCGAGAAGGAACACCTTGGGTCTGGGGGAACAGCAGTTTTAGTGAAAGTGGAAGCTGTCCTCCTGGAACTAACATTCATTTTGAACGGTACTCTACAAGTGCAACCCTTCTAGATAAGTTGAGGAATTGGGGAATATCTGGTAAAGGAACTATGATTTCAAACTGATTCCCAAATTTGGGATTTCTACCGATTACAATATGAAAAAAATCGGCAGAGAAACCATAATATCAAAAATTAGAGAGGAGAAAAATATATTTTGGATTTCATTGAATTCAAAATTCGATTGCTGGATGTCTTATACAGGGTGTTACTAGTATATTGACGGAATCAAACTTTCACGATGAGGAATAAGAACGTGAATTGCTGAAAAAGACCATTGGATGATCTGGAAATATATCTTTGCTCTCCCGAGTTTACCAAATCAAACGCTGTACATCTGCCGAAAGCCTTGGACCTCGAAGAAGACCCAAGGTGCAGAAATCCAGGATGTAATAAACGCACCCGTATAAGATGCATTTCTTGTAATGTTTTTTGTGTGGACAAGGAATAAGTCTGCTTCATTGTGATTCATTCTTAATTTTTGTTTTTGCTTTCAAAATAAAATATTATCTCCAAAACTTTCGTTTTTTATCTATTTGTACACAACTGTTCAACTTGGTACTACGAATGTGTAATTTGCCCATGTTTTAAGGTTCGACCCACATGTGTTCACATTATATTAACCCCGTCTGGGTACTAGTTAATGAACTACGCATAATTCAAAGTTTAAAAGGACCGAATATATATGAGTTGAGGATCTTACGAGGATATAATTACAGAATGTGGACTAACCTATTACACTATCGCCAATAGTCGATAGTCCGTTAAAAAATCGAAATTATTCTACCTAGAATTGATTGTATCGAACTAGCATTGCCCTATATCATTTATTTATTATGGAACCTACTCAGAGCAGAGTGTGATACGTTGGTATTGCTCCAGAAATTGCGTCTAATGTGATATATTACACGTGTTAGGTTACTTACAGCATGCGGATTGGACTAGTGGGTTATTGGCACAGGAAGACAATCAGTGGTTCTCAAAAGTTTCATTGAATTGTTCGTAATTTAGATACGATTTCATTTAAATTTTCAAATTTCATGGCGGTTTCTTGTATCAACCTCAACTTTCATAACACACTACTCGTGTCAGACGCAGTTAACTACAATTCATTAAATTTCTGAATTGATAAACATTTGAGATTTTCAACAATAGAAAAAAAAACAATGAAGTGGCAACATGTCATTTCAAAAAATTCATATCTCTGTATCTCCAATCTCTTGAGTGTTCGTCTTACAAATTTGTAACTAGTTTTAACAAAAATTACCTCTTCCTTTTGTGCTTGTTGTTGTTGTTGACTCTTCAGTTTCATCTGTGCATTTTTGAGAGCTCTATAATGAAAAAATATATATTTCACTCGTTGCCAAATCTCAGTTTTGCAAGCATTACGCATATTAGGAACAGTATTAAGAAACTCACGAAGATTTAGGTGGTTCAATATTTGCATGTGCAACAACTTAATATAATAAAACCTCGGAAAAAAATAACATAAAACCTTGTATAATAAGGGGTTTAGGACTGAAATAATTGAAGAACGAGAAAAAATTGAAAAATTCGTCCCAACTCATTTCAAAATTGCATACCTCTCAATAGTACTTTGTAAGAAGCGGAACAAAACGAATCCCTGATATTTCATAGAATATGTTTATCCTCTGAAACAGGGAGCCATCCGTAGACTAGTGGAAAGAAACGCATAAAATTGAGTAGAGCAGTTAAAAGTAAAGAACTTTCCTAGCAAATAGCTAGAATATGATAATAATTGAAAAATAATGTAGCAAAACTTGTAAGTTCTTTGTTGTCTAAAACACTCTCTATATAAATTTCAGCTCCCTTTATCATCACAATGGAAATGTTACAAAAAATCCTAGTCTTTTCCATTCATCGAAATACTGGGTCAACTCAATGATTTTGTGGTGTGATGAATGATAGTGCGCTACTGAAAATATTCGGTCCGAATACTTACTGTTGCAAATCTGCAATCTGTTTTTCTTTGGTATTTTGTTCCTCTTGACTCATCTGAACTAGCTGTAATAATCTCTCCATTTCTGTAGCGGAGCGTTTTGCTTCCTCTTGTGCTTGTTCCATCTTCTTTTCAGACTCAGCTAACTTCTTATTCAACTCACCCATAGCAGCTGCGTTACCGCCAGCCTGAAAAAAAATTGCATGGATATTGAATTTGGATTTCCAGAAAGGAATTCATCTAAAATATGTCAGTTGGAGAATTTTGAAAATTGGATTAATTTTCCTCGCTCTCTCCCTCTCTTCCTCCCGCTCTCCTGTGTCTATCTCTGACAAAAGACTGATTATTTTTCCTATTATGTAACATAGAACAGATCTGTAATAAACAACTCCAGCCAAGAAACTTGTCTGTGTGAGACATCTAATGAATAACCCATACGTTAGAATCGTTAGAATTGATGTTCCATAGCATATATATTTCACGTTTTTCTTGCAGTGAAAACAAAATTTGAGAACAATTATGATTTATTGAGATGGTACGACCCTGGTAGCTTATATCTAGAATGGTACCTCTCGATAATAACTATTGAATTGCCTTCCTCATGAACAATGTGTAAACATAATCATGATAATTTAATGTTATTATTTAATATTATAATAATTATTGGAAGTATACAATGTAGATTAGGGCTATATTGCACGTTTCAATTGAAAGAAATAGTAAACAGAACAACTAGGAGAAGAGAACATAGAATTGACAAAAACAACAACAATCAAACGATAAGTGAATATATTATGGGCCACAAATCGTGAGACTTTGAAAATTCTTGGGGCTAGAAACCATCGGAAATTTTGACCAATTATAGTTTTTAGAGATGATAGAACAACTAAGGTACCGGTGTGATATATATGCAAATTTCAGTAATTTTTTTTAATAAGGTGGGTTTGATTTATTTTTGTTAAATATTTTCAGTATAAATTTCTGGATGATTTCCAGTTTTTCTAAGTGGATATCAGTAACTTATTTCCATTCGAAGATATCATAGGATATACGGAACTCGATAAGAGCATGATAAATAATTTTCAGTTTGATATTTTCGAGAGATTTAAATTTACGTATCATAGATCTCATAGTGTTACAAGTTCCATCAATATGATAACCCCAACGTACATGATTGTTCTAATGGTTGAATTTACACTAAGGTTTAATTCGAAGTTAAAACTTGGTTTAACCATAACTCTACATGTGAGCTTTTTATAGGTTCCGTTTATTATAGCGAATTATTTTTATTTGTGTTATGTTGGCACCTAAAACAAATACAAATTGACAATGGTTAATCAGAAAACACTAGTGTTTCATTAGCTTGTTTTTTGTTTGTTTCCTCTTTTCTTTCGAATATTTCAAATCTTTGAGAAATGGATATCAATAAAATTACTAAAACCGAAGAGAAAAAATATATTTAAAATATTTCGAAGTGGTATTGAAATACATAACTGATGTGTTGTCAGTTCCAACGACCTTTATACTGGAGCAATATTTCTACGGATTAAACGTGTTATGAATTCCAGATCATTCCAGATATCAATTTGGCCTGGCTCGGAATTCTCTTGCATTTCGGAGAGCTTCTACACCACACACTGTGATGGGAAAAAATTACGGTGATGTGGAGGTGAAAAATGACGAAACAGGGCAACAATATCGACGAAATGTAATCCAATTGAAAAAGATGGAAGGGGACTGGAAGGTAGTCAGTGATATTAATCATACTATGTTTGTAGAATAACAATTTTTGTCATCATCTTCTCTAAAGTTCTTCGAAAACAAAGTGATCCATTTCAACAAATTAAATCTTTGAAATTATTGATTTTCTCTAGTAGACTGGATCTTACTTTTGCCAAAATTGTCGATACTGATTCTCAATGCACAGGCTCAATTCTCCATATGAGTTCAACTAGTACTAATTCCATCCTTCACAAAAACGAATGGTTTGTTGGGTTTAAACTAAAGATTTTCGTTAACCGAAACCTATAAAACGTCACATTTCTCACAACCTAGGTTTAAACTCCAATGCGAAGTTCAAACTGAACCTATGAAAGTGAGCCTAAGGAAGATTAATTTCTTCTGAAGCACATATTTCGTAGATTTTCCAATTATTCTTGTCCATATCCTTGCGGTAATGGGTCCCAAATTTATTTCTTGAAACTAATTCATATTTTTCAATAAAAGATATTTCCTTCCAAACATCCCCAAAATATATTGTTTTATCACTGTTTTTTTACATTAATTCCATTTTGGCAGTTTTAAATTCTGGAGGATATATGCCCGTTTCCAAGATTCTGTTTATGAGGAAAGCCAGAGGTGATGCTATTTTACTAGAAAAGTATCTGCTCTAAGGCCTTTATTATTAGATATTTTTCAAATATTCGGTGTTTTTTTATTATATTAAAAATTACAAAAATATTATATTTTCCCGACAACTGAAGGCGGTTGTTTCTATACGTTAACAAGGCAGCAGAAAAATATCGGAAATAATTTTCCATTCAGTGAGATACCCTAGAATTTTTTTTTAATTCTTTTACAGTTGAGAGAAGTGACATTAAGTGCATCAACTGTGTTCAATTATAACCATTCTTGTTTTGGAAAGATTATCTGTTTTGTTTTGTTGACAGTTGTGGATATTTGGAATTTCATGATACTGTTGAATTCAATGGGTTCAGGTAGACTGAATAATTCACCCAACCGCCTTGTGGTACATACACAAACAAAAAATGACATCATCGATTCTTTGGAACAATGAACACTTCATTTTCCTCAGAACTTTCACCAAGATCAGAGTATGGATAGTTTCACATTAGGAATCATGCTGCTCATATATGAATTCGATATTGGCAGGCAACAAACAGTGAATCGGTCGGACATCTCAATGCAAAATGAAACAAAATAATAAGTGACTATCTTCCTTTGAAATACTTGAGAAACATTTTTTTTTTCTAAATCAAAATATTATAAAACCATTGAAAGTAATACAAATCACAATAATAAAATGTATATTCAGATAGCAGTACCTTGAACCATCAATAAACTTATATAAACCCAATGAATTACTCAACATCCAAAATTCATATAATTTCAAAATCTACTGTTTAATTCACTTTCAAAAATTGAATATATCCATGACTATAATACTCTTTACTATAAAAATGTAGGTACTATACAGATTGAATCAAACTTTGGTCGTAAGTCAATATTTGATCAAGGTATAATGACATATAATTTACTTCCTTTATACTTGAAAAAAAATTTCAATAGACTTTTCAAGATTTATTTGGAAAAATATTGGATCTCCCGATAAAATATTCATTTTATTTTGTAAAACATGATAATATAAAAAATGATAATAAAAAATTTTTGTCATAATTTTTATGGAATAATTCATTGTTTAAATGAATATTTTTCTAATTTTTGCAATGAATAATTGTTATTATTTTTGAGGATGAATGAAGTTGTTTATTATATATAGTGCTTCTTTTGTTGAATTTTAATGGTCAGTTGCTTCTGTTTGTGTAATTTTATCTAATTCAGCTAAGGTCTTTTCTTTCTCTTCTACTTGTCTACTCTTATTATCTACAGCTCTTCTGTGTTCTTCTATCTGTTTTTTCGCTTCATCTACCATCCTTTTCTCCTCATCAATCTGTCTCTTCTGGACAGACAGGTCCTCGCCGGGCTTTTGAGCAGGTGCAGCAGCAGCTTTCTTGTGTGCTTCGTGCAACTCCAACTGAAATTTTAAAGAAAGTATTGTTGACAGTTCAACCAGCTTATGATTGGAAAATAATATTGGCATTCATTCAAAAAGTTGATGAAGTGATGAAGTACACTTCATATAAGAAAGAAAACATGGAGGAGGTACTCAGACTTAAAGAAGTATGTCTTACATTATCAAACTACATTACTCTCGGACTGATTTCACATTTTCATTGTATGTAAACTATATAGGGTGTTCCTCAATAACATGCTAATATTTGGGGATGTTATTCTTCGGTCCGTTCTGAAAAAAAATCTTCATATAAACATATGTCCTAAAGGTCTTAACTTTTGAACTACAGTGAGCTGAAGTTTAAGAAAAAATATTTTTCTTATAACTTTGGTATGACCATAGATATTTTTGTTAATCGTAGTACGTACGCATCTTCTATGCATCAAAAAGCATTGACTTCTGTACAACATGAATTTTTATCCATGCCAGTGGCGTTCGTTCGGGATTTACACTGAACAATTTTGACGAGATGTGACTGCTTTTTCTTAAAGTAGAAATTATTTTTTAAATCTTCACTCCTTTCTGAGCAAATCCTGTCTCGTGATTTTTTTGTATGACGTTTAGTTTTCGTATTGAAAAAATAAAAATCATTAATTTGCACGTTGATATGAAATTGGGTATTATTTATTTAATATAATACATCCAAACAGATTATAAATCCACTAGCTGGAGTATATAACGGTATTTTGTATGATACAATTCTAGTTTATGGAACATATGTTAACAATACTTGGTTAATTCGAGATATGCTGAAATAGTATATTTCTAAACTGGGTTAGTGAAGTGGAAAATATATCTACACTATCTAACCTATTGAATTGTCTGCACATGTGAATCAGAGGACTGTGGAAATGGTGGTAGGTGTTAGTTACAACGGTGTGGAAAGAGATGTTGGATCTCGAAGTGATTCGTGGCACATTAAAATTAACAAGGGCAAGTAATTCTGGCGAGTCAATTAGACCGTGTATGACTTTGTAAAGGAATGTAAGGTCGGAGATTTCTCTACGTTTAGTCAGAGTAGTAACCTCAAATTCTTCGAATAGAAGTTGTTGATCATAGTGATTCGCTGGGTAACTGGCGTACTTTTTAAAATAGAGAAACTTAAGAATCTTATGCTGAATTTTTTCTATAGAATCGATATATTTTTTTTGGAATGGATCCCAAACATTACTGCAGTATTCGAGCTTTCAACGTACTAGAGAAAAATTTACTGCTTTCATTGAATTGATAGAAGAAAATTATTTGCTATTGCGAATAACGAAACCTAATAGTTGAGCAGATTTAGAAGTGATATTTTCTATATAAGATACAAAGGTTAATCTCTTGTCAAACAGTACCCCTAGATCCTTACATTCATTCACGCGGTCGATTATGATATCATTCAATGTATAATCGTGTTCCATTGCTGATAAAATTATTGCATAGGTCATAACTTTGCATTTGTTGACATTGAGAGGCAATTTGTTGGAGGTGCACCATTCAGTCAAGTGGTTGAGATCGTTCTGTAGAGTATTAACGTCAGAGTCATTTTGTATTGATCTAAATATTTTGAGGTCATCGAAAGAAAGTAGTTTGTTAGAACTAATTAAATCACAGATGTCGTTGACGAATAATAAAAACAGAAGTGGTCCTAAGTTGGATCCTTGAAGAACCCCAGACGTTGCCGAGAAGGTAAAACTTTTTTCACCTTCGTATTCTAGATGAAGTTTCCTGTTTGACGAATAGGACCTCAAAATATTTCGAATTCTTGTAGAAAACCCAAAATTTTGCAGTTTATGTAGGAGTTGCTGATGAGATACTCGGTCAAATGCCTTACTGAAATCGGTGTTTACCACGTCAACCTGCATTTCATTATCCAGGGCATCTGACACGAATTGAGTAAATTTGCATAGATTTGGATTCGTTCCACGTTTTTTAACAAAACCATATTGATGTTTTGACAGTGATGTTCTTACATGTTCATATATGATATCAGATAAAATGATCTCAATTAGTTTGGAAAAGAGAGATATCAGTGCTATCGGTCTGTAGTTTTTTATGTCTGATACACTGCCGTTTTTGTGAATTGGGCATAAACGTGACATTTTCCAGATATCTGGAAAGGTTGCATGCTTCAGGATCGAATTGTAAATTATATACAGGGGACGAAGAAGGCAGTCGATATTTTCTTTCACGATTCGAACAGGAACGTTATCAGGGCCGCACGTCAGCTTGTTTTTTAGTTTCTTCGAGGCGGCAATCTTTGTTGAATTGAAATTTCAGGTAAATCTAGATACAAACTTGGATTGGATACCGCATGACGTGGTATCCCCTGATTATCAGTGATAGGCGAGTAAACACTGCTTAAATTTGTGGCAAAGGCGTTAACAATGGCATTAGGCGACGAAATTACTTCATTATTGTACGTCATTTCCCCGAAAATTCGTGTTTTACTATTTTTTGAGTTGATAAATGACCAAAAACCTTTCGGATTTGATTTCAGATTGTTTTCAGAGTTGGTAATGAATTTTTTGTAGGCTTTGTCAATTTTCCTTTTAACAGATTTTCGCAAATTTTTGTATTTTTCCAGGTAATAGAGGCTTCTGCGTTTTCGATGCATTTTCAAATAATGGGTTTTTCATATCGATTCTACTTATGAGCTCCTTCGTATACCAAGATGGAAATTTCTTTGATTTTTTTTTCGCTGAAGGAGTAGACTCTCAAATTATAGATTGAATAATATCATTGAAAGTACTACATATTGAGTTCACATCACCATATTCCTCCAGGATGTCCCAATTGGTGTTGGTTATCATTCGCGAAAATTTAGCTTGATCCATTTTGTTGAAGTCTAGACGTTTGACTATTGCCAAACATTTTTTAGTATTCTTACAATTTATTATTATGTCAATGGCGAGAGTAGGGTGATGTTGATCCTCTTGAACTAGTGACTCTGATTCTAAGTTAACATTGCACTTAGGTTTCTAGGCGCTAATACTAGGTCTAGAGTTCTGCCGTTCTGATTACAAATTTGGTTGTTCTGATAAAGATCACAGAAATTGGTGAACATTAGAAATCTACTAACTAGGTTGCTCGTTTGTCTATGAATAACACAATTTTGGAGCTCTGTGATATTGAAATCCCCTATTACAACCAACTGACTGATATCAGGGAGGTTTTCTAGAAAGTCGAATAGTATATCATATTCAGTAAGTGAAGTGCCTGGAGGTATATACAAAAGTAAGATATTAATTGAATTATTACTAGTAAAAAATATGTTTGCGCTTACGATATCAACAGTAACCACAGGGCTTTGGATATTGGAAAAGACCGATTCGTAATGATTATTGTTCACTGCCAAAATGACACCCCCTCCAACGGTACCATGAGAGCGGTTTTTCCGATACACTGTGTAGGGGGGTGGAAATAATTCTCCATCCCGAACACCTTCTCTAATCCATGTTTCGGACACTGCTATAATGGGGCGTTCGCAGGATAAGACGCTCTTGTAGAAATGATGTGTTTTGGAATTGAGCCCACTGCAGTTTTGATAGAGGATACTCAGTTGGACGGAGTCCGTGGAATATCTGTTGGATGTATCGCTTAGTTTTTTCGTAGAATCATAGGCATTCCATTCCTGTACCCAATAAATAGATTGGTATCTCCCCTATTACGGCGTAGGTCGAGTTCACGTTTCAGATTTCTATAGTAATCGCGTTGTTTGATGATGTAGTCCCCTCTGATTGAAATTTCTTTGAATTTTTGTTCTGACCAAAGTATTTTGTTGCCTTTGAGAAGGGGAATAACATCATTGCAGTTGGGTGAAACTATTTTCACTGAACGGGGTTTATCCCCCAGATTCTTCCCTAAACGTGAAATCTGTAGATAATTCGTGTTAAAGTTGTGGATAATTGTTTTAACGACTTTGACGCATACTGACTTCGTGTCAGTGTCCTCATCTAGACCAAACAGCAGAACATTTTTTTCCCTACGTTTTATTTCGTTCATATCAGTTATAATCTCGTAAAGATTTTGGGATTCCCTGTGAAATCGACTACTTTTTATCAAGTTCATTGACCTTATCATGCAGAACTGCTATCTCTTGTTTATAATTATTTTCTGTAGTTTCAATGCTTTTCAAGGATTGAAAATGTATCTAGTAGGTGAGAAGCACATTTTGTTTTGTAATCATAAACAGTTTTGACAGTTGTCTACCTAGTCTAGTTGACACGTATTTAAGTCATCAAAATTAACAATTAAAGAAACATGGTCCATTTTACGAATTCTGAGTTTACAGATATGCATAACATGTATGGGCTTGCTGATGGTAACGCACTGGAAGCCAGGCGATTGTATGAAGACCGCTTTCCAAAAAGAAATATGCCAGATACACGAACATTTTCAAACTTCCATAGAACGTTGTGCGAAAAGGGAAGTTTTGAACCAGACAATCATCTGAAAGAAGTAGAACGTACTGTAAAAATACCAGAAATTGTGATAGCGATTTTGAATTCAATTGAGGAAGATCCCGGATTGAGTACAAGAAAAATTGGGAACAATTTCAATATCTCTCATATTCTTGTTTGGAAAATTATCTATGACTTTTTATCCCTCTGCCATATCCGACGGGTTCAGACGCTACTCCTTCGCGATTTTCCATTACGGAAGAACTGTTGGGAAAACCCATATGCAATCTTGGAATCCTGTCACCAGAAGCAGTTTTTTCGTTAACGTCTGGGCTGGAATATGCGGTGATTATTCAATTGGACCCTATTTTCTTCATGGTTGAATGGGCATAATCATCGGCAGTTTCGCGAAGAAGATTTGTCAGCTTTGATGGAAGATTTTCCCATTTTAGTAGGAAATCGACTGTGGTTTATGCACGACGGGGCGCCAGCGCACTTCAGTGCTCTGGCGCGCGAATATTCGAACCAAAATCACAATAATCGCTGGATAGATTGAGGAGGACCACAGGCATGGCCACCTAGCTCTCTGGACTCCATTAGTTCTGATTATTTTCGGTGGGATCATCGGCATTCTCAGTACGTTAGTGAAGAAGAGCAGAGGCATGAATATTTGCAGGAGGTTCACATTTTGATTATCTGATTCAATTTATTTCTTTTTGCGTTCAGGGTAATATTGTATAAGCATTCCAAAATGTATTTAGGTAACTTTAATTATATCGTTTAAAAATTATTCTCCTAAATGAATTCTTGTTTGAAGTTTTTTCTCGTAAGTGGTTTAGCGAGATGCAAATGATTGAATGAACGCAAAAACCGTACTTCAAAATCAGGAGAACAGATCTGTTCAGAAAGAAATGACGATTTAAAGAAAATACTTCGAGAAAAGCAGTAGCGTATCACTTTGCTCTTCAAAATGGTTCAGTACAATGGGGGAAATCACTAATTTCTGGAAAAATTACCACAATGTCCAGAACGATGAGAAAAGTGGTTTGTTTTTTTTTAATTTTTTTTATCGAAATAGTTTTCCAATAAAATTCCTAAAGAAATGCTCCTGTTTGAACACTGCGAAAACCGGGCCAGGAAGTGACGTAACAAGTTCTGATCTATTGCCGATTGCCGACAGTGCGAGATAATTACAGAATTGTCAAGCGTATTCATAATTTTTCTTTACAATGTGAGCAGGCCGAAAAAATTATGAAATAGCACTCGGTATACATACATATCATTCAAGAATAACTAAATCGAAAGTCGCGATCAAATGAGGAGTCTTCATTTCAATATAACATATGCTGACACAAGTTCTGATTCATTCATAGGATGAAACGGAATAACATTACCTCAGAAGTTCTGCAATATAGTGACCCTGGCAACTCGCCGATCACGGAGATTTCCAGGAATTACGTAGTTGCCAAGCGATTTTCATAATATTTCTTGACAATAAGAGCAGGCCGAAAAAATAATGACAAAGCACTTAGAATACATACATATCATTCGAAAATAACTAAATCAAGGACACCTATCAAATACAAAGTCTTCATTTCAATATAACATCTTGACATAAGTTCTGATTTATTCATAGGATGAAAGAGAATAACGTTTTCTCAGAATTTCCGAATGGTGACACTGGCAACTCAGGGAAATGCCAAATCGATGGACTTACGACTCCAAAAGAAGCGACAATAACGCTGTGTTTGAATGTCTCACTTAATTTGAGGGTTTCAGAGCAGCGTTTATTCGAATATTACACAATATCTTCTAGGAAAAAATATGTATATAAAATATTTTATCACTATAATTCAACATCATGCACATATAAAGCAAATTTGTGAGTTTGTGATCTCACCTATTCTCGCACGAACGCCACTGGCAAGAATAAAAAAATATGTTGTACAGCAGAAAATACCTTTTGATGCATAGCAGATGCTTACTTCGTTCCACAAACATATCTAGGGTCATATCAAAGTTATCAAAAAAATATTTTTTCTTAAAACTTCAGCACCCTGTAGTTCAAAAGTCAAGACCTTCACGACATATGCTCATATGAAGTTCTTTTTTAATAATAGCATGTTATTAAGAAACACCTGTATGATATTTTGCTTTTTCATTTAATAAATTCAATAGAGTATGTATACTGCAAGGATATTCATAATCATAAATTTCCTTGGAAAATCGATGATGAAAAACTTTTTACAATTTTATATTGGGAGAATCATTCAATATTAACAATACTGATTATCACTTATAAAAAATCATAGTTGAATAGACTATAAGCTGAGAGGTTTCCTCTGAATGAAGATAATTGGAGAGAAAAAAACATGAGGTCGAGGGTATTGTCAGAAGGAAAACAGCAGTTAAAATAAAACAAAAATGCATTTTCTTTTTATTATTGAAACTCCAAGGATAATAATGAAAATCATAATGGATTCAGCAAACCTAACAGGTTGCCTAATATTCTCCAATTCTTTTTGCTGAAAAAATAAAAAAAATTATAAAAAACATCACCAAACACAAAAACTGAAACACAATGGGAATACCCGTCAACAAAAAAAAACATTTTTGAAAATTACATTTTTCAATAGAGAGTGATACCGATAATATTATCCAAAGTTATTCTCGATTAGATTTCACCATGCAGTAGAAAATTGAGTGATCGCATGTTCCCGTATTTGCTACTTTTCCATAATCAGATAGAACAAACACTCCCAAAATATTCATGCGAAATGAAGATTTGACATGGTTTAGAAAATTCTGAAGAAGTTTCGAAGCTCTCAAAATACCATATTATTCCGTGATTACCCATGAAATGAAAATATTGAGAAAATATATCATAAAATATTTCCGAGGGTTCCAACAGAAATGCGAGTTCTTTGATTTTTAGTTTAATGGTCATGTGTAGGTTGTTAGTTATTTTTTGTTATTTCCCAGCTACAGAAATAAAACTTTCCATTTTTTGGTTTTGTCTTTTCCCCGTAAGTGAAAAATGTCAGTAATTAAAATAAAATTCGAATAACCAGCAGAAACTATATGAATGTCCGATAATTTGAATCCCTTACCCATTTGGCTATAGTAACATTTTTTGCAGAATCCCTCCAGAGATCAAGAATTCTCATTTTGAGCAATGAAAAACAAAAGAAACATAAACTAACTTTTCAAGTTTTTTGTTTTGTTCTTCGTAATCAGAAGAAGCCATGAGAATTATAATTTCAAAATAATATCAACAGTGTTTCTTATATTTTCTTGGATCTTTTCTCAATATTCTAGCGACCTTCAAAATGGACTTCCTCAGAATATTCGGTTGATGTTCTCAGAAAATTTTAAAAAATCCTTAAGACTATGAATCTCATTTCAATGTTTATAGAATGTGTCCAGAAAAAATATTGCGGAGCATATTTGAGAATTAAAGGAAATATAACGCAATAATTCATTCTAGATATACATATCAAACACCACAGAAAGATAACCAGAATTATACTTCAATCTTGACGAATCTCAACAGAGTTTGCTCAACCTAAATATAATTTGGGTAATGGTTGTTGTGATAACAAAAGTTATTGTAGTCTAGGAATATGATGCTTATTGACGATGACTGCATGACGAATTACAGTCGTGATACCTCAATGGATTTATAATACCTAAATGTGGTGGTGTTGATACTATTCAGATTATTCAGATTATTATATGTTTAATTTATTTATTCATTCATAGAAAACATACAGTCTCAACCCAGTTACATGTTTCCTAACTAATACTAACTAACTACCGAGTGATTCTATTAGAACAGATTATGTACATGGAGTGACAAAATGAGAGTTGAAGGAGACAAAAAAAGGAACATTGGAAATGAAGGATACAGTAAATAAAGAGTATATGAATACTATTATTACGATATATATGAGAGTGAAGGGGTAATATGTTATAATATGACGAGATAATATGTTTTGAAGCTGACACATTTCTACGTTCTATGTTCTCATTGCCAACAATATCGAGATGATTTTTTCAAGAGGAAGTTTGTTTTTCCTATAAAGTTATATAAATGAAATCAAACATATGTTGAATCTGTATTTCAATGCATACACGTTATACAGTATATTATATTAATATTGTAGATAAGAGGAGTTTTGTTTCTCATTTTAAATGAATATATTTTTTAAGTTCTTCAGCTATGTAGAGGGAGATAAACATATTTAATGTCTGGTATATATTCATTTATTTATTTCACAAAACACTGTTGGTTCCCAATTTCTCGCACGCGCCTGGTTCTATCAACTGAACACCGAAATGTTGCGTGCGTATTTCGAAAAGTGGAAGACAAGAGAAATCACATGTCGCATTTATGAATAAAGTAGCAAATTTAAATTCTGGCTGGATTCTGGAGTCGCCAATCACTAGTAAGGAAAATAGCCCCAAATTGACTTGAAGAGATCTACAATTACTTTTTACAGAATTGCATGATTTATTAGTTGTAAACTTTGGCTTTAAAATGCAGTCGGAGAGTTTTACGTACCTGCTACAAGTTTGTGTTCCGTGATTTGCTCATATCATTGAATCTGAACTAAGAAACACGGAATTATTTAATATCCGTATGAAATTATAAAGAATCCATCAAATCATCGGCTATGAATCAGATAACTTCTTCTATTCTGAGAATTTTACTTTTAATCCTTGTATTAGTGGCACAAAGTTATCTAATTCATCGCTGATGATATAATGGATCCTTTATCATTTTATATGGATATTGTATTTCTTATTTCAGATTCAATAATATGAGCTAATCACAAATCATAAACCTCTAGCAGGTATGTAAAACTCTTCGACTGCATTTTAAAGCCAAAGCTTACCACTAATGAATCATGTAATTCTGAATAATGAATCGTGGATCCCTTCGAGTCAATTTGGAGCCCCAATATTGCACTATAATTCAAAAAATTTGCCATTTTCTGAAAAAAATAAAAAAATCATGTTTATATATCTAGTTCGAGAACACCCGAAGCGTTTACTCATTTTAGATATGCACAATATTCTCCTAACTGAATTGTAATTGGTGACTCCATAATCCAACCAGAATTGAAATTCACTACTTCATTCGAAAATGCGACGAGTCATTTTTGTTGTCTTCCACTCTTCAAAATAGGCACGGAACAGTTTGGTGTTCAGTTGTAAAAACACTAGTTGGCAACAGTGTTCACGTGTTATTCTGGATCACACTGTGTCTTTTGTGTTCTCACAATTGATTTTTTGATAATGGTGATTTGATAAGTACTTGAAAGCTGTGTTTGGATATAACGAGTTTCGTTTGTTTTCATCACTTTGAAATTGAATATCTTGCTATTGAATAACTTTTGCAAGCAACGTTTAGATTTTTTTGTACATTTACAACACAATAAATTCAACATTCCACATAATTTAAATGTTTATTGCATCGGCAATTGCGTTCACTTACAGCTCTGATCAAAACAGCTGTGGTTAGGCATGCGGCGCTTCCCAAAATTTTGTCGAATTTTACAAAGAACAAAACACGTTTTCAATTTTATTTTCGGAATTTTAACCACTGTAATTCGTTATTAAATGGCATTGTACACTTGTCATGCATAGATGTACAAGACGTTATTACACCCTGTATACATAAACTCCCAGCGAAAACTTCTGGAATGAAGGAATTTTATTCACAGAATGATTGTTTCAAATTATGTCAAGATTTTGGAATCACATATTCTCATTGAAAAGATGATAACATTGTTCTGAAATCAATAGACAAAAATAGATATCTGATTACGAAATCAGTTCAAACTCAATGATTTGTTGTTTCTGTTGTTTAACCACCGAAAATATCGCAAAAATCGCTCATTCAGAGTATCGTAAAAGGGGTAATTCGGATTGGCATATAATCAGTTGCTTGAAATCTTTCTCCATTAATACAATGCATACACATCGGCAGAAACAACGGCCTATAGAACTGATTTGGTACCCAATGCCTTTTTTTTCAGATGTGAAGAAAACACGCCGTGGGCTACGATTTTCGCCGCCGGAAGATGCGGTTCATGCGTTCAAAAGCCATGGTTCCAGCGCATGCAAATGTTTACTGTTTATCATCCATTTTTATTTGAATACTCGCTGTATTCCCAAACTACAATAATTTCCGTGAATTATCACCACAATTCCTTAACACAATTATTCTAATTACAATTGTAGTGAGTAAATTCTGGCATATGTTTCTGTGTTGTTCTACATGTGAATTTATATCCAGTTCCTATTGTACCTCTTATTTCTTATATACACGATTCTCCTTTTCTGTATTCATATGTATGCTTATATATAATAGCCCTGAGGATAGCGTGAACTTTTTTCGAAATGTTGCCATTGAAATTGTAAAACTGTAAAAATTGTTTTGTTTGAAAATATGAACAGATGTGGAATCATCTGCGACTGAAAGATAAACTTCAGTCACTATCTTCCATCGTTCAAGATAACATCTTGTGGAATAGAAAATCAAATAACTATCTGCATGAAGATGCAAATTTTCAATTTCAGATTTTATCTTCTGAGTTAGGAACATTGCACGATATCTATCAGATAAAGTTCAATGTCCAGCCGGGGAAGTAGTTGTTTTCTGTTGGGCATTCACAATAAATAACTTGATTTTATCGTGGATTCTTCAATTTCCGGAAAAATATTTCTATCCGATTTGGATTGAGAATGTTTCTTCTTTCAACATGTAAAAATTGTGTTTCAATATACTACTTGCTCGTGATCACAATGTGTGATATCACAAAAAGGAGCGCCAGCTTACCTGATTCCTTTCGAGTTCTTGTACCAACATCTCAAGCTGCGCTTGCAGCCTCTCCTTTTCTGTGAAAGAATTCTTCACTTCTGCTTGAGACTTCTCCAACTCCCTCCTCAATCTCTCAATCTCCTTATCATCCCTTGGCGGTGGCTGGATGCCTCTATCTTTCTGGTACTGTGCCATCTGCTGCAGCTGTTGTTGCAGCTGCTTCTCCATGACTTGTATCCGTTTTTGCAGGTCCTGAGCGGCTTTTTCGGCTTGGTCTGCTCTATCTGTTTCCTGTTGGACGACTTTCCTCCACTGCTCCAATTCGGAGTCTCCCCTCGCTCCGGATTCGTGAAGGAGTTTCTCAGCTTTGTCCGCTCGTTGTCGATGAGTTTCTCTTTCCTTCTGGAGTGCTTGGAGTTGCTGTTGGAGCTTAGCGATTTCTTTGTCACGGTTGTCGAGGATGTCTTTGGTGCCTCGCTCCATGTCTTGGCCCATCTTCTTCTGCTCCGCCTTCAACCTATGGAACAAAAAATAACTATGAACAAAGAAGAACCATACTCGGCTACTACGAACAAACGGGATATTAATTAGTTAATCCCATTTTATCAAATGAATGGCAAAATGTATTCTATTGCTGCAGTGAAAAATAGTAATCAACTGCCAGGCAGTCCGATTAAAGTGTATTCGCAGTATAAACAAGAGCTAATTCATCGACGTTCGAACTGACCCGAATTTTATTGTATACCACCCAACACAATAGAATCCAACAAGTTTTTTTCTCGTAATAAATAAACATGTGAATGAAATGAAAGAAAGCTCAAAGAATTAGCTAGGAATTATTTGTTAATTTCGTGAACCAAGTAATGTTATCGTACTCGCTTTTATAAAACTATAGACTGAAAAATAAAATAAATAAAATAATTGATAAAAAACTTCCTGAAGACAAGCTTTTATTCAAATGCGCTGAAGAGTAAAAATAATTGCTTTGGATGTGCGACGGAGGTTATTCCGTGAGTTATAGATTCAAGTGCATGTCGCTCAAAGTTTTCATATCGAATACAAAAGCGACAAGCTTTCGAATCTATAACTCTCGGAATAACCCACGTCGCACATCCAAAGCTAATTTTTTTTTACTTTTTAGCGCATTTTTTTTTAATTATTTTATTTTATGCTTTTTAGTGAGTACGCCTTAATCTATGCATTTTTATTAATGCATCGACATTATGATCAGTTTTTCCTGTGAGTTCTGAGCTATCTAGTTCTTTGAAGAGAAGACCATCTGAAGATTAACTAGTCTACTGGAGCTGCCATCTTCAATTCATGAATTCTGACAGAAAATCAATAATCTTCGATTCATAATCTTCGATTCATGATCTTCGACACCAAAAACCTCGACGTACCAATTTTGCAAAGAAACGGTCCATTAACACAAAACTTGTCCACCATCTCGGAGCCGCCATTTCGAATATATGAATATTGACAATAAATTGATAGTCTCCGACCCCGAAAACCTCCACATACCAATTTTGAATAGAATCGGACCATAATCACAAAGATCTCGGAGGAGCCATCTTGATTTTACAAACTCTGAGAGAAAAATCATAATCTTCGACCCCGAAAACCCCCACATACCAATTTTGAATCGAATCGGACCATAATTATAAAACCTGTCCACCATCTTGGAGCCGCCATCTTGAATTTGTGAATTTTGAAAATAAATCATAATCTGCGATTCGAAAAACCCTCACATACCAATTTTGAGTTTCGAATCGGACAATAAACGCAAATCTCGTCCAGCATCTTAGAGCCGCCATTTTGTTTTCTCCTCTAACAAAGATTCCATAATGCATTGTCACGGGAAGTAGGTCAAATACAACTTGCAGCTTTTGAATACAGACAGACACCGGGACATCAATAAGCTCGTGCGACGAGTTACCGTTCGCGTGAGGGTTTGCTGAACTTCACCCAGAGGTGTCTGGGATCGTCACAGACACTCCTTTCCCCTCCGCCCCTTCCACTCCCACGGCCTAGACACATGGTGGTCCAAGACCCAAGACACCGGGACAGGTGAAACTAAATATGCTTGTAAATGCTTGTAAAAAACACATGAGCCCTTTGGAATAAAAGAGATCCATCAACGAAGTGGTGGAAACAATCAGCAGAGGCAGAGGTATACGATATAGCATATGTTGGAAATATTTCCATTATTGTTCGATATAGCTCAGATATTTTTTTTTGTTGAAACAACTAACAATGAGCATATTTAGTGTTTATCCTCAAACGACATGAAAGGGAGTTGCACCCTCGAAAAAATCTCTATATGCAGCTATAACATAATCACATTATTTTATTTATGCAGACAGCAATAAAATGCTGAATGTTACTTCACTTACTGATCCCATGCCAAGTTTTAAGAGTTTTTTCAGATGAATTCAAAATGGCAGCTCCAAGACGGCGGACGATCTCTGTTATTATGGTCCGATTCGATTCAAAATTGGTATGTGGAGGTTTTCGGGGTCGGAGATTATGAATTTATATACAAAATTCATCAATTCAAGATGTCGGCTCCAGGATGGTGAACGATTTTTGTGACAATGGACCGTTTCTATTGAAAATTGGAATGTCGGGGCTTTTGAGGTCGGAAATTATGGATTTGGTCGAAGATTATTGATTTTTTGTCAGAATTCATAAATTGAAGATGGCAGCTCCAGGATGTTAATCTTCAAATGATCTCCTCATTGAAGAACTAGATAGCTCAGAACTTACAGGAAAAAAGCCCCATAGTGACGATGCATTAACAAAAATGCATAGATTGAGGCGTACTGACTAAAAAGCACAAAATGAAATAATGGATAAAAAACATTTCAATGAAGACAAGCTTTTAGTCAATGCTCTAAAAAGTAAAAAATAATTGCTTTGGATGTATGACGTAGGTTATTCTGTGAGTTATAGATTCAAAAGCTCATCGCTTTTATATTCGAATCGAAAACTCTGCGCGACAAGCTCTAGAATCTATAACTCACGAAATAATTTTTTTTTTACTTTTTAGTGCATTTGAATAAGAGCTCGTCTTTGAAAAGGTTTTTTTTCGTTAATTACTTCATTACAAGCTTTTATTTAATTTCACATTTTTATGTATGTTTAGTTCAAATCTTGCATGTGAATTTTGACCCACTTCTAATTGTGAAACGTGAAATTAGGTAGGTGTTCATAATTCCGCTGACAAAGCATTATGGAATTTCGCGAGAGAAAAAACGGCGGATGAGTTTTGTGAATATGGTTCGATTCCATTCAAAATTGGTGTGTGCGGATTTTCGGGGACAGATATCACGATTTTCTTGTCAAAATCCATAAATTCCAATATGGTGACGAGTTTTGTGGTTATATCCCGATTCCAATAAAAATTAGTATGTGGGGGTTTTTGGGGTCGGAAATCATGATTTTTTGTCAAAATCCACGAATTCAAGATGGTAGCTCCAATATGGTGACCAGTTCTGCGTTAATGTCCCGATTTCATTCAGAATTGGGTTGTGGGGGGTTTTGGAGTCGGACATCATGAAGTTTTTGTCATGAATTCAAGATGACATGTTTTGTTATTATTGATTCCATTTAAAATTGGTAAATGGGTATTTTTTAAGTCGGAGAATTGAATTTAAAAAAAAAAAACTTTTTTTCAATTTTTTTTAATTATTTGACCTAGGTAAGGTTAGGTTAGCTTGCCGTGAATATAATATATGTATTCTTGCGCGGCAGAATTTTGAATCTGCTACTCACAGAATAACCTAGGTCGAACAATTGAATAAATATTTTTTTCCTTTTAAGTCCATTTGTATAGAAGCTTTGTTTCAAATGTTTTTTTTATCATTTTTATTAGAATACTAGTCTTCGTTTTCGGCTGATGATAGACCTTTATAAGACCACAACATGTACCTTTGCTGTTTGAGAGGATAATAAACATTGTGGTAAACGACCAAGAGGTTTCTTGGAACAGAATATCACACGTGCCTAAATTATTGCTGGAATTTTTTTCTTTCTCACGAATATTTTGAGAAAATTAATTTTCAAAATATTCGTCACTACCAAAAAATTAACAGAAATAATTTGTGATGTGAGAATACGAAGTTACATAAAAATTTAATGGACGAAAGAAGATTTTGACCAGCCCTCACAGAGTTATGACTGATCATGTATGTGATTAGTGCACATTAGATGGTGTCCAGGCATCAGACAATACAATGCATTGATGAAAAATATTCATTAGATACTTACCAACATAAAATTGAAATGACAAAAATAGCAGATAAGTAGAAGAGCTTTCTCTTCTTGAAAAATTACATTTTACAACCTATTGATTGACCTCAATTTGATTTTACTCAATATATGCATTCAAGAAAACTTTCTTTCAACTTCACGGCTGGGGAAATACAGTGCCAATGGGTGGAGATTTGTATGAAGTATGAAGTGATTTTTTTCATGAACAACTTTTGATCTGAATTTTGCGGAATATTTCGATAGCAGTCAAGTTATAACAAAGTATACCTCGCAACCTCAGCCTTTTGTTTTTCCAGCTCAGCTTCGCTGTGATTCAATTCTTGCTGGAAGTTCATTAGCATATCTTGAGATTTTTCCAGTTGCATCACGAGCTGATCACGTTCCATCGTGAGTTGCTTTATGTCAGCTTCATATTTGATTATTTGCTTCTCGACAGACTCTCCCTGTCGACCCTGTTTGTCCAGCATGTTAGCCATTTTGTCCCGTTCTCTTGACACCTAAATAGAAATAACATTTCAGTTGTCATGTTTCCTTTATTTTCATCTCCATGTTATCTGTAAGTTACAGTATAACAGCGATTTCCCGGTATATAATGGCATTATTTTGCGAAACAACAAGATTAATTTTACTGAATGAAAGATGGAAATTCTGAAAACCATGGACTAAATATGAATGTGTAGTACATCGGGAAAGTATGAAATAATCAATATGCCTAAAATATACCAATATAATATACTTTATCATAAAGTCGGTGAACAAATGTGTTACGTTTACATAATATAAATAAAAAGTTTGTACCGAACAGACAGACAAGGAAGCGACTTAATAAAAACGTGATGAAATATGAAAGATAAGGGTGAAACAATTTCTCATATTTCAAGAGACAGAAATCAAAAGATTGAAAGCCGAGAGAGAGCTTTTCTGGGAACATTTCCTTCCTAGATTTCAGAATACTTTTGTCTACAAAATTTAATATTATCTTTCCATTTTGCTTTCGGTTAATCTACTCCCATCGCTTTAAACAAGCGGAGAATTTGAGTTCTAGACCTAAGATGAATTTTCGATACCTGTGCAAGTTCCTGCTGCAATTTAATAACAGTCTCTTGTGACCTATGATCGAACGTCCTTCGCTGTGTTTCCAGTCCCGTTCTAATTTGCTGCAGCTCAGCGCGTAGTACGTCTCTCTCTTGCTCCATCGTCTTCCAATCCAACTGATCCCTCTCGATCCTCTCGTGCATTCTAGCCAATTCATTGGCCATCCTCTCAAACTCTATTTTGGTTGCTTCGTTAGTCTGCAGAGCGTTCGCCAAATGTTGTTGCGACTTCTCCAATTCCTGTGCCAGTCGTCCTGCTTCCAGCTCAGTAGCATCGCGGGCTTGGAAAGCTTTCTCGAGTTTCTCCTTCAACCGCTCGATTTCAACACGTTCGTCGTTCCTCACTTTGTCTGACGCCAAAGTTTGTCTTCGTTCGACTTGAGTGAACTCTGATCTCAGCCTCTCATTCTCTTTCTCTAGCTTCTCCGCATGTATCTTGAGTTTCTCGTACCGATCTCGAAGTTTTTCGCATTCTATTACTGCTCGTTCCAGCTCGTGGTGTTGCTTATCTTGACCGCTAGATACTTTAGCCACTTCTTGCCTGGCTAAGTCTAGTTGTATGGTTAGTTCGTGAAGTTTGCTCTCCAGCTGCTGATTACTAGTCGAAGATTTTTGTATGTCATCTCTGAGCCTTTGGATTTCTGCATTCTTTTCCTTTTCCTGTTCAAAGCTGATGTATTTGCCACGGGTACTTTCTACGAGTGCGACTTCTTTCCTGGATCGGTCCAGATCTCCAAGAGTCTTATCTAATCTTTCTCTCAACCTGAAAATATATTCGATATAACAATATAATACTAATATGATGTACGGTAATAATGTGGCCAAGAAAGGATATCGATTTAGATTAATTTTGGTTTGTATGACATACTGATGTACCATAACATGATGGGTTGACATCCATGGATGGAATAAATTGCACAACTCAATGAAAAAGTCTATCTCAATGGGTTTGTTCAATGATTTTCCCATTCATGATGTATATCAAAACTATGCAAGAATATCCAGATTCCCTCCAAAGATTGCTTTTGTAGAAATACAAATTTTTTTGTTTTTATAGAAACAGCAAACAGCTTTGGTATATTCAAATACACAAAAATTAAAAAGGAAAAAATATTTGGGCGGTATTTCTAGTTGGCACTTATGGCGTTAAAAACAATCAAGTGTTTTGTACACTTCTCTGAAAGCTTGAATTGTCATCGAGAAAGTGTAAACATCATGCTGATGCATTTTGTTATACAGTGCGTTCATAAAGTGTGGAAACGCTCCATTATCTTACGCTCAAAAAAAAAATTTTTTCCCTACCACCTTACAAGATATGACGTCATATTTTATTTTTGAATTGAAAGGGTATATTTTTATATACAAATTTTAAAGCCCACAATTTTCTGAGTTCAACCACCACATACGTCATATTTAACACTTCCAGTTACAGTATAATGAGTATAAAGGAAACCAGTGTTCATATTTCTTTAAAAAAAATCATCATTTATTCTGCAATGAACCTGAGAATTACTCAGTAGTTAGTACGAGTATATTGCCAAACTTGAGTAGGCTATGAAAACATCTGAAAGCCCTTAGCAACCAGAAAATAAGTTCTTAGTTACCATTGCATATGTCAGTATTACATTGATTTGTTGTTCAGAATAAGTCTTCATTAATACTTTCTGAAAAATATGACCCTAAAAGAAATCATTACGATGGTGCTGTCAGAAAAACAGCGAATAGCAGTTTTGAAGATCAGGTTACGGCGATCGTAAGAGAAGTATGGCAGAAGTATGCGACATCTTTAATGAAAAATATCCTGATCGAGAACCAATACGCAAATCGACGGTAAGCAAAATATTACATAAATTTATTGAGATTGGCAATTTTTGAGATGAGCCTAAGAGTGGCAGGACTATCGTTGCCAAATACACTCAATTGAATGTTTTACTTAGAATTGTAGAAAATCCTCATTTTTCAATTACAACTTTATCCGACAACAATGAGATCTGTCGTGGTGCTGTGCAGAAAATTCTTCGAAAAGTCAAATTATATGGATGTATAAAGTTGAACTTATACATGAACTTGATGAAAACGACTTCGATAGATAGATGTCTTATTTTCCGACGAATCAAGTTTTTGTATGAACGGTACCGTGAATACGTAAAATTGTCGTTATTGGGCAACAGAAAATCCCAACTGGACGATGGAAGCTCATACCCAATATCCCCAATAATTAACTGTGTGGGCTAGGATTCTTAGGAATACCATCGTAGGACCATATTTTTTTGACGGTGCTAGGACGGGTGAACATTATTTGGAAATGTTACAAACTTATGTAGTTCCATATTTAACTGTGACATTTCCAGACATTAATCAAACTGGTCGAATAGTTTCTACTATTTGGTTCCATCAAGATGGAGCAGGTCCACATTATGCTCGAGTGGTTGAAGATTATCTCAATGAACCTTTCCCAATCGCGGGATTGGACGACACGGTCAGATTGAATGGCCTGCTAGGTCCCCAGATTTAACTGCCATGGATTTTTTTTCTATGGGGTTACCCAGAAAGTGAAGTGTACATGAATCGACCTACCAATTTGGGAGATCGCAAAGAGAAAATTCGAACTGAAATTCAACGAAATACACCAGAGATGTCAAACGTAACCCAAGAATTCATCAGACGTCTTGGATATTGTCAATCAACCCAAGAAGCTCAGTTCGAGCATATGTTGTGAATTTGTTATTTGTTTATTTTTACCACTTACTCAAGATATTTTTATTGCAAAATAAATAATTAAATGAATGTTAAGAAATATGAACACTGGTTTCCTTTATACTCAGTATACTATAACTTCAAGTGTTACATATGACGTATGTGGTATGGTTGAACTCAGAAAAATATGGGCTTTCCATTTTTTATCTAAAAATATACCCTTTCTATTTAAAAAAATATCGATGACGTCATATCTTGTAAGGGGTTGGGGAAAAAATATTTTTTTTGAAAAAAAAGGTGGAAAACTAAAATACAAAATCGACCTGTTCGAGCTTTACCTCCGAAAATGATTAACTCGTGAGATAATGGAGCGTTTCCACACTTTATGAACGCACTGTATATGAGGGTAATTTATTGAAGTACGAGATATAAAATTCGAATGAAACGAAGCATACTTTGACTTCCCGATTCGGAACCAAGATGAGCAAGCCATGGGCTCCACATGTTGCTAATCGTAATTGCGAAATATATTTAAAAGGTTAACAGTTTTCAGTAAAATAAATATTATAAATTTGTTCGTTTATGTTTTCATTTCTCGAAGGTTGGTATCGAGGTGAAAAAACAAGTATAACATTCGCAGTACCAAGAATTTGGTGAGGACCGAGAAACCACGTCGTTAACGCATAGTGAATCCAGCTAAACGAAGTGGCAAAATGCAAAACCAATCGAATATCCTGACCTTACTTCCTCTTCTGCTCCAATTTTATACAGCCTACAATTCCCAGTACCAATTCAATTCAATTCAAAAATGTTTATTCGTCTTTGTGCATACATATTCAACTTAAACTACTATTTACAACTCTCTTCCCATAGTATTGTGGGGGTGAAGGCATCCAGCTTGCTCAGCCAAGGGTGTTGGTGGGCGAAGGGGATGTCTCTGCCTGGTGTTAGGCATAGGTTTGGTAAATACCAGTTTTGGTTTTTCTGGAAGGGGGGGGGAAAGGTACCTCGTCTCCTATTTTAGTTCATACGGGTGTTGTCTAGGGTGGATTTATTACGATATTGCTTGAATTTTTAACGTTTTAGTGTGGAATATTTAAGTTTTATTACCGGGAAAGGCTTCTGCAAAAACCCCGTTTAAGACGTTTGCGCACGCTGCGCATTTGTTCCATGAACAAAAGATGATTTTTGTTTTAATCCATTTAGATGGATTTTCCGCAATTTTCCAAAACTTTATTGCAATACAGTAGAAACGCAATAAAAATTATGTAGGATGTCACCTGTCATTGGCGTATTGCTCCCGACTGACGCCTTGGAGGTTGTTAACCATGACCAGGTGACCTACTTAATTACTGGTGTGGAGGTTTTATCGGTATGTGAATTTTGTAGGACTTGTTATATTAATTATTTTTCTTTGTAAGGCTATGTATTTCGATGTTTAATGCTAGAGTATCTAAATGGGCTCAGCTAAGCAAGATAGCGTTCGAAATTATACTTAAGCTTATATATTCCTTTCTTCAAGGAATATATCTGTGTTTTATGAGACCATGCTTCCTATGCTGGTCGTTTACTCTGATATTTGTTATAGTTTTGGTTAACTCGCTACTTTGGATATGCCATTTGTAAAATTTATTTGCTATTTTCCGAATATATTCGGTGAGTGTTTCGATGTCCGCAAGTTCGTGCAGGTCATCCAATCGAATGTATCGATCACTGTTCGTGATGATACGGAGTACCTTGTTTTGCAGCCTCTCCAGTCTCGTGAATTGATACTTGGGGAGACTGCAAAACACCGGACAAGCGTATGTCACTGCCGGCCTTATGATTTGCTTATATATAAGCATTTTATTGTTCAGCGAGAGTTTGGAATTCCGTGCAATGAGAGGGTAGGTGCGTTTTATTGCAGCCGACCCTCTCTGGAGTGCCAGTGTAATGTGGTTATGCAGTGTCAGCCGCTTGTCCAGCACTACTCCCAGATATCTCGCGGAGCCCTTCTCGGCGACCTTATCGTTCTTGACCCTTAATTTCTCGAAGATCTTCACATTCGTAAATTTCTTCGAGAAATTAATTACCTCGGTTTTGTTTGGATTAATAGTGATTTTATTATTCTCCATATATGGCACAACCATCCGATCCAGATGGATCTGGAGCTGTTTCGCAGCCACTGCGCTCGCAAACGAGTGCGCATATATAGCGGTGTCATCCGCATACATGGCGACATTCGTGCGAGCGAAGGTCGGGAAATCGTACGTATACAGAGAATATAAAATCGGCGACAAGGAGGAACCCTGCGGTATACCTGCTCCGATTGGATACTCTGCCGAACTTGCATTGTTCACTCTTGTGATAAATTTCCTATTCGTAAGGTACGAGTTCAGAAGTTTAATTAAGTATAATGGCATGCCCGCCTCTATCATTTTAACAACCAACCCTTCTATCCAGACGGTATCGAATGCTTTTTGTGTGTCCAACAGGACCATGACTGTATTTTGTTTCCGGTGGAAAGCTTCTCTCACCCCGTGGACAACTCGGGCCACTTGAGAAGTGGTTGAGTGTCCGCTCCTAAACCCGAATTGTTCCGGCGGGATGAGTTTCAGCTTTTCCTCCATACTAGCAAAACGCCTCAGGATAATTCTATCCACGACCTTGGCGACAACGCTCAGGAGGGAGATAGGCCTGTAGCTATCGAGTAGTTTTTTATTTTTGCCTTGCTTCAGAATTGGAACAACAACTGCCATTTTTAGACAGTTTGGATAGCTCTGACATCTGATGATTGCATTAATTATATATATGAATTGCACTAGCGATTTCTTTGGGAGATTCTTAAGTAGAACAGCGTCCAACTTGTCGAACCCCGGAGCCTTATTTTTGGGCAGTCTTTTTATGACTTCGCTCAGTTCTTCGTAGTTCGTTAATACTTTCGCAAGTGTATTTGGGCCAATCTCAATTGTTGGAATGTCCACAATTTCTCGCGCCCTTTTCGTGACTCTTTCATGACAGTTATTCGTGTCTGGTTCAGATTTGTGGACGCTACTGAAATAGTCCCCAAACAATTTTGTTTTTTCCCTAGGGTCAGCCACCGAGCGGCCGGGGCCAGTCTCTATGGCCGGAATAGGCTCAAATTTTTTACTGATTCTTTTTGAGAAATTCCATAGGGACTGGTCCCGGACGTCAAGGTTGACAAGTCTATGATTCCACTTATCGTCATTGTATTGGTTGATGAGTTGAGTTATTTCACGCCCTAGTCGTAAGAAGTTATCTTTGTGTGTGGCCTGTCTTGTCGACTGCCATTTTTTCCTCTCTCGATTTTTCATTTTGATAAGATCCTTGATGTTCTCTGGAATCATATCCCTGTCCCCCCTAACGGCAATCTTCCTAGTAGTTTTATCTCTAGCATCTTGTATGTTATGTATGAGCTTCATTACTTCAGCCTCTATTTGCTCTTTGTCAATGTGATTTTTAATAGTGGTTTTTTCATTCATAATTCTTCTGTATTCCTTCCAACTAGTTTTGGAATAATCATATTTGATATGTTCGATTTTTTGTTTGTATTTTTCTTTTAAGTTAAACAAGACCGGCGAGTGGTCTGAAGTAAGTTCCTCTATTGCAGTTAATTCCGAGATTTCCGTGATGTTTTTATGCACCACTAGGTCGATTACCGTTGGTGCCTGACCATTAAAAGGGTAATGTATTGGAGTGGAACTCCTTTCAATCATCACATTATTGTTTGTGGAGTATTTCAGTAGCGTTGTGCCATTTACACTTGTTTGGGTTGGCCCGCCGTTCCACTCACGATGTCTCGCATTGAAATCACCCGCGAGCAACACGTCATTGCCAACGCTAAACAAACTGTCTAAATCCCTTGCAGTAAATTTATTTTGCGGCTTGTTGTAAATACTGAATATATTAGTGCCATCCATTAGTCTTATTCCCACGTGTTCAATTATTGAGTTACATTGCGGTATTTCCGTAAACGGGATTGTATCTTTGATGATAATAGCTACCCCTCCGGCGGCTCTACCCCCACCTGGTCTGTCGACCCTGATCGTGGTAAAACCCCTGAACTTCAAGTTATGCTCCTGTCGAAGTTTCGTCTCTGACAGAAGCATTAGATCGATAGAATGAACATGGATGAAGTTGATGAGAACTGGGTACTTCCCCTCAACTCCATTCACGTTTAGCATGCATGCCCTTATAGTATTAAAAACCTGAACTCGGCATGACACCTACCAGGTACACGAAAGCCGCATGTGTCCGTTCACGAGGCGGCGTATTATTTAATTTGTTTATTATTCCATTAAATAAACTCATTAATTCTGTCATATTTACCATTTGGCGTATAGTGCTAGCGCGCTCGAGTAGCCCGCTTATATCGTTATTATTGTTATTGAACTGAGGTTCATTATGATTTGAGAACTGTTGTTCATTATAATTTGTGAGGGGGGGGGAAAGGGAGGGGAAAGGAACCCACCTTTTGTTGGTTTCCCCCTGACTGATTCTGGCTTCTGTCATCCCTTCTGTGCTCCTGAGGTGGTTCTTGTTTACCCCTCGGGAGCTCTCGTGCAGGGCCTTTCTTGTCCGTCCATTGGTTTACTAATGGTGCTTGGGCATCTATATATGGTAGGTTTAACTACTGTTTGCGTTGTCCTAGCATCCAAGTTGGCTACTTTGCTTAGATATATTTCGCATTTTATTGAGTTTGCGGGATGGCTGCCGTTGCAATTGCAGCATAGCGCGGGTTCCTCTGGGCTTTTTCTGCACTGGTATGATAGATGGTTGCCTGCACACTTCAAGCATCTCTCCTTTCTGTTGCAGTTGGATGCCGCATGACCCCATGCCTGGCACCTATGGCATTGCGTGATTCTCCTGTTGTTCACCTTTACTTCCCACGTGACGACCGTCTGCATCACTGCTCTAACATTGTTTTTTAGGAAGCTTAGAGTAACTCTGTTATCCGTAACTATCATATATCTGGATCTGATCGTGTTCCCCAGTTTTATTACCTTTTGGGCGATAACTTTTTGCCTTTCCAGATCCTCTTTTATTTCCTCTATCGTTGGGTCGTTTTCCATACCATTCATAATGAAGGCGTGTGTTTTTTCGTCCTTCCTTGAGTAGGTGTGGAATTCTTGCTGCAAAGTCTTAATATGCTCACTGACCTTTTTATGGTCCTCTGGTGTATAAGTGTACAATACTGTGGTTCTTGCATTAAATTTCCACAGCAAAGTGTCCTCTAATTTCAACGTCTCTGTCCAGTTATCTGCTATTGCTTTATTGATTTGTAACATGCCTATTACGACAATTGCGGGCATCATGTTATTTTGCTTAGGTTGTTTCCTTGTTGGATTTGAAGGGGGTGGCCGGGCGGTTTTTCCCCCCTTAGTTGTCTCTCTTTTATCTGTGTTTGATTCCGCTTCATTGCTAAGTACTGAGTATTTATTACTCGTCTTAACTACTTCATTTGTGGGGTTTCCTTGTTTCAACTTTCCGGACTTTGTTGTGCGTTTAGGTGGTTTAAATTCATTTTGATGTATCTCTGGGAATTCTCTATGATACCAATCGCTTTCCTCTGGTGTTGAAAGCATTTTCCTTGCCTCGTCATTCAGGTTAGTACACTTTCTTAAGTTACTCCTGCAGTCTTCTAGATCTTTTTCTCTTTGCTTGGTATAGTAGTCCGTCCAATGTTTTTTAGACGCTGCTATTGATGCAAGCATTATGTCTTGGAGCGGCATATTTGTTTTTCGGATAGAGCCATATAGTTCTTCCAGTACTCTCGAATCCTCCTCGCACCTTCTATTTGCGGCTTTGGTTATTTCCTGGTTTATTTCATCTGCTCTTCGTATGTTCCTTGCAAATGACTGCTCGTCACTTTCTGCAATATCTACTTTCGGGTTCGGTTTTTTCCTCTTTGATCTGACTTTCCCCCCTTTTCCTGGGTTATCTGTCTCGTAGTCCGAGACCTCGGTCAACAGTTCGCTATCAGACTTCTGCAATTGTCGGGCCAGATTATTTGATGGCCCTGCCTCTTGTAGATCTTTGTTAGAGATTTTTTCATGAGTTATGTCAGTTTTTTGCTTTTCCATGAGCCTTCTCGTTCTTTCCTCTTTTCCTCCTGTTTAGCTCTTTTCCGGGCTATTTCTTCATTCTTTCTCTTTGTTATTTCGAGCATTTTTTTATCTTCATCAGAGATTTTTGGGTAATTCCTTCATGTCCATATCATTTTCTGATATGACTACTCCAATTCTCTTTCCGGTTGCTGTAGCTGGTTATCGTCTCTTGGTTTTTATTCCTCTGGCGTTGTTCTTCTAACTGCCTCTTGGTAATAAGGGAGCCATATGTTGGGCTTCTGTGAGCTCTATCGACCCGAGACATATGATTCTGTATTCAGGGTTATCTGCCTTGTGTAGAAAGTGAATGTGTCCTGTGTCATCTCCACAGCCACATGTTTTGTTATCTTTCTTATCTGTTTCCTTCATGTACTCACTCTCAAATGGCATCTGTTGTCTCCTAAATTCATTGTATTCGTTTTTAGTGTACAGCTTACGGCCAATATGTTTCTGTGTGACATCTTTTGAGCCCATGCATGCGTGTCTTCTTAGTTCACCATCGGAGGCTTCATAGAAAATCCTGTGATCGGCGGACGTCCCTCCGCAGTCGCAGGGCTTTGTTTTCTGCAACACCTCTCTAACTGGGCTTGTGACTCTTTTTCTTTTATGCTTGCTTGTTACACTCTCAAACAAAAATGTTGAAGATGAAGAATTTTTACCGTCACACAAACAATTAAAACCCCAACTTATCACCCCAGAAGAATTCAATGACTTAAAAAAAGATTTGAATTTGCCGAAAAGTAAGGTAGAAATTTTGGGTTCTCGTTTGAAACAATGGAATTTGCTGTTTGATGTGAAAATAAGTGATCAACGCAATCGGCATGGAACATTTTCTGGGTGGATTTTGTTTCTGTAACGATATAAAATGTTTGTTTGAAGAAATTGGGATACTGAATGAATGTGGTTTTTTGTGGAGGAACAACGTTTCCTGACATGTTTTATAATCAGGAAAATCTATACAAGTGTAGAAAGGGCAAACTAATTAGTTCACCCCGATAATATTTTCCTGATTATATTCTCATTTTCAGACTGTGGAAGGTTACCCAAAAAACATGTCAAGAAAAATTGGGATACCTTATGTTCCTAGTGAATGAATAGCGTTTATTCATTGATAGCTCTACGAAAAGCCTAAAAGCCGTTTTACTACACAATGAAAATAAATTTCCATCTCTTCATGTCGCTCATTCGGTACATCTTGAAGAAAATTATGGTAGTGTCAAAATTTTACTCGAAGCTTCAAATAACCAAGAGTATGAATGGCAGTTTATTGGAGATTCTGAAATGGTGGGATTTTTAATGGTATTACAGGGTGGATATAAAAAATATCCATGTTATCTTTTTTTGTGGGATAGTAGAGTGGATGATCATCACAATGTTCGACGGTCATGGCCGATAAGAACCGAATTTTGTATGGGAATACAAAACATTGATTATGAACCCATTGCTGAACCCAAAAATGTGATAATGCCGCCTTTACACATCAAGTTAAGGTTACTGAAACAATTTTTGGAAGCAATAGATGAGAACTCGGAAGCTTCAAGATTTTTACAAAATTGTCAAAAGCAAAGGATAATGCTAAAATTTTCGTTAGTCCTCAAATTGAAAAAAAAATCACTATGAAGAATTTCCGAAATTGCTTACTAATGCTCAAAAAAAAGTTTGGCAAAGTTTCAAAGCAGTAGTATCTGGATTTTTAGGGAATAACAAAGCCAAAAATTACCATTGGTTGCAGGATGAATCTGAAAGTGCATGTGCTACATGCCCATTTAAATGAATTATTTAAAATCAATATGGGAACGTACACATTAGTACAAGGAGAACGTTTTCATCAAGACGTTATCGATTTCGAACGCCCTTATCCAAGGCCAATACAATGAAAATATGATGGGAGACTATATTTGGGGTTTAATAAGAGGAAGTACTCATTACCATAGAATAAAGACTAACAGGGTTCACTTTTAAACTTTTTCGCTATTTTTGTGAGCTAATATAATGATTTTTTTTCCTTCAGATAACTATCAAAGGACTCTGATTTCGAACAAAAAATAATTTTGTTATAAGAGTATGCCAAAATCTATAATGAATAGAGTCATGGAAACAGTTGATGCAACTTCTTAGCCAACAAACATTTCAAATAGTCCGAAATTTGACACGAAGGTTTATCAGTTAAGTAAAGCTAATTAGTTATTGTCCGATGTATACAGACACAATATAAAAGATGTCAAATAGTTATCCACGTCCATGGATGTTACCCAATAGGTGCCATTAAAAGACGTAATATAACCATATTAATGGATTTTCTAGATTTTCATTTCTCCAGTTCATTTATAATTGCAGTTATCTGTTCGGAATATTGATTTATTTATGCAATCGACAATTTCCGGAGGAAACACATACCAGATATCTTTTTATTTCCAGATTTGGTGCGATTTGTGCCGCGATCGAGATGTAAAATGGATTCAAATAATAATGGAATTACTAAAGCTGATTGTTCGAGTTCTGATGGAATAGTATATTACACTACAAGAGCAGGAAGTTGAAATTTCCTGCACTGCGAGACATGATGCCTGAGGCAAAGCCGAGGGCATCATGAAGCGTAGTGCAGGAAATTGTTCATGTCCGTGTGGTGTGTACTATTTTTCTTTGTAGCTGGTCGAAAGCACGTTTCTACTTACATTCCTAATCATTTATTATAAACAAGACACGTTCCAGCTGACAACTCGTTGCGCTGTAATGTTCAACTTTTTTTCCTCCCCTCAGCGCCTCTTTCGGATAAATATTTGCTCTCTTTTTCTCATTTTCTTGCGTGTAATCTCATCTATCTCGGTGTACATGAAAAATATTTGCTCCCACTTTACGGAGGGCATGGTCTGTCAATGTAACCGATGCATAAATGCAAGCAGGCTTTCTACTCTAAAATCGATGGAGAAATACGTACTTCCTACCAAGGTATAAACAAAACTTTTTTTTTCAATTTATATCAACATTCGAAGTTAGGTAGTTGTGGATTGTAGTTGTTGTTCTGGTTGTGCTGTGGAACTTTTATGGCGGAGATAAAGCTACTATAACATTTGTCAAATTATTATTTTATCTTGGAAATGATTGTAAATGGTCAAAGAACGATTATATCAGTGAAATAATAATATAGAGTAATTCTATATAGAGTGTAACATGTTGACGAAGCTCACTCCATATAGTTTGACATTTCCTTATATTTCATCAAATTGTATCATGATCATAGTTTAACTGGCGTAAAAAGGATATTCGCGGAATCAGTCCAGAGTTACCTGATTCCAAGTCATTATTATCAACTATTATTTTCACTGATTCCGATTTCAGAGTAAAGTTATAATTTGGTTGATAGTCTGCATGAAGTTCTTTGAAAAAGAAAATTTTTGCATCCAACATTTGAATCGATAGGTGACATATATATTCTGTGATAGTGGGAGTCCAGGTGATTCTTAATGAATTTATTTGACAAAAGATCATTTACACAATTCTCTAAATACTCTGAATATACAAATTTTACCACCACTTTGAAAACATTTTTTTCGGACATATTTGTGGAATATGAATAAATATATGGCTAAACACAATTAATTGACAAAAGATCATTTACATAATTTTCTAAACACTCGGAATATACAAATTTTTCCACCCCTTTGAAAACATTTTTTTTGGAACATCTATGTGGGATATGATTAAACCCTCTAATGGATATATTTAATGATTTTTTTAAAACAATTTCAATCAATCTCAAATATACAGTTTAACCAATTTTATATTATATTTATAAAGATCAATAATAGAATATAAACACACATGAGTTGGACTTTTCGACAAAATCACAGTGGCCATCTTTAGATAATGTTTCGTTGATCACTCGAAGGATTGTTGTATTCATATGTCCAAATCACGAGGATATCATTAACATAACTCAGGCTAAGTTTTGGTTTCAAGCTTGATATCGCAAGTGTCTTGATTTCCACTTTCCCATTGCAAATCATGGATAAAGTGAAAATCAAAGTACTTGTGTTATCAGGCTTGAAACCAAAACTCTGGTTGGGATATTATGTTCATGATATTCTCGAGATTTGGCCACTCGAACACCAAAATATCAACTTTTTTTTGGATTAATTAACAAAATCTACCAACGAATGAAATTCACCATGGAATCAAAATAATAATCTGGCATTCCTGAAAATCCACACCAATCGGTACTTGGATGCAAACTCAGATCACCACCCGCGACAAGTACATTCAATAGTGAACACGATCAAGATTGGTGGACGATGAATACATCGAAACAACCTTCTAGATGCATGGATACCCCAGGAAAACCATAAAAGCAGCATTTCAAATCAGACAGAAAGAACAACGAGCCGATAGCAATAACATTCTTACCACATATGAAGATGACCATAGACATCACCCGAAGATGCCAATTACGATTTTGCCGAAACGTCGAGTCATTTATTTTTATCGAATTTTGTTCCATTACTGTGGATATAAGTATTTCCCAAATAATGATTCTGAAGAAAATGTTAAAAGATTTATTAAATATATTTTTAATGCTCACGGTTTCAGGGTTCAAGAATCCAAACTATAATTGCATGTCATGATATATGAAATGTATCACAATGTCTTGTAGTAAAAAAAATTGCATACAAATGTTCTTTTTTTTTTTGTAGGTTTGCTCACGTGTGTATTCCATTGGAAATTTTGACGATAGTTATGTATTCCAAGACATATACAGTCAATTTTGCTTATTAACCGACCAAAAAATAAATTGAAAAGCAAAAAATAAAATGAACCTTTTTAGTTTTAATAACTAAGCACCAGAAAGCTCCACGTTAAATGCCGTAACAACTGCAGCGTAGTAGCATATTCGCAGCTGCAGGCATCTTATCAATGAGCACGAGATAAGACGATAGATATGCCATCTTTCGAAGGGGACGTTAAGATGGCGGTCCCGAGTTCATAAATGTTGAGCTCGTTAGAGAACCCTACCTCTGAAACAACAGAGGATTCGGCGAAATTTCCGAGTGTGCTCACTGGCGTCGGTGTTCAGCCTTGGTAGCAGAAATAGGCTGATGTTGAATAAAGCAGAAAAAACAAAAAACAAAAAATAATTAAGCTCCAAAACTGATTTTGAGTGGGCGCCAAACAAACACACAAGTAAATTAATTACGTAAAGCGTAATATGATGGCAGCGGTGTGCGCGGCGATGGCTCGTCCCTTCGCGGGAAATTGCCGAGCGTTCTCGAAGTTAATATCAGCGAGATAGCTACCCGAATGGGCTCACACGTGAGGGCACACGTCGTTGCGAGTGTTCGTGCGGAGAGCGCATTTTTGGAATGTTACTGTTTATCGCTGGATATTTCACGTTGCATTTTTATGTTATTTTGTTTTCATAATTTATTTAAAGTAATTTAATGATCGTTGATTGTTTGTTTGGTGCCGACTCAACATTACCTACTCACATTAGTTTTGGAGCTTAGTTATCAAGACTAAAAAAGTTAATTTAATTTTTTGCTTTTCAGTTAATTTTTTCTTCGGTTTTATTTTTTGTTAAAAAGTTTATTTTTTCAATTTTTAGTGGATGAAATCTACTGATTGAGACCTACTTGATTTAAATTACTTTCAAAATACTTACTTATTCACTTTACTTCACCTATAATCTGTTATATACCATAACTAGCTGGTACCAGCGACCTCGTCCGCGTTGATATTTGTTTTTTTGTGACGATTGATACAAATCCACCCACCCCTTTGGGGACGGAATTTCAAAAAATACTGCAACACGTATTTCTTTATTTGTAACAAAGACCTCAAATACTAATTTTTATGACCTTAACTTCCAAACTAACGGAACGCTTACACAAACTTCCACCCCCCTAGGGGTTGAATTTATGAAAACACTGAAAACTCTATTTCTTTATTCCTTACAAGGACCTGAAATACTCATTTTTATGATCCTAATTTGAGATTTAAGCCACCCCCCTTTCACCCCTTTGGTGGTTGAATTTATAGAAACACGGAACTACATATTTCTTCTATTTGTATCAAAGACTTCAGATACCAATTTTTATGGCCCCAACTTGAAAACTAACTATACACACTTTTAACCTCAATTTTACCCCTTTAGAGTTGAATTTTCAGAAACCCTGAAACACATTTATGTGAAGAAGAGCCCAATACTAATTACCATGTTTCTAATTTCAAAACCAACTGTACTTTCACTTCCACCCCCCCACCCACCTTTTCCCCCCTTTGGGGATGGAATATCAAAAATATATGCTGTCAAAATTTTAGCTCTCAGGACCAGCGGTTTGGTCAGGGCGTTGATCGTGTATTAGTCAATCACTGAGTCAGTTAGTCAGGACATGTAATTATACAGGGTGTCCCACGACGATTAAGACAGGGAATATCTCGGAACTCGAGGGTAGTAGAGAATTGTAATTTTGGAGTTGTAAATTGAAGCAATTGGTGCAGCTGGTTTTGACATTATGTTACCCAATGAGCTTTTTGTTTTCGGTCACGTGACATCAGATTCACAATTGTTGATGAAACAACCTGTATATTTTTTGATTTCTATGTTCCTCGATAAAACAATTCCAACAAACTATCACACTTGTGGTCTAAAACGAATAATTTAAGAACTACAGGTACTTCAATATCCTTGGGCCAACGACGATTTGTTAATAGAATATGGATGATTTCAATAATTTTGCCTTGTTTTACTCATCACAAAAAATATAGGACTGCCCAAATATACAGGGTGACCCTAAACTCAAATAATTTGGCAATTGCTCGTTTCAGACGTGGCCCAAGGATATTGAAGTATCTGTAGTTCTTAAATTAATCGTTTTAGACCACAAGTGTGAGTTTGATGAAATTGTTTCAACGGGAGGAACAAAGAAATGCCAAAATATACAGGTTGTCCCATTAATAATTGTGAATCTGATGTCACGTGACCGAATACAAAAAGTTCATTGGGTAACATAATATCAAAAACAGCTGAACCAATTGCTTTAATTCACCACCCCAAAATTACAATTCTCTACTACTCTCGAGTTCCGAGATATTCCCTGCCTTAATAGTCGTGGGACAGCCTGTATATGTACATATTACCCCAAACACGAGGTAGCTGCTGTGGAACGTTGAGGAAATCCCTCAACTGTCTTCCGTCTCAATCACCAAATCAACTCTGGGCCTCCATATGTTGTAGTGTCATCAGAACTACATATGTGTGAGTTTCAACAAAATCGGTTCACAAGTGTCAAATCAATAAACCATCTCCTAGTTTGCTACCCTCAAGGGTATCATTCAAATTGGACTAACTTCGAAGCATACTCTATAAAATAAAAAAAGAATCATCCAAATCGGATGACGCAATACAAGGTTATGCGAGGTGGAATCGGTTGAGAAGGGAAAATTAAGTGGGTGAACCAACAATCATCCTCCATTTTCCTACCCTTAGAAGTATTTTTTTTCATCCAAATGAGACCAACTTCGAGGTAAACCCTATCCATTGAAAATCGGACAACCCTGTAAAAATTTATGCGTGTTCATACATAAAGAAAAATATATGCGTCGACTAGAGAACCTCCTTTTTTTTTCCTCGGTTACAAAAGGAGCATAACGCATAACTTCTAACAGGTATATCTCGAAGTTGGTCCCATTTGTATTGGGAAAAATAACACCCCTGTGAGTAGAAAAACTAACTAACTAACTAACTGATTGATCAAACCGCTGGATACCAAGAGCTGAAATTTTGACAGCATATATTTTTGATATTCCATTCCTGAAGGGGTTGAAAGGTATGTGAGAAGGGGGGTGAAAGTACGGTTGGTTTTTAAATAAGAGTCATGGAAATTAGTATTCGGGCTCTTCTTCCCAATTAAAGATAAATGTGTTTCAGGGTTATTGAAAATTCAACCCTAAAGGAGTAAAATGGGGGTTGAGAGTCTGTATAGTTAGTTTTGAAGTTCAGATCATAAAAATTGGTTTTTGGAGGTCTTTGTTACAGATAAAAAATAAATGTTTCGGTGTTTTTGTAAATTCAACCCCTAAAGGGAACTAAATTGGGATTGGAAGTTTGTAGAGCAATCCCGTTAGTTTTGAAGTTGGGGTCATGAATTTTTTATTTGAACTATTCATTATAAATAGAAGAACTATGTATTTCAGTGTTTTCAGAAATTCAACCCCTGAAGGGGTGAAATGGAGGATGAAAGTTTGTATGGGGGTTCCGTTAGTTTTCAAGTTAGGGTCTCAAACGCATATGTTTTAAGCGAAGTCAATACCAGACGCACCCAAAATTTCAGTTAGATTTGAAAAAAACACTTGTTCAATGGGCCATTTTGTGTCGGCCATCTTGAATTTGACATTTCTGATTGCAAATTCGGTTTCAGCGACCTCGTAAACATAAAAATCCCAATTTTTGTGAGGATACAAACCTTTTTGAAGTTTTGTCCCCTTTTTTGAATTTCCGACCACTGTGCGATGCCCCAAAACCGGCCGTAACAAGTAAATATTAATATAAAAATTTAAAAAAATTATGGAATTATCTAGATACTTGATGGAACAACATCCCTACAACATTTAACAATTAACAATTTTTTTAGAGTTTTTATGTCTCAAGTCGCATAATAATCTAAAACGTTCAAATTTAGTTTTCCGAGTTAATAGGGATCAACACAATCATTCAATAAGACATTCAAACAATCTTAAATCAATTATATTGAAAACGAATGGTGGCCAACAGTTTATTTTTTACTATGGTGTGAAATTTTATAATGAATTACCGAATTCTCTGAAACAATATGGCAAAATGAGATTCAAAAATATTTTTTTTTTTATTATTCCGAATTAATAATTGGATTAAATTTTTGATTTCATTGCTTATTCCATATTCTTAGTGTCATGAAACTCTATTTTGATTTGCCGTATGTTCTGAAAAGCTATGGAAAACTACGATTCGAAACTAATTTCAGAATACTTGCAACTACAAACCATCTAATTTCACTACTCATTTGATTTATTTATGTAATTTAATGATTTTGCGAATGCATTTTAAAAAAATAGTTCAAGGGAATATGAATATAAATATACATACCCAGTGACTATATTGAATTTTCAATAAAATCATTTCAAAATGAATTTTTGTAATATGTAATAATTTGAGATTCTCATTATAAACATGTATGTTTTCCAGGATCAATAAAGTTATTATTATTATTGGCATCATTTATAATTGTTAAACAAAAGCTACTGAATTTATTTCGCTTCGAGGTTACTTTATCACTCCATGAGATTATGACATTGCGATGTCTTCAATTGTTATAATATATTGGTTAATAATTATTGAAACTAACAAAAAACTAGTAAATGAAAAAGAAAGGTTGATTTTTTTAATACATATTCATTATTATTACAGTTTGTAAATATGGAAATACTATTAGATTACATACATTTTGAATTCTTAGTGCTATTCATTTGAGAACGAAAATAAACATATAGATTGATTACATATTAATAGATTTTTTAACCATTTTATTTATTGGAGAATTCCATGATTTAACAATAAATCCTTATTCTTCTGAAGCATAATAAAGTTAACATTGTTTTTAATTGTATTTGTACTTTTTTCATTATTCAAACAGAATATTTGGAAAAACTTTATCTATGTGTTTTGCGATTGTATACAAGGTTAAAAAACAATTCTTATAATTTAATTAATTATTAAATGAACAATTTGTTATAAACAATCACTGAAAGTGTTTATATTTTTTTAGATAAAAGAAATCACAAAATTAAAAGCAAAAAAGAACTTTGTTGAGAATCGCAAATAATTAATTTTAAGCAAATATTTCCTGAATCTAGTTCAAATAGTAGAAAAGCAAAAAAAATATAGAAGAAAAACAATTGTTCTATTCGATAAAAGAGTAAAAACAATCCAAAAATATGTTTGTTCATTTTTTTTTAAACAAAAGGCACCAAAAATTTTAAATTAATGTAATCTAATAGTATTCTCGTATATGAGAGAGAGAGAGAGAGAGGGAGATAAATTTATTGACTACGTTTACATGCTATGATAAATTTGTTGCAGTGTAGCTCAGGGAAGATTAGAGCATGGCAGTAGTCTCTGTAACCCTGTAATTTATCGAATTACTGTTTTTTTTAAACGATAATTATGTTTGAATTGGTCGAATTTCCCCATATGTCGTATGACAGTGAAACAGTCCAAAATAGCTGGATCTGAGAATATCTCCATCAACAAGGTTTTTCAATCTGCGAATCAAGAACGTGACACCTGAGAATTTATTCGACAGTTTATCCACATGACACATCCAATTAAGTTTGTCATCAATGGATATTCCAAGTTACATGACATTTTCACCGCTGAGTTTGAAGATATAATGGAATTGAGCACGAGCTCATTCGAGCAGAACCATTCCTGGCTATTTTCACGGTGAGTCAATCAATGCCTCTACGTTATTGTTTCGCTCTATTAGAGTGGTGTCATCATAAAAAAAGGTGCAGTTTTTCGGTAAAATATGATACTATAAATCATTGATGTTCAGAATGAATAGGGATGGACCTAAAACAGAACCTCAAAGAACACCATGAACGTTTTCCGTTAGTACTGATTTGGTGCCATCGACCGAAACGCACTGCGATCTCCCATGTAAATAAGGCTTGAAACATCCCACAAGAATTTCACGAATGTCATAACAGAAAAAATTATAATTACTACGAAATAAAATCAAAATTATAGAAAAAAAAAATTAAAGACAAGCTTTTATTTATATAAATGCACTAAATTGGAAAAAATAATTTCTTTGATTGTTATATAGGTTATTTTGTAAGTAACAGATTCAAAATCTTGCCGCGCAAGATTACCTATTTTGTATCCGCGACAAGCTTTCGAATTTGTTACTCACAGAATAACATCGATCAAACAATGAAAGACATTATTTGATCCTCTTCAGTGCATTTGTATAAATAAAAGCTTGTCTTGAATTTTTTTTTTTAATTTTTATTTTTACTTTTTAGTTCTGTTTGTAAAAAATGTTTATTTATTATAATTTTTTCAGTATTTACGATGTTAAATAACTAGTTCAGTAATTTTTATCTAATTAATTTTTGAATTTTGACAAAAAAATCAAAATCTTCGCATAAATTAAAAAATAATTTCTTTGTTGTTTAATAGGTAATTTTGTAAGTAACAGATTCAAAATCTTGCCGCGCAAGATTACCTATTTTGTATCCGCGACAAGCTTTCGAATTTGTTACTCACAGAATAACATCGATCAAACAATGAAAGATATTATTTGATCCTCTTCAGTGCATTTGTATAAATAAAAGCTTGTCTTAAATTTTTTTTTTTTGTAATTTTTAATTTTACTTTTTAGTTCTGTTTGTAAAAAATGTTTATTTATTATAAATTTTTCAGTATTTACGATGTTAAATAACTAGTTCAGTAATTTCTATCTAATTAATTTTTGAATTTTGACAAAAAAATCATAATCTCCGACCTTGAAAACCCCTAGATACCAATTTGGAATAGAATCGGACCAAAATAACAAAAATTGTTCGCCATATTGGAGCCGCCATTTTTTTTCCTAACAAAAATTTCATAAGCATTGCCACCGGAATTAAATCAATCGGACGATTAGAAGTGGGTCAAATTCAACTTGCAAGATTTGATTACAGACAGACACCGGGACAGGTGAAACTAAATAAAAGCTTGTAAAAAAAAACTTCGATCCCAAAAACCCCCACATACCAATTTTGAATAGAATCGGAACATAATCACAAAACTTGTCCGCCATTTTGGAGCCGTCATGTTGAATGTTTACAAAAAAATCATAATCTCCGACCCCGAAAACCCCTATATACCAATTTTGAATAGATTCGAGCCATAATCACAAAAATTGTCCGCCATTTTAAAACCGCCATTTTGTGTTTTGTCTTAAAGAAAAATTCATAATGTATTGTCACCTGCCAAATTTCAAATCAATCGGACGATTGGAAGTGGGTCAAATTTAACTTGCAAGATTTGACTACAGACAGACACACAGGCAGACACCGGGACAGGTGAAATTGAATGAAAGCTAGTAAATAAAGGATAAGATTCAATAATTAACAGCTAAAAGATTATAACAATTGAAAACATTGCAATGTCTTAGTCTCATATGGTATATAGTTGTGATAAATTATCCACGAAGCGAACTGAAGTTATTGGCTTTTGTTCAACAATTTATCAAACGTGAAATATAAACGAAAAATGATTAATTAATTAACACTAGGCTCATTTTATGAAAAAAACAGTGAAACATTTTTTAGCGGGATATTATTTCTTCAAGTATGTATATAATACCTTTTATTTTTCTTTTTAAAATTAATATTTATTAATATTTTTTTTTACTTGTAACGGTCGGTTTTGGTGTATTGTAATGGCTAATGCTCGCTGCGCGGAGCTCTTTTTTCAACATTGAATTGAAATTAATAATAGAGACAGAGTTCCGGAAGTCCAGACTTTTTATAGAAAATTACTTCCTCTTCATGAATATTTTTTTTGGATTTCTTAAATGTTAATAGTTTTTAAATTATTAAATTATTTGAATTCCTTTTTCATTTGTATTTGTATATAACTTCTGCATTGTTTATGTGCGGGTATCATTAGTATTTTCACGAATTGTAGCACGAATTAACACCATTTTGAGTTTGTGAGCTATAGATAGTGAAACAGGCAAAATGAAAATTATGGATATATATATATATATATATATATATATATATATATACGAAATCAATTTTTAATTATGTTTGAAACAATATAGGTTCTGAGTTACTTTGGGATCAGGAATGTTGATCATGAGATTCCTGAGAATGTGAAGATTTCGGAATAAGCTCACAAACATACATCAAACTATGTAATACCCATCTAACTGAATTTAATGATTTTTTAATACAAATGCAAATAAAAACGAAACACTAGCGTGAACGACATGGAATTAGTAATCCGAAGTTAATGAAAGACTGTGCACATCAATTATATTATAGTTAGATTATATGTCGTGCATTGTTTAATTTACCAGTGGTATAATTTCCTTTGGAAATAGAGTGACTCACATCGTAATGAGCGTTGATTATAAAGTGCTTCAAATTGTATTTTAATTTTTGTATCATGAACGTCCACACTCTATATACAGCATATATCATTGTTCTGTCAATTCCATGACTTTACAATATTCTGTGAGTTATTTTAAAAATCTAGAAATTTACCTATCAATCTCAGCACGCAATCTTTCGTTATCATCTTTCGACCTATCGTCTCTGTCATATTTGGAGAATCTCTCACGCCCAGGTGCAGCGGTTGACTCTCGTAAGGCATCATATTCAGCAACAATTTTCCTGAACTCGTTCTGCAGCTTATCGTGTTTATCACGGGCTTTTTCAACCTCCACTTGCAGCCTGGCACTTTCCTCCTGAAAAAAAGTAACACACTGTTAGATCTACAACCGGAGATGAATTTATCTTCAACCTGCAGAAAAAGCTATTGAAACAACAAATTATAATTCTTGAAGATATATTCCTGGGGGGATTTTTCGATACACCGTGATATTTTGTCTGAGAAGTATTGAAATCAAATTACTGGAGTTCAACAGATACATTAATTCTTTCACTTTACAACTATTCTGTAATCCACCTGAAACCGATTCAGGGACAGGAAATGAAAAAAACTATAGTGACCTGAAAATCTAAGTCAGAGTGAAAAAGGAAATTCCAATTAGGCTTGAAAAGGGAAACATTCTGAATTGGATATTGATAGAAAGATTTTTCTGTTAATTGACAAATCCACGATTAAAATGAAGTTATTTTTTGTGAATGTCTAACAGAAAACAACTACTTCCCTGGCTTAAGCCACGCTGGACATTGAACTACATCTGATAGATATTCTGAAAAGGCCCTAACTCAAAAAAAAAATCTGAAATTGAAAATTTGCATTTTCCTTCAGATAATTATTTGATTTTCTATTCCAGTCTTAATTAAGAACTCGTGAAGATGAATGGGGCAAAGAAGAATGTTTCCCAAAAGAGAGTACTCACCAGAAATCATTCGTAACATTGACGCAGGAGAGACATCGCATTCACTAGGTCTTCAATACATTTTTGTTGACGAAAATCTATTTCACGCTTCCACGATCATCGGGAAGACCGGAAGAAATGGAAAACACATTTTCAAGAAGCAATCTCACTTTGCAAAGATGGAGAAAGTAAGAATCATTTCTTTTGGAGAGACACTTTGCCTCATTCATCTTTATGAGTTCTTAATTAAGACTGGAATATAAAATCAAATAACTATTTGAATGAAAATGCAAATTTTCAATTTCAGATTTTTTCTTTTGAGTTAGGGCCTTTTCAGAATATCTATCAGATGTACTTCAATGTCCAGCGTGGATTTAGCCGGGGAAGTAGTTGTTTTATGTTAGACATTCACAAAAAGTAACTTCATTTTAATCGTGGATTTTTCAATTCACAGAAAAATCTTTCTATCAATATTCAATTGAGAATGTTTTCCTTTTCAACATGAATACCCCACAAGAGGTTATCTTGACGATGGAAGATAGTGACTAAAGTTTATCTTTCAGTCGCAGATGATTCCGCATCTGATTTTATGAACATCCTGTTTATATCTTCAACAAATCAATCCAATTAAGCATTATTAAAAAATAATTAGTTACATTCCAAACGACTACATTGTATTTTGAAAATCTTTAAGTTGCGACCACTTTTGCGGAACTACTCAGAGTCTACTTTCACTATTGTATTCCAATGTAACCCAAACGGTCTCACTCTTTCAACATAAAAACAAGTGGGCCACAGTTTTTCACGGAATTTCAATTAAGATTGGACAAAGACTGAAGGAGAATCTTTAGGCCTTGCCATGGTAATAAGTCTCAAAAAAGGCCGAGAAATAATGTTTATCGAGAAGTTTTGGAAAAATTTTAAGTTCCGAAGAGGATGCAAGTTTCACTACCTGAATGGATTGATAAGTAGCAGCCCTGGAACGTTTCTAGAGAGCGCCTGGGACGTTTAAAGCGCGAGGGGTCGTCAGTGGCTTCCCTCACAAGAGGATTCGTGAGCGGTTATTGCACAATCAAATACTTTCTGATTACGTTCTCTGATGATACTTCTGATGGAAGGCGGGTTCAAGTCCTCAAGTATCAGTTTGTTCCACACGTACCACCTAGCGTTCGTTATCATACGCATAACTTCCATTCGCGCCCGTTCCAGGACGCAAATGCTCGTTCTGCAGGTCTGACCCCCAGGCGGCTGAGGCATACAAAATGGCGTGTTGCCTCCAGATGAGTCGGCAATCCATTGTAACAGGAGGTACTTGACCTGCTCCAACCAATATATCTCCTTTCAGAGGGAGTCACTTCTCTCTCCGGGTTGTTTCTCTTGCGACCCATCGAGATAGGCTATATTTTGTCAGGATTCGCACCTATTTTCCACCTCAGATACAACTGCTGAAGGTCGTCTAATGCATTTTGCAAATGAACGACCCCCGAAAGCGTAAAACAATATTGCCCCTGAGAAACACCGGTCTCAATTGCTCTCGAATCCTAGAGGTAATTTTCGAATTCGATTAGGAATATCATACCCACGAGGCATGATTTCAGCCACTTCACCAGATCCAGAGGCAAGTGAAAGGTTATTAATTTTGAAAGCAAGTCATCATGTCATACTCTATCGTACACTTTACTGTTAAGAAGAAGAATGACATGAGCGCTGTTGTTGGCATCTAATGGATTAATCACATCTTCCACCAGCTTCAGAACCTGTGGAGTGAGCCGAACTGCTCATTCGGTAGGACATTTCTGTCCTCCACTCCATCGTCCCTATCTTCTAACAGAAAGTCTAGACCCAGATGATTGTCTGGATGCTCGTTCAGCCTAAATTGCCTTTCCATCGAATCCGCAAATGCTCGAACTTTGGACTCATTGTCATAGCAGAGTCCGCACTCACCAAGAGGGGAAGATCAGCTTTTTTAGTCTTCAAATTTTCCCCACTTTCTACCTCCTCTATTGTATTACTTATTTTATTCTAACTGTCCATGATCGGTTCCTCAACTATGTTTGTAGTAGTCAGATCATAATAATTTTTTCCAGAGTAGATTAACATATTAAAGTTTTTCCAAAATTATCAATCCATTTTCTTCAATGATTTTTTATCTTCGTTTAGGCTACAGGTAAGTTCCGATTTTTTCATTTTCGACATCTGGGCCCTTCTCGTTAATTCACAAGTAGATAGTTTAACTAGGAGGTAATTTGTCTTTTTGAGTATTTTCAGGAACTTATATTTTTCCTTCTTGTCAGATCATACTTCTTTATAATTCATGAGTCACATTAACTAGACTATAAGTAAATTCTTTCTGAGAGTGACGTTTCGATAAACCATCAGATTGAAGTGAAAATAAGATCATAAATTTCACAATTTTCGAAGACCTATGGGGTTTTGGTCAATCTTCATCGAATTGTATTCTTGTAAGATGTTGGACTTCTGGTAAGAGTTGTTGGAGTAATTATCCATTGAAAAGAGTGTCAGAATATTTTATATAGCTACATATTCGAAATATTCTTCATTTTCTGTATTTGTTCAATGACATACATTACCTGGCTCTTCTCGTAACTCGCCTGAACCTTGGCGAGTTGACCGTGGCTCCTTTCCACTTCATATTGCAACCGCTCATTGTCGGCATGGAGTTTTTCCTTTTCGCTCTGGATTCTTCGTATTTCAATTTGAGTTTTCTCATAGCGATCCCTTACCATTTCCATGTCGATGTTCAAACGTTCTATTTCTTCTTTGGATTTCTCTTCGAATTCCTTGGATCTGGAAATAAGTGTTATTTCTTTGAATGAACAGATATTTAGTAAAACTTGCAATCAACTGATCAACCACTGGAAATATATACAGATTCATTGTTCGAAGAACTAGGCACATATATAAGGGGGTTCTAGGCATCAATAGAATTTGCTGAAATTTTTGTATGTTACATCTACGATAATTCTACGCGACTACGATAGCAATTGCATTAGCTGATATAGAGTGAAATCAAAACTTTCTATTTCTTGTCATGTAATAAGCGATTTCAATATAATAACTTGTAATGCAATTATCAAGATTATAATGCAAAATTGACATCTATGAAGGGATGCATTCGTGCTACCATATTAAAAAATTCCCTCCAGCTCCATTTAGGGGTAGTTTGTACTTGTGATTTCTCTAATTTCTCTGCTGTATGTGTTATCTTTTATATCCAATGAATAACATCTTTTTTCCAGTTTTCAAATTGATTCAATTTGATTTGATCATAATGGAAAACAAAAGATATTTGTGCAATCAGTTGGGAAAATCACTTTTTTTCGTAATTGAGTGAATTTCTGGGGAACGAGCAAAGCGAGTTACAAAAAATAAGGATTCCCAACGTGTGTCACACAATATTTCCTTTTGATTTTGATATTCGATCCTTTTTAATTCAAGTTGAAAATATACAAAATAAATATTAAAAAAAGCTGAAGAACACGCTTTTAACTCACTAAAAATTGAAAAATAATTTTAATACTCAACTACTCTGCCAAAAAACATAGGCTGCTTTTTGGTTACGTATCTTTGAGAAACATAATACTTTCAGAGTATGATCCCAGAGCCGGCAAACTTACCTCATTTTAGCAAAGCTGAAATTTCATGTATGAATAGAGTGATATGTAGTTGAGAACGTATGCGTACTTGCTAGCTTGAAAGCGGGGCCCTTCTACAGGTATCAGTTACATCGACATAACCAAGAAATAATTTGACTCATTTTGAGATCATAATTTGTCGGGCGCGTACGACTCTTTCATTTGTTTGATTCAAATAAATTTTATTTTATTCAACAATAAAATAAAATTGTGTTGGAGTCCACAAACAAGTGCTTTGTCCCTCAAGTCATATCTACAGTTGAATGGAGAACATGATTCTATATAATTGAAAAAATAAGAGCTGCAGCTAAGATGAAGGCATCGACTTCAGAAACGATTACCGATTCGAGGTATTGACTCAATTACAAACACTCTAATTTCAATCATTTTGTTTTCAAATAATTTTATGAAATAACTAATTGCTATTTTTTTAGCATTCGTCTTGGCGAATATAATTCGACCTAATATTCTGACGGCTAAATTTTGGATGTATAGTAAATTGAAGCATTGTTACCTTGGAGGAAAAGCACTCCACATCTGCATAAAAAATCCCTCGCGCTAAAGCGCTCTGAATTGTTGTATATGTTGACAAGTCGTGCTAATGCGAGGCAACAATGCTTTCATATATTATATTGCCAATACTTTTAGCAGGCAAAATATTAGGTCTTGATATTATTATACATGAAGAAACTTTTTAACAAAAAATGAAAATGACGAAAAAAAAAAAACTGAAAAGCAAAAAATAAAATAAACCTTCCGAGTCTCAATAACAACTGAGTTCCTGAACTAATGTTAGTAACTGATTTTGAGTCGGCGCCAAACAAACTATTGAATTAGGTGAGGCGTAAAATGATGGCAGCGGGATGCACGGCGGCGTTTTGATTATTTTATTTGAGGTAGTTGTCGTGCTACAAACAGTGTCAATAATCAGGCTCGATTGTAGCGCGACGCGATACATGTTCAAACGCTGAATTAGAGGGATCTTTTTAAAGGGAACTGTACACTTAAAAACGCAACTATCATGCGTGACACAGCAAATAAGCCTCGACTGGACTGTTGGCAACGTCGCAATCCAACGATCGCTCGAATTTAGTTGTTCAAGATACAGTGCGGTTTGCTCTAAAAACATTGGTGAGGTATCGTTACTGAATATAAGAAAAAATTGAATTTGGAACCAGGTACATATACACAAAGATACAATAAACAACTTTTTTACTCACGTTAAAGTGTGGTAATGCGTTTGCCAATTAATATCGTCCCGTTAGCCGAGCGGTCTAAGGCGCGAGATCTAAGCACTGGATCTCAAAAGTTTGCGATGGTTCGAATCCCCACGATTTATTTTTATTTTTCACTTTGAAATTGAGAAATAATTTAGTTTTGAGATGAATATTAGAACAAAAAAAAACAAATCACTTGTCAATTTCGATGGGAAAAATAAAAAAAATCGTCAGGCGTGGGGATTTGAACCCTTGTCAGTTTTTGATAGCAAATCTTAGATCTTGTGCCTTGGCCAACTGGACGATATCAGTTGTCAAACGCATTACCATACTTCAACATGAGTGAGAAAGTTTTTTATGTACTTTTATACCTGTTACCCGAAAAAAGACCCCTCTTTCGAACTAGCAAGTATGCGTACGTTCTTAACTACATATCACACTACTCATACTCAAAATTTCAGCTATGCTGAAATGAAGTAGGTTTGCCGGCTCTGGGATCTTGTACTACTTTAATTGATTTCGACAAAGAACTCCACGCTTTTTGGCATAGTCATTGAATATTAAAATTATTTTTTACTTTTTAGTGCGTTAAAAGCGTGCTCTCATCCTTGGAGAGGCTTCCATGGAAAAAACGAAAATTAATGCTACACAGAAAACTAGGTTGTCAGCTGGGGTCAATATCACCAATTGTTCAAATTATGTTATTTAGCCAAGTTTATTGATTACACCACCCACACCCCCTTTCTATGATATTTTGGGACACTCTTGATCAATACTCAATGCAGTATGAATCCATTCTTTCACCAATATAATATATGAGGTAAATAATACATAATTTCGAAAGTAGCATACCTTCCTAATTGCATTGCAACTCTATCATACATTTCCTGTATCCTCGTAAGTTCATCCTGCAGTTTTCGTTGGTCCTCTCGGAGTTTTGTTGAAAGGAGTTGCTGCTTTTCTACCTCCAATTCAAACCTTTCCTTGTCAGCAAGGGCGGTGTCCAGTTTGTTTTGCAACCTGTATATGTCATTTTGGGATCTGAAAATAACTTTATATGAGTACCTACTCATCATTCACATACTTTCAACTTGAAATTTTCAATTGTATGTGCTTTTCCTTCTTTTGGAACGTAGTTCCTTATCGCGCGTTGCGAAAGAGGGCTAGACGGAATAAATTAAGACCAAAAGTTGTAACGAGACTTTCGCTATGGTTGTAAGCCGTGCGGCGTGCGGCGTGCGCGTGTTTCTCTGTCTGTCTCTCTCTCTCTCTCATAGAAAGCAAGCCAGTTATTTTCGTTTCGTCTTTCTATTTCGCATTAAACAGTGTGGTGTCGCGACGATTATTTTTGTTGAGTGTATACAGGTTTTTTGTACATAATTAATAATAAAAAATAACAACAATAATGAATCCTGACAGTGTTTCTGCACAAGTTCCGGATATTGCTGATGGAGTTAGGTAAGTAGAGATTTTATACAGGCAATAATAAATGCTTATGTATTTTTAGTAAGTACGCATTATAACCTCTCTTTACGATTGTGCTAACCAAGTCATACGCGTTATAATCTCTCGATTATTGTGTGTTCAGCAAGTGTACGCGTCATAACTTCAATAAATCTAAAAGCAAATTATATTTTAATATTACAATATCAATGCGTATGTATTTAGCAAGCCGTGCGTGTTCTAACCTATACGCTGTTGTGTTTACGAAGTCGAGAGATATATATATATATATATATATATATATATATATATATATATACAACTCTGTTGTGTTTATAAAGTCCCGCGCATCTATACGTGTACGAAAGAATAGACAGACAGAGTGCATATATATATATATATATATATATATATATATATATAAAATATTATTATAACTTAAAAAAAAAAAAATTACAATTCCTTCACTAATTAATCGAAAGGAACTTCGTTCCATCCGGGTGTCCCTTGACACCTCTCAAGTTTTTTTTTTTAATTTTTTCTATTTCTTATCACATCAGCTTTTATTTGAAACATTTTTTCATGCAGAAATGAGTTAGCAAAATACTGTGCTAATTCGTGTTATTATCTCTTTCATATAATATTCATGAATTACTCTTGCATCATTACCAAACATTCAATGAATACTCACAAGAATGGAATTGTACATTCCATGATTATTTTGTGAATATATCGTATTGTGAAGTTTTTTTTTCTGGTTGAACTTATGATTATTATATGTTCGATTGCTTGAAGCAAGCAAGTGGCAGAGGTTTTCGAGGAGTCCATGTCTGACTCATCTGTGAGATACTTTCTTTTAGTTTTATAAATCAGATGAAATTGGAATATAAAAGAGTCAGTCAAATCATATGCTATGTCGTATACAATCTCATCAAATCGAAAACTCACCTATCGTATTTCTCTATCAACTTCTCAAAATCGATATGGATGCTCTCTCTATCATCGATCGCCTTCTGCGACGCATATATTGCCTTCTCCAACTTCTCTTTGAGGATGTCCACTTCGGACAAGGCGTCGTCTCTCTCGATCTGCAGCTTCTGTTGCAGGGAGTGCGACTTCTCCCATCTGTCTTTGAGAACGTCCAACTCCGTTTCGATGTCGGCTCGTTCCCTTTGAACTTTTGCGATTTGACTTAGCTGCATTTCGACACGCTCTTTGAATTTTTCACATTCGTCCTGAAAGCTGTCTCGTTCCTTCTGAATCCTTGATACGGCATTCTGCAAATGGAAGTGGAAATTAATTGTAAATTCAAAAAATCAAAGTTAGAGACAAGGCTAAAAAAAAGGAGTGACAATCCCTTGAGCACAAACATCACAACAAACAAAGTCGACGTCGGTGTTCTTTTGAAACATAACATGGAGATTGGAAGTTCTCATTTTGTTATCTCTCATCATTCCCGTAATGTTCACATGAAGTAAATTCCTGCTGTTTCTTTTCGTTGTATTGGCCGGCACAAAAAAGGGGACACCCAAAACTTCGTTAACATTTGGGATCCACCATCGTTTCTAAAACTCATTCCTAAGCCTGATTTGTCGTCAATTTTCCGGAGAAAGACATCAAGATTGTCCATACGTCTCTTCTGTTGAAAGGAACAATGTGGGATCGTCATGAAATTACACACCAAGTAGTGCGTGTTGGGTTTACCGCTTAATACACCAAGACAAAAGCCCAATTCGAATACACGTCATTCATGGAAAAATACACTCTACAGCGTTCTCTCCATGGAGGAGATATGGGCCGTTCTTATGACTTCATATTAGAATTACTCGCTGCCGAAGCCAAACTGGATGGAATGGATGAAATATATCATATTTCACTCTGTTGTCACTTTTCGACGGAGTGATCACAGCATGAGAAAAAATAGGTGAGGATAATTTGAACCTTTCCTTGTAAAAACTGGACTTCCTGATAATGAGGTGAATCTCAAAGAAGACCCAACATCAATAAGTCCAATAGAGGTACAACATATATTTAGTAGATCTCACACTAACAAAGGGAGCCCTAGATCAACTTCATATATGTAAACAATTCCTCCAAAATAAAACCAAACAACAACAAAAATCAATAGGGGGCAAACAATTTTCTCCATATAAATCATCTCACATTAAATGTGATCAATGTGGCAGAACAAACCGTTTTTAAAAAGGTAATGTTACATATGATGAAAGAACAACGCACAAACACAAACAGTTCACCCCAATTAAACTCTGAATCGAGACAAAAGTTTTGCTTTTATGATGGGTCATAATCGTTTCGATTCAGAATTTGATGAATCATTTCTGCTAGACTGATCATATCGTAAATCAAGAGGACTTGTTCATAAGAATCTACGATCTACCTACTCCCATGAAAATTCTATTGCCAAAAATAATACTACTGTCGCCCAAATGAGAAGAGAATCTAAAGATATGATTCCAAATCTAGGTTTCAGAAGAAAACTGGAAAATGTTCTTTCCATTCTGCAGCTAACGTACAACCCGAATTTGAGTTCCACGTTTGCAAGAAAATGGCGTGGTAATGGTATCCGGTGAAAATGACGAAAGAATTAATGAAACGATGTTATCATCACAACAGGGTACCTATTGGAAGCCTCCAAAAACTGTAAAATATTTTGGAACTCTAAAGGGCAAACCTGAGTAGCTGTGTCCTCAACGGAAACATAATTGAATGTATTAAAGAAGCCATATGGTTAAGGAATTTGCTACCCAATATAAATTCTTGAATTCAATAACCAATAATAATCTTCGAAGAAAATCAGGACTGTATTTGTAGAGCGAATAATCCCACAAACCATAAAAGAACTCAACTTATTGAGGTTTTGAGACGTGAAAAAATATTTCTAAATAAATCAATACTGAAATTTTTTCCCACAGGTAAACAATTGGCTGATTGCCTCACGAAGCCACTACCTCACCAGAATTATACTCACAAGAACAAATATGGGCTTGAATCAATTTCATACATATATATTTATATATATATATATATATATATATATATATATATATATATATATATATATATATATATATATACAGAGTGGCCACTTTTTTAATGGGATTGTATTGGTAACTTTCAAACCATAAGAGTTAGAAGGTCGGTCAAATGAAGAAAAAGTTGCATTCATAGAAGCATTGTCAAGCAGTTCAACAGATCGAGATTATCAGGGCCGGTTATTGAGATATCATAAGAAAAGTAAATTCTGTCATTTTGATTTTTCTTTTTTTCCCACTTTATTTCGAATATTATCAGAAAATGTCACAGGAGTTTTTTATTCGACAGTAAGCTATCCTCAATTTGACATAATCAGATTATATATCCAACGTTTCGTACGCTCTGGGCCACCCTTCACCTCATTTTTTTCAATACGGACCTGCATATTTTATGACACTTTTCGAAATAACTTTCAACGCTGAATTCAACGATATATCATACAATGTCATTCAAAGTTGATTTTCAGGTGATTTTGACCCTTATCCAAATTTCTTTGGGTCGGATCTGTATTACATTTAGGTACCTTTAGTTTAATTAACAACATGCAATACATTTCGATAAGAAAATCATTTTACTCATCTTCAACTGAATGGAACGTAACAGAATCAAAGCAAGAAACAAGTAATAATTATTTACAAATTTCAAGAGGTGAAAAACCTAATTCATACTAATTAAACGAAACTATCATTTAATGAAAGAAAAATCAAATGATTATTCGAAAGTAAATGATGAACATTAATGAAGTGAGTGTTCGAAATGTCCACCATTTTGTAAAATGCACTTTGCGGTTCTGGAACCCATACTTCTTATACATTTGCTTATTTCGTCTCCTTGAATACCTTCCAATACATTCTCAATCTTCTCGCGAAGAATCTCTATTATCGTGTTCATAGTATCATACATTTAATTTTTGAGATATCCTCACAAATAAAAATCCAGCGGATTCAAATCCGGAGATCTGGCAGGCCATGCTACTGGACCTCTTGTTCCAATCCATGAATCGGGAAAAGTTCGATTCAGATAGTCTGTGACTATTCTTGAGTTGTGTGGACCACATCCGTCTTGTTGGAACCATGGACTATTACGCCGATACCGTATAGGAAGATCATCCAACATTTCTTCTATAATTTCTACATATTTTGCTCCGGTTAGGTTGCCGTCAATAAAATAGGGCCCCAGTAATTTATTATTCAACAAACCGCACCATATGTTCAAAGAAAAACGATATTGATGTCTAACTTCATGAATTAAGTGAGGATTTTCTGTGGCATAAAAATGTTTGTTCCTTCGATTGAACATGCCAGAATTTGTTAATGTCGTTTCGTCTCCCCAAATGATATTGTGCGCAAAATTGTTGTTATTCCGCACCTTCCGTTGAAACCAATTACAGAATAGCAACCTTCTCTCAGGATCATTGCGATATAGTTTTTGCACGGCTTGGTATTTATAGTCATGGTATCCGTGTCTCTTGACTATTTTATTAACAGCACTTTTTGATAAATTGCATTCACTGGCCATAGTTCTCGATCCTATTCCTGGATTCATTCGAATTTGGGCCAGAACATTGATGTCATTGATAGGCTCGTTTCGTCGTACATAAGGACCTCTAGGTTTGATGAATGAATTATGTGCAAGTAACGTTGTCGATAAACGTCGAAACATTTTAATATTTGGTGTTGTTCTTTCAGGATATAATTCACCATACCTTTGTTGTGCTTTGAATGAATTTCTATCTAGTTTTATGTACACTTCGTACATATCTCTGTCCTCTTCATTTGTGTGTCTTACCATATCGAATAAGTTAAATTGAAATTACTCAGAAAAGTATTTAATGACAAGTTCTTGTGACACAATAATAAACGAAGTGACAAATAATATGACATTTCTTGTTATGTTCTTTTTTATTCACGGCCTACTACTTGAAAATAATACATTCAATAAACCTAGAGTTGTGTGTATGTAATAAAAAACTAGTCCATCAACGATATCAATGTTCTGACCCAAATTCAATTGAACCCAGAAAAAAAATCGGGAACTGTGGCCAGTGAATGCAATTTATCAAAAACTGCTGTTAATAAAATAGTCAAGAGACGCGAAAACAATGTTTTTAAATTCGAATACCAAGCCTTGCAAAAATTATATCGTAATGATCTCAAAATAAAGTTTGATTCTGTAATTTGTTTCAACGGAACAAATGACAAATCCAACAATAATGATTCCTCGCGAGAAGATTGAGAATGTATTGGAAGGTATTCAAGGAGACGAAATAAGCAAATGTATAAGAAGTATGGGTTCCAGAACCGCAAAGTGCATTTTACAAAATGGTGGACATTTCGAACACTTACTTCATTAATGTTCATCATTTACTTTCGAATAATCATTTGATTTTCTTTCATTAAATGATAGTTTCGTTTAATTATCATGAATTAGGTTTTTCACCTCTCGAAATTTGTAAATAATTATTACTTTGATTACTTTGATTCTGTTACGTTACTTTGATTCTGTTACGTTCCATTCAGTTGAAGATGAGTTAGTTGATTTTCTTATCGAATGTATTGCATGTTGTTAATCAAACTAAAGGTACCTGAATGTAATACAGATCCGACCCAAAGAAATTTGGATAAGGGTCAAAATCACCTAAAAAAATTTAATTGTTGAATTTAGCGTTAAAAGTTATTCCGAAAAGTGTCATAAAATATGCAGGTCCGTATTGAAAAAAATGAGGTTGACGGTGGCCCAGAGCGTACGAAATGTTGGATACGAAATCTGATTAAGTCAAATTGAGGATAATTCACTGTCGAATAAAAAACTCCTGTGACATTTTTTGATAATATTCGAAATAAAGTGGGAAAAAAAGAAAAATCAAAATGACAGAATTTTTTTTTCTCATGATATCTCAATAACCGGCCCTGATAATCTCGATTTGTTTGAACTGCTTGACAATGCTTCTATGAATGCAACTTTTTCTCCATTTGACCGACCTTCTAACTATTATGGTTTAAAAGTTACCAATACAATCCCATTAAAAAAGTGGCCACTCTGTATATATATATATATATATATATATATATATATATATATATATATATATATATATATATATATATATATATATATATATATATATATATATATATATATATATATATATATAAACAGGATCAAATTATAGGTAGCGACACCTATAATCTGTGTGGTGAATTTGATCCTGTTCACATTTTTGTACGTACCGAAAAGTAATAACTCCACGAGATATCTGATACGAATTTGAAAGAGACCACAGGCCGTCCTGATGATTGGGAAACCATGAAACAGGCTGTAGACGGATGGTGATCTCTCTTGGATTCCTAACAGATATCTCATATTCTCGTTATATATATATATATATATATATATATATAACATAGGGATGTCCTAGGTTTGTCCTTTTATGTACCGCGGAATAAAAACATGATTGGGACATTCAGGGGATGTCCCGCAGAGGATGTCCAGGGGACCATCTGGTATATCCATAGATTGTCCCATTTATGTCCCTGGTATTTCTGATATCCATTCTCATATAAAAAATCGTCGAAACTCATCAAAATGTTCAAAAATTAAACGCTGATATTTTTTTTGAGAATGTTTGTTTTTCTTCTGGAAAATGGAAATATATATCAGAAATTTCTGGGAAGTAACCATTTCGCAAGCAAAAATTTATTTATGCATAATATACCCTTGACATGAATTCTCAAGAATGATACAAATTATACACAAATCACAAACACAATTACATTCCGGTTTCTGTGGTTTTGTCCTGTTTGGCTTTGGCAACATTGTTTGAATTATTTGGTGATCTGTTAACAATGGTTAACCTCACTTTGCAAAATGTGCAAATTTCTAATTTTTCTTTCTTCGATGTAAAAAGATTAGCGGCATCCTCATTCTGTTTGACGATTTTTGTAAGCATTTGAAGTATTTTATCAGTTATAGTGTTGTGTATATCATTGTCCAAAAATTGAAATAATAAGTTGAGTTTAAGGTTGGTAAAACAAATGTCAAAATATTGAATGTAATCTTTTGGATGGAAGACTTGATTGTTTCAATAATATGGTTATTCGATTCTGAATATTATGTTTTCAGTAGTATCATTTATCAATCTATTATAGGTACATATTGATATAATGAATCGTAGGAGGAAGGTATCCTCAAGGTTAGAAAGAAAAAATACAGTGAGTAAATATTATTAAAGGACAAAAAAACAAAACGAAGAAGCTTGAGAGGCTTGTATTGGGCTTTCTAATAGTCGATTGATGGCAGAAACATTACCTTCTACAGGTTCAGATGAAATATTCCTGAAGTTGATCAATGTGAATCAAGTTCTGAAAATTTGTCTGATGGTTCTTTTCTTGGAGAATTGAGCCCTACATCAAGGGAAGACCTAGTTCAAAATTATCCTGTTGAGAACTTCCAAGATAATATTGAAAATTCAAATGATAACATTAATTCTTAGTTAACGGAATGGGCCTTGAACCACAACATAACACATGCACCAATAATATTTGGTGAGAATTTGTATCTATGATTGTAAATCCCAAAAGGGCTATAACATAATATCTGTATTAGTATTTTTTCTTTCATTGTCAATTCAATTCCACCTGCAATAATATCTATGTTGCAGGATCTTCTGGAGCCATTGGCAATGAAAAACAGATTGAGGAGGCTTTGCAGAAGTTTTTTAGGAGGACCAAGGAGAGAAGCCACACAGAAAAAATAATGCAATGCCTGCAATAAATGCAACACCCTAATATGTGTACAATTTTCAACTGATTCACGTAGTCTTTTTTGTTTATTTGTCATATGAATTTATATATAGGATGAGTTTTTGTTTGTCGTTTTTTTTATCATATTTCAATACAATATGACATATTAACTTCTGAATTAAACTCATTTTGTATTGATAATCTTTAGATTTCATTTCTTCCATATTTTCCATGAAATTTGTTTAAATAAAAAGAATGAAAAAAAAGGACATTCGAGGACGTCCAGGAGATGTACCGCATGTATCCCAGGAATGTCCCAGTGTTTTAATACTTCCATTATAGAACATCCCTTTGATGTCCATTGTTGAGATTTGGTACATCCCTGGGACGAACCAAAAGGACATCCCTTAGATGTCCTTCTTGGTGGAAAGTAGATGTCCCTGGGACGTCCCTAGTATGTACCAAGTCCCGACAAATGATATTCCAGGGACGTCCTACTCAGATAACACAGGATATCCTATGTATATCCATTTCATGTCCAATTCTGGTCGGGATATCCCTGGATTTGAAATGGACATCCATAAGATATCCGTCGACGGATTTGAAATGGATATCCTTCAGAAGATATCATATGGATGGCCATAAGATATCCGGAGCAAATATGGATAAGTTTAAATTGCAAGATTGATTTTTATTGTGTCAATTTCTGAGCTTCTTTCATGCCCGTACATATAGATAAATTTTTTTGGAAAAATCTCATGATTCGTTTTTCTACTTGATTTGAAATGGATATCTTTCAGAAGATATCCTAGGGATAGCCATGAGATATCCAAAGCAATCATAAATGAATTCTCGTAGATACACAAATTGTACCTTTTCAAAAATATGTTGTCGCGGGGACCCTCTGCGACCACAGAACAGATATACATGTGTCTGCGACATCCTGGCCAGACAATACGCATAATTACTGGCGACGTCTGTCATTTTGTTGAGGAAGGTCATAGTCATAGCACTGAATCCAAACAAAAGTCGTGTTTTTTTTTTCTATTTTCTTTCGTTTTTGATACCCTGTTGGTCTGGACATAATGGTTTCCATCTGTAGCAATTGATTGTCTCCAAAGGGAATTATAAATTGGCCGAATACAAGTGAATATAAATCGAAAAGGACATAACCTATAAAAATCCATTATTTCCAATGCATTTACTTGTTTGCTGTTTGAGTTTCGATATTTTCAGAAATTCTGAAAAGCACCTCGTTACATTTGCCACAATACACGAGTTTTTCAAATGTCACAGTGCCCAGATTAAAAATGGTGTGAATGCCTACAACAGTGGACATATGATAAAGATGATGAAGATAGATTCGAACATTGTCCTATTGATTGCACTGACAAAATGAATCTTTCGGAAGAATATTTGGGAACTGGATCGAAGTTCAAAGCTTATGTAGCTAAGTTGTATGTTTTTCTATTCTAGAACTCTTTTTTAGGTACCTAAATGAAATCTCAAAAATATGACTGTGGAACGATGCCTTTCTTCCGTGCTCACTAATATGTTTGCCTCCAAATATAGCTGGTATGGAGCAAAAAAAATAAAGTGGACAACTAAAACTGGCTGAATTATCACTAGGTGAGAAGCCCATTCAGTTGTTCAATTTATTTGATAATTTGTATTGTCTCATAAGAGACTGCTAGTTTAGTGAGAATGCAAAATTTCCAAGAAAAGTTTATGTGAAAAATGCTTATATATATATATATATATATATATATATATATATATATATATATATATATATATATCATAGTATACCAATAAAGAGAGAGAAAAACTATGGCAGTGGTATATATATTATCATCATCAGTATTCGAATTCAAAAGAAAGCATAATATTTTTCAGTATTTTTTTGTAAATTTCAACGTTAATTATACCCGTGAATATATCATTTCAGAAGTGACTGACCTCAGTGATTCGACGGAAAATAAAAAACTACTGAAGAAGCCGTCTAGGCTTGGCTGAGAAGGGCCAAAGAATGGCATCTGTCATCTTCTAGAATAAAGGAAACACCTGGATGGACGAAGAAAATAGCATTCTATTTTTTCTTTAACTTTATTTTTTTGATTATTCTGCATTCAATATTCTGTTTTTATTTTAGAGTTTACATATACATTTTATTTGTTGATAACTCCGAAGTTTATGAGAATTTTTTTGATACCAGAGTTTATTAATACATTTTATTTTGTTCAATACCATTATTTCATTTCCCTCCAGATTGCTATTACTATATTTCATCTTCGATGGATATCCCCGAAGGATATCTTTAGAATATCTCTCACGGAATCTTTCAGATAGCTTTTGAATATCTCTGAAGGATATCTCATGGATATTTGAAAGATATCTTATGGAATCTTGAAACATGGAATCTTGAGGATATCTATGGATTCAGGTTGTTCCTTTGGACATCCATCGGATGTCCATAAGATATCTTTTGGATATAATTGGATGTCCATAGTATATCCATAAAATTCATGCAGGATGTCCAATGGATATCCATTGGATGTCCATGTGTTATCTGGGTAGTAGCAAATGAAGGACGTCCCTGATATGTACAGGGGATGTACTTGTGTTGTTAGGGTATAGTAGAATGATATAATTGAAAGTCTTCTTATTCTATTTTCCTAGAGATCCATCACTAGGCGTCCTTCGTCAAGGAGTTGCGGCACCGATACCATTCTTACAGAACTCACCATAATTCAAAGCATAACGATTATAATGGCATTGAATGTGTGAAAACAAAAAACAATGATTTGATTTTCCATCGATCTGTCAGAAAACTTGCTTTTTTTTAAACGAGAACACTCGGTCAAAAACTCCAAAGAATATATTTATAGAAAAAGGGGGGATCGTTTTTACCCCCTACAACCCCCAGAAATCGCATCAACCTCAAATGGGACCATGTTCAGTGCCAGAATTTTAAAAAGCGCCCCAAAATCAGTAAAAATTCAGAATTCTACCAAAATTCTTCTTAGGAATATTTAAAATAATTATTGTTTTCTAGAAGGACCTCTCATCCCAAAACCTAGGTGTTTTCATACCCATATTCAATTAGTTTTTTAAATTCTGAAGAATATTTTTCACCCTAAATGTTGGTAACACCATTTTCGGAACACCCTATATTTTTCCTCTGTACAACATCAAGAGGAGTAAAATAAAGGTGATTAAAAAAATATCCTAAATATCAATTGGAAACAAATTTATTTTTTCTTATGATCGTTCGAACAAAGAAAGTAAAAAAATTATATGTGTATGAATTATTCGATTCGATTTCAATTTCCTGATCATAAATCTCCATTTAGAATTGAAAATTCTATCACTTCTTGAAATAGTCCCATTATGAATTAGACCAAAAAAATTAGAAATATCTTCAATGTTTACAATAAATTACCGGAAAACATAAGAATCATTCAATCCTGATTCACTTAAATGAATAATAATTAGGAATTGACAACTCGTAATACCTAGAGGTCTATATTACTGGATTTATCAATTACCGATTTATCAATTACCTGCCTTCTTCAGATTATCTCATATATTATTCTTCTTGGATGAAATGGCCTAAAAAATTTATTTTTATATATTTTACTCACAAATTATTACTTCGTAAGGTTACCTTAGTTTATTACACAAACTTCATATTTTTCATGTTCTATACATTGAAATCGTGTTTTTTTTACTAATTATAATATGTGAATTCATCTCAAAGAACATGCATGTGTATGGAGGGACAAAGAGAAACATGAAACCAATCGACAAATTATAATTGCTCTTATTATTATTTTCATGAAAACATTCAAAATTAACTATTGGAAAGTTTCGAAAGACATAAATAAAGAGTGCAATCAAAAAGAGGTGGTAAACCTGACTGCCGACTGATTGGCATTTGCTCTTGTATCTGAGATGCAATCAAAAGGTGTCAGAAGTTGTATATACAATCCTGAAACTCGTATTGGAATTATTCCCAAATGGAAAATTATATGGTACATTCTTTTTTTTTGTTATATGAAAATGAAGTGGAATTTGTCGATGATTGGAACAATGTCGATAATTGGCATATTTACTTAAGGTATTCATCGAGGTCATTATTCACTGAAAATATGAACGTACATGTACTCATAATTGGGTGAAAATCCACTTTAACATTTTCTCCAAGAATTCCTTTAACTGACTGAATGACAACGATTTTATCTGAAAAGTAGTGAAGGTTGCTTCAATACGCCAGATTAAAAAAATTCCAATACGTCGATTGGGTAATTACCTGAGATTTCTCGACTTTGTCTCTAAGACGATCTGCTTCGAGTTGAGCCGATTCTTTTTCTTTCTGAAGACGAGCAGACTGGCCGAGAACCTTGTCCAATTGCGACTGGGTGTTCTCTAAGTCGTATGCTACTTTTTCTTTCTCCAGTTGTATCTGTAACAGAAATGAACTTTGTTTAAAATAAATATAACAAAAACTTGTGAGAAAATCCAGAGCCTCTCCCGAACATTCATAAACAAAACAAAGTCGCAAATCAGCTAACTTTAAAGCTTTATCCAAAACTTTCATTCATAATTTGTTCTGATTTGTAGAATTTTCATATTGCCATCATTGGAACACTGCATCTCTATGAGAAATCATTGAAAATAAACTTTCAACTGTCTCACACTCATGAGAAGTGTTTTCAATGGTGTTCTGGATCATCCCCTATTCTTCTGAGATCAAAACTCATTGCATGTGCGGATTATGATTTTGATGAATCCATTGATCTTCTCTCATCCAAATAATACGTCAATTACTATGCATAGAACCGAAGAGAAAAAATTTGGTATTTGTCCCATTCTTTATTATTTTCACTTGTGATTTCTCGAGTATGAATTTAGTGAATAGTGGAATTTGCCTCAACTGTGTTCCTGAACGTTAATCCCTCTGTGGATATCTATAATTATAGATATTTTTTTATGTAGGCAATAAATCAATAATTTCAAACTTTTTAATGTGATCTGCATCATTTTGATATAAACACAGACTCAACGATGGTGAGACTAGAATCCAGAGCAAAAGTTCCTCAAAAGATCATCGCCTAGACTCACGGCAGACCTACTGAGCAACGATAGGAAGTCTTTCAAATTGGTGGTAGGCCTGCTAACAGGAATCTGTTAGCTCAATGAACCTATGAGAAATATGGGAAACAACATGCACGTTCTGCCAGACCGAGAGACACTTCTTTCCATAATCTGGGCAAATTCAAAGTGCTATAAAGCATAAGGTCTAATAACCGGCCTAGAATCTCCAGCGGCAGAAAGCCTCGTGAAAGATACATCATAGGGACTTCTGGGACTAACCAAAAATATCAAACTAGCCAGTTCATCCGAAAATATCACGTTAAGCACCGCATGACATTTAACTGATGCCTCACTTCAACGTACCATTGGTATCGCGAGGTATCAGGGTTAGGACATACACCAACATTCAGTTTCAGACCAGGTGGGTACTATGTGACTACACGCTTCAATATCAACGTAACAGCAGATAAAAACGCCTGGTTCCAAGAGTAAATTGATGTTTTGCGGGTTGGGAAAATTCCAATATACAAAAAAGCTACATTAATTTTTGTTTAATTGCATTATTTTAGCAAATAATAATAATAATAACAATAAGAACGTTTATTGAACAAGGCTCACAAAAAAAAGTTCCTATGTTTACAATTTAACTTTGGAATATATTCGCGAGTGTCGAGCACTTATAGGGAATAAGCACTAGTCACTGTGTGCGATAAAAAAAAAGAAATATATAAATGTAAATGTTTCAGTTTTATGATAATATAAGTATAAGGTACAAGCTATATAAGATGGTACGAAAAGTAGAATGACAATACAAATATACATATACACAGTATAGGATATAAAATGAAAAATTAAGTTAAAAATATTAAATATAATCTAAAATATAAAACTATAGAAGATTGGGATATAAATATTTTGTTTTCAGTTATTTTTAGGGTCTATAATTTTTTCTATTGTTGTTTTATTTCCTGATACGAATTTTTTTAGGAGTATTTTGATTTTTTTTGTGGAATGTATATTTATAAATTCGAACGGAAGCGAGTTTATGATTTTGGGGCCTTTGTCCATGTGCGGAACAGAAAATATGGTTTTTGATCTGGTGTCGTATCTGGAGTTGTGAGCGGTTTCTAGAGTATATTTATTTTTGTATAGGTGGTTGGCAGCATCATAGAAATATATTTGTCTTGGATTTGAGAGCTTGATTTCCTGGAGTAATTTTTCCGAAGGATATGTATGGGGTTTTCTTAGAATAATTTTGTAGAAACGCTTGAGTGTATTTTCTAGCGGAAGTAGATGGGTTTTCAGTATTCCACCCCATGCAATTATTCCATAACTGAGGTGTGGTACTACCAAGGCATTATACAGGGTAATTCGGTCATTTCGATGGAGAAAATTTCTGGATTTATAGAATGAATAGATTAACGATCGTAGTTTTTTCATGATATATTCTATATGGGTATCCCACTTTAAGTGGCTGTCAATATGAATACCTTAGTATTTTACGCTCGTGGCTGAATTTATCTCGATAGTTTTGTGATCGTCCACGATTAGTAGTTTTGAAAGGTATAAAAAACATTTTTCAGAAATTTATGGTGAGTAATTGATTTCTGCACCATTTTTCAATTTGGAGAAAATCTTTTTCAACTTTAATTTTAATCTTGTCCCAATCCACATCGTTATAATATATGACCGTATCGTCTGCGAAGGTGATAATTTCTCCAGCTGTATCAAGAAGAAATAGGTTTTTCACGTATAGTATGAATAGCAAGGGACCCAGAACGGTTTCCTGAGGTACACCCTATTTTAAAGTTCCTGGAGTGCTGAAGGTTCCATTTATGTTCACGATTTGTATTCGGTTTTCTAGATATTTCCGAAATAGATCTAGTTGTAAGCCCCGTACTCCAATATCCTCTAAGGATTTGATTAGAAGCGAAAAACTCACTGTATCGAAAGCCTTCGCTAGGTCTAGAAACACGGCTAGTGATGGTTTCTGGTCATCCAGGTCACAATAGATTTTTTCCATCAGTCGTGCTATTGGGTCTTGGGTTGAGATACTTTCTTGAAATCCATATTGCTTTTCTGATATGATTTTATATTTCTTTAGATAACACCAGACTCTTTGTTTAATGATTTTCTCGAATATTTTGGCAAAACTGGATATTAAGGATATAGGTCGGTAGTTTGTTGTAGCTAATTCATTGCCTTTTTTGTATATTGGTTTCACCACTGAGATTTTGAAGATTGACGGGACTTCTTTAGTATATATTATAAGATTAATAAGGAATGTCAGTGGTTCTGCAATGAAATGTCAAATTTGTTTTAGTGTTTCCGCCTTAATATTATCATAGCCGGTTGCTTTCTTATTTTTTAGATTTTTAATCACTTCTTTTATTTCTTTTTCATTTGTGTGTGAGAGATAGAGAGAATATGTTACATGTTTCCTTGGCGTTTTATAATTTGCATCTGGAGTTATATTTTTTGCGAGGTTTTCGCCCATGTTGATGAAGTTTTCGTTGAATTCTTTTGATACATCCAGTGGGTTTGTTATAAGTTCGTTTTTGTTGTTTTTTATCATAGTAATAGTCGTTTTGTTGGAAGATTTTGACTGCAATCTATTTATTGCTTTCCAAATGCCAAATTGATTATTTTTATTATAGATTATTAGTTTCCTGTAGTATTCAGCTTTTCTTATTTGGATGAGTTTTCGAATTTCTTTCTTGTATCTATTATATTCTGGCTTAAGTTCTAGATTATTTGGGTTCAATTTTGTCAATGAGAATGATTTATTTTTGTGGTTAATTGATTTTACGATTCCAGGTGTTATCCATTGTTTTCTTTTTTGTTTATCATTTGATATTCGTTTCGTAACTGTACACTTTTCAATGCCATCGGAGACTATTTTCAAAAATGGGTTTGCACTATCTTTAACCGTGCTTTGTTCATAAAAGCAATTCCAATCCGTATCGTTCATAGTTTGTTTCAACTTTTTGTAGCTTATGTAGGAAATTTTATTTTGGTTATTTTCTGATTTACAATTTCTGTTTGGGACAATAATTTGTAGAACTATCGCAAAATGGTCTGTTATATCAGTAAGCACCACTAGTGGTAGGGTGTATTCAAGGTCTGTTTTTTTTAGGAGAATATGGTCTGACCATGATTTTGTGTCACCTTGGACACGGATATAATTGTTTATCATTAATTCATATCCAAACTGATTGAGAATATTCAAGTACTCTGCGGCGTAATGTCAATATTTGTATCCCCCACAATTATTTCATTATCATATTCTTTATCGTTTCATTCAAGAAACTCTTGTGAATGCATATTGAATTTGAATGGATCTACTGATGGCGATCTATATAGTGCCATCAGATGAATGATTTTGCTATAGATGTGGATCTATAGTTTTGAGTCTGTGACGTCACCTAATTTAAAAATGGATGAGTTGTACGGAAGAGAACTCTTCAAGTATATAATAGTGCCATCATTTTTGTTAAGGTTAGCTTCATTATAAATAATATCATATCCTACCAGTTTATATAGATCTACGTTTTCGATTTGGTATGTCTCAGTGAAAATGATGCAATCAAATGTACTGTTTTGTTGACTCAGGAATACTTTCATTTCTTCAATGTTTCTGTGTATACTACTAATGTTATTGTGCATCATTTTGAAGTTTGCATTTCTTTCATTTACTGACAGGATTTGACTGCATAGTCATTTACAGTTTCAGTGTGAATTCCATTGCATTGGAAATTTCTGATATAGTTATCCATAGCGAAAACAATAATATATAAAATTTGTAGAAGCCTTAATACTATATATTTATTATTAAAAATGTCTTGGGAAAAAAGAAGAAAATGGCGATTGGTTTGGTATACCTGTCTTTGCTGCTTGTTTGCCGAGGGAGTTGGTATTTCTAGCGGGGGTTCTTGTCATCACTGAGTGTCTGAAGTTTCAATAGAGTTTTTGGATATTTCCCTTGAATCATGCATTTATTATCAGAAATTACAATCATTGATTGAATAATGCAGTCATCGTGACAACTAAATATGTTTGTAGCATTGTGAGTTTTAGAAAAGCGAGAAACACTACATTAGAGGTACGTGGTCCAAATGATCATATTTTTTTGTCAAGACCGTATTTTTCTGTCCATGTAATGCCTCTTTTTTTTTATAAAAAATCAGATCTCCAAATTTTTTTGGTGCACACATTCAATGGTATTGATATTTCCATTGACAAAATCAGGGCTTTCAGAAAAAAAAAAGAACTCCGATCCCAACAGTACGATTTTTTATCGCTTAACGTAATATATCTGCAATGGCCGCGATAAGAAAAAGGCTTCGTATATATTTATTCATTGAGTACACCATTCAACAGCCGAACCCATTTACAGAATGGATGATATGGATTCGATGCATAAAGAAAGATTATACAGAGATAATCCTAATGTACATGAAATAAGCCCAATTATTCAATACAAAGTGAATAATGAGAGCTATGATGTGTATGAACTGAAAAAAAAACCTCAGGGAAACGTGAAACTATATGTTCAGGTAGAATCAATATGATTACGAAATAGTTATTTCAATGTTAGTTGATTTGCAGTTAAGAATATTTACGTTATTCTGGATTGACAAGTAATCAAAACATATTTTATGCAGAGAAGAGGGTGTAAGTACATTTGTTTGAGGAAAAGAGGGATAAAATGTATTACTATCATGTACAGATAGCCTGGGACCATGTAAATTCATCTGTGCAAGTAAGTAAGTACAATTAATTATAAAGAATATAACCTCATGCAAAAATAATCCAGTGCATTCCATTGAAAACGAGCCACCCTGAATAACTTTTGGTACAATGATTTTCAGGAAAAATAAAAAAACACTTCAACAATAGTATACAGGGGGACACATTTTGACATATTCACATTTGGTGTTACTTCCACTATCGCACCCCCAGAGCATGTAACCATTTTTTTTAAATGGATCACCCTATATTGTTTCGCATTATCAGATGCTCCATGATGAGCAGATTTCAACACAGTATAAAATTATGGTCTGACGCATATGGTTCGGGATCTACAAATTATTTGAGTTGAAAACGAGCCACCCTGAATAACTTTTGAAACAATGATTTGCAGTAAAAATAAAAAAACAGGTCAGCAATTTATACAGGAGGCCACATTTTGAAATATTCGTTCTAGAGACAAATGATGCAATAAATCAGAAAAAGAGATTTTTTATTAAATTCTTGAATAAAAATCTGATGACTTGACAATGAGAAGAAAAAAAATTTCTATAGTAAATGTTCAAAAACGTTTCCACCAACTTCCATACAATGGTATAAACGAGCTTCCATTGCCGCCCTCACATGGTTGAGAATCTCGGGAGTTATTTCTCTGCAATGCCTCATGACCCCATAGAAAGAAATCTACAGGAGTGAGATCCGGAGACCTTGATGGCCACTCTGTAGGACCTCTTCTGCCAATCCAGCGACCAAGAAAATGATCATCCAAAAATTGTCGCACTGGAGCTGCATAATGAGGAGGTGCACCATCCTGCTGAAAAACTATTTCTTGTTCGAATAAATTCATATCCTCCTCAATTGCCCTATTGATGCACGATATTATTTGATTCTCCAACATATCCAAATATTTCTCACCAGTCAAATTACCATCGATAAAAAAAGGTCCTATGATGTGGTCACCTGAAATTCCTGCCCAAACATTCAGTTTTTGAGGTCGTTGGGTATGAACTTGACGGTATAAATGAGGATTCGTATCACTCTAATATCGACTATTTTGCCGATTCACCTCTCCATTCAAACTAAACGTACTTTCATCCGAAAAACAAATTTTATTCAAGAAATTCTGATGCAAGTTGATCCGTTCAGTGAGACTTTCACAAAACTCGATACGTCTATCGAAATCATCTTCGTTCAATTCATGAACTAGTCTAATCTTATATGGATGAAATTTGTACTTATGAAGGATCCTGAAAACATTTGTACGACTGATTCCTGATTCTCGAGATAACTTAGTGAGAGATTGCGTATTTTCCATTAGTCCAACGTGCCCCAAAACTGCAATAGAAATAGCTTCATCGTTGACAACTCCTGAACGATTATGCTTTTTATTGCTAACAGATCCAGTTTCCATAAATTTGTTCAATAATTCTGAAACGTATTTGTGTCGTACATTTCTTCTTTGATGATTATCATTGAACATACGGGCAGCAGCTCTAGCACTTTTTCCATTCTGGTAGTACAAACTCACTATTTCAATCCGTTCTCAAAGCGTTTAAACCATTGCTTCTCAAGAATTCACAAAAACAGAAACACCAATTGTAACTTCACCTGGTAGGTAATCGTTATTGTAGAATGAGATAAATACAAAATGAAGAGAATATCGAATTCAAACTTAACTGGGCAAAATAAGACTTTTTTGAAGTATACTTCAAAAAAACACCTATGAAACCTAGGTAACAGATTGTACAGAAGTTCATTCAGGGTGGCTCGTTTTCAACTCAAATGATTTGTAGCTCCCGAACCATATGTCAGACCATAATTTTATACTTTGTTGAAATCTGCTCATCATGGAGCATATGATAATGTGAAACAATATAGGGTGATCCATTAAAAAAATATTGGTGACATGCTCTGGGGGTGCGATAGTGGAAGTAACATCAAATGTGAATATGTCAAAAGTTGTGCCCCTGTATACTATTGTTGACGTGATTTTTTATTTTTCCTGAAAATCATTGTACCAAAAGTTATTCAGGGTGGCTCGTTTTAAATGGAATGCACTGTATATCTAGGAATTCATGACGGTTGTCTAGAGAGTGGACCTGGAATCTCGAAAGTATTACTTCATGTGGAATACCTCGGTTTGGATAGAATCCATCACAATCAAACTAATATACTTCGAAAATCGTCTTTGAATATATAATCTAAATTCATGATTTGTATTTAGTAACAAGGATTCCACAATACGCAGCAATACTCAAACCTTGATCTCACATGCGAATTGAAAATGAGAGGGTAAGTGTTGATATCAGAAAGCTATTTGGAATTTCTAATGATGAAACCAGTAATTTTGAAGCCATTTGAAACAATGGTCTTCACTTGATGATTGAAAGATGACCTCTAGATCTTTTAATTTTGCACTTTTTGGCCATTCATTGTATAAGGATATTCAGTGGGTGATTTTTTTCTCAAAGGTGACAGAATTGCATTTTTTATATTCGCTGCACACCATACATTCAACTTTTGGATATATTTTTGTAGATAGACAGAGTAACTCAAGATCATCTGCATATAAAAAAATGTCAGTGTCTGAGGTAAGGCAAATGTCATCTATAAATTTAATTGACTGCAAAGGACCCAATACAGATCACAGAAGTAGCGATTATTTTGACGGATTTAAAACCACGGTAATGAACTCCTAAGCGTCTTTCTGTTAGATAAGACTCCAAGAAGAGTGTATGTATATATAAATATATATATATATATATATATATATATATATATATATATACCTATAAAGGGTACGTTGTCACCTCGAAAATAGATATACGGTTCACGCTGTGACCTCTTATACGACGCTGTGACCTCAGATGAGTGAGGTGACAACGTTTTGCCTTGATTTCGATATAAAATCAACCTAGATGTCACCCTAAGTTAATAAACGAAATATTATTCTGAGGTCACTTCGTATAGTTTTTTCCTACAATTTGTCTGTTTAGTTCGAGCATATATGACCAGCGCTAGTGTCGCCGTACCAAGCAGTGACGGGCAGTCCGTTGTGACCTCAGGCTAATATAACAGTCAGAATAGAGATTACAAATACGTTGTCACCTCTGGCTGTTGGCAACGTTGCGTCAATTGATCGTTAATATATTTGCGCACTTTAAATAAATATTATATGTGTGATAAGTGATGAATAATGGCTCATAGGGGCCTATTGATGTTGAATATGTTGAAGGTAAGTAGCTGAATTGAAAACAATTGATCTCTGATTACTGGAATACAAATTATGTTGGGTGGATGAACACCTCTTTACTTGTTGAATGTTTGTAATTTTTTTAAGTGGAATTTTCATAGTAGATATGCGGTGATCCAATTTTCACTTGATTTTTTTTGCGATTTATTCAACCTGTGATGATTTTAGAAACCTTTATTTACTTTCACCTGATCCGATTTGTGTAATCAAATCTTAAAAGTTAAATTGATCGAATAACGTGGAATTTGGCACGTGTTTACAGCTCCCGTGACGATGTATTATGGAATTTCTGGTATAGGGGGATTTTCGAGGTCGAAGATTGTGAATTTTTTCTCAAAATTCATAAAATTGCAGCTCCGACAAACTATGTGATTATGGTCCGATTTTATTCAAAATTGGTACGTGGGGGTTTTCGGGGTCGGAGATTATGAATTTTTTGACAGTAATCACGAATTCAAGATGGCGGACGAGTTTTCTAATTATGGTACGATTCAATTCAAAATTGGTATGTGGGGGTTTTTGGGGTCGGAGATTATGAATTTAATGTCAAAATTCATAGATTCAAGACGGCGGCTCCAAGATGGTGGACGAGTTTTGTGATTATGGACCATTTCTATTCAAAATTGGTATGTCGAGGTTTTGGGGTTCGGAGAATATGAATTCAGTGAAAGATTGTTGATTTTCCAGTCAAAATTCATGAGTTGAAAATGGCAGCTAAAGGATGGTAGACGAGTTGATCTTTAGATGGTCTTCCCATGGAAAAACTCGATAGCTCAGATTTAACAGGAAAGAGGCCTCATAATAACGACGCTTTAAAAAAATGCATTGATTGAGATATAAAAAACCTTCGTGAAGACAGGCTTTTATTCAAATTCACCAAAAAGTAAAAAATAATTGCTTTGGATGTATGACGTAGGTCATTCAGTGAGTTATAGATTCGAAAGCTTTTCGCTTTGTATTCGAACTGAAAACTTTGAGCGACAAGCTCTTGAATCTATAAGTAACGGATAAACTACGTCAGACATACAAAGCAATTATTTTTACTTTTAACGCATTTGAATAAAACTTGTCATTTAAAAGGTTTTTTATTAATTATTTAATTTTCTACACAATAGGAATACTTCTTATACGAAAACTAAAACGCAACTGGAAATTCATAAAATTTAATACAATATTAATCTAGTTTCAATGATTTATTCCAAAACCCATGAAAAATATAGAAAACTTCAAGCTTTACTGAAGGGCTGTCAATAGATTAGACTGTTAAATTCAAAATATACATAATTTCTGAAACATTTAGCAATATTTAAAAAAATACCAATTCAGGTGATTGTTTTTCTGCACGCCAAGTGGCATTCACTAATGAATAATTTGCCATATGATGCGGATATGATATGATGCGGATTTAACAGGTGACTGTAGAGGGTGGACCACCGAAAATATTTTACGTAGGTTTATTTTCTCCTAAATTAATGAATCAAAGTACGCTTGAACACATGAGCATAAGTTTTTGGGGGGAAATATTTCATTGGTATTGTTCTACCCTCTGCACCTCAAATAGAAACGGTGAGTAATGCCTCATTTCAAAGGAAATTGAATTGTCTTTTCAACAGGATATTGTTCGTTGATGTCGGGTGAGTAGTTTGGAAGAGATAAGGCATTAAATTTAACAAAATTTCTTACCACTCGTTTCAATCAAATAAATGTTGAAAGTTTTTATCCCAAACCTCCAAAATATAATTTCCAAGGCACTGTTAGAAATATTCGCGAACATTGTGGAGCATTTCAGGAGTTATTTGTCGACACTCGTACACTATTCGTTGTCGCAAGTATTCTGATGAATTGGGCTGGGTTGCATACATTTTAGATTTAAAATGTTTCCACTACAAGAAAATGACAGGTGGCAATGAATCAGCAGGTCTTGCAGGCTATTCAAAAGTAACCTTTCGTTTCAATCCATCTGCCAGAAAAATTTTCATCCAGAAACTGTTTTGCAGAACTTGCATAGTATGCGGGTGCTCTACTCTGCTGAAAACCAGATTTGCTGGCCGATGAAAGTTATATTATTCAATGGCATTCGTTGAAGTAGGGCCAAGAGTAGTTCACAGCAACTCTAGGTATATTTCACCAGTCGAATATCCAGATAGTTAAAATGGGCCCAAAAAATGCGGTCCCGAAATGTAACAGCCCACACATTTAGTTCAGCGATTTTGGGTATGTATTGTTCAATTCTATGATATATTGTTTGGAATATTGCCTTCAATTATATCGATTGATAGTATCAATAATATAATACTAGCATTTATCTGAAAAACAAATGTTAAATAAGAATTGTGGATCGCGTATCAATCTTTCACTATTTAACTCACAAAATTTCAAACGTCGTTCGTTATCGTCTTCATGTTCATGAACCAGTTTTATTTTGTAGGGGTGAAATTTATAAATTTCGAAAATTCTTTTAGGTGTGTCACATACCAAATTCAACGAGCAATATTCCGTTGAAAAGGTATTCAATTCACTTTCAAATAAGTCATCACTCATTCACATTTCAGATTTCAAGGGTTTGAACAGAGGGGCTAAAAGACAAAAAATTGTCTCGTTTTAAAAACTAACGTTCATGTGTTCAAGCGTATTTTTATTTTTTTATTTAGGAGAAATGAAAAGTTTTCGGTGGGCCACTCTGTATTTTGTATGCATGCACATTTGAAAAGTACTTTCAAATCACATTTGACAAAAGTTGCAGGTAATAAATGGTATCTTTCAAAAAACCTGCAGAGAATATACGAATGTCCCATAAAATAAAGACAAACCGATCTTGCATATCTTTAAATGAAACATTCATCCAAATTTTGTCTCCTTCAACATAAGCAGGCAAAAAGCTGATCCCTCGAATTCAAATTCGACATTCAATGCCAAAGAATGAAACAAACGTAAACATGTATGCAGGTGTACCACTTAATTCTTTAAAAAATTACTAAAAAACATTTTTAAAGACGAACTTTCATTCAAGCCGCGAACTAAAACGTATAAAATAAGTTTTAGTCATCGCTGACAATGATTTAATTATTTTTTGATGGATCATAAGCTTTCAAAAAGCTTGTCGCGCGAAGTGTTCATAAAAGTAGGTACCAATTAATTTTATGACAATTCGCGCGACAAGCTTTTTGAAACCAAATAATTCAACAAAAAATTATTAAATCTTTATCAGCGATGACTTAAACTTATTTTATACGTTTTGGTACACGGCTCAAATAAAAGCTTGTCTTCAAAAATGTTTTATTGGTTATTCAATTTTTTGCTTTTTAGTTAGTTCGCCTTGATCTGTTCATTTCTAATAGAGCACCGTTATTACGAAGTCACTTCCCTGTAAGATTTGAGCTGATCTCTGACCCCAAAAACTCCCACACACCGATTTTGAATAGAACCATAATCACAAAACTCGTCCGCCATCCTAGAGTCCCAATCTTGAATTTATAGATTTTGACGAAAAATTCCTAATCTCTGAACCTGAAAACACATACATACCAATTTAGAATGAAATATGTCCATAATCAGAAAAATTGTCCTCCATCTGTGGAGTCGTCATCTTCAATTTATAAATTTTGACGAAAAATTCGAAATCTCCGACTGCGAAAACCACTGATATCAATTTGAATCAAATCGGACCATAATCACAAAACTCGTCCTCCATATTGGGGCCGCCATGTTGAATTTATGGATTTCAGCAAAAAAACTATAATCTCCGACCCCGAATTTTGAATCGAATTGGACCATAATCACAAAACTCGTCTTCCATCTTGGGGCCGCCATCCTGAATTTATGAACTTTGATAAAAATTTCATAATCTCCGACCCCGAAAACCCCCTCACACCAATTTTGAATCGAATCGGACCATAATCACAAAACTCGCCCGCCATTTTGGAGCCGCCATCTTGAATTTATGAATTTTGACAAAAAAATCATAATCTCCAACCCCGAAAACCCTCACATACCAATTTTGAATCGAATCGCACTACGCACACTCCTCGAATACGCGGCAACAAGGCATGAGGCGGGAAGGAATTGCAAATCTCGCGCGGCCTTATATATAATGAGGTCACTTCGTATTTGAAGTATCTATACATTTATATACATATACACATATTTAAAAAAAAGGAAATCATTTCCCCTCTTTTGAGAACCCTGTTTCGAAGGCTCCCCTCAGAAGATATATGCATAAATGAATAAAATATTACAACCAGAAAGGGGTGAGGTCAGGTCGTCCAGTCAACGACACTGAGGTGACAACGTATTGTCTATACATATATATATATATATATATATATATATATCTGATAAATAAAATTCTCGTGAAACGGTGTTTGTAATTAAACTCCTTCGAAATGGCTCGACCGATTCTCATGAATTTTTTGTGCATATCGGTTAGGTCTGCGAATCAGACAACATCTATTTTTCATCCCCCTATATGTTAAGGGTGGTCCACCCCTTAATTTTATTTTTATATTTTATATAAAAATATATACAGCATTGATACAGCTTTCAAAAATACATACAACCCTAAATTTTCACCCTTCTACGATCAACCCCTATTTTTCCATCGCGATTTTTAGTTTTCTTTATTTTATCCACAGATCCGCAATAGGGTTGCAAGATGGCGATCGAATATATTAATTGTAGTACGATAAATTGAGCACGGGATGACAGGATAAGGGGATAAGGGAAAAACGGGATAACGGTATAATGAAAAAATGGGATAATAAGAAAACGGGATAACGAAAAAACGGGAAAAAGGGGATAACGGGATGACAGGATGAGGGGATAACGAGAAAACGGGATAAAGAAAAAACGGGATAACAGGAAAATGGGATAAGGGATAACCGGGAATAACGGGATAACAAAAAAAGGGATAATGGGATGACAGGAAAAAAACGGGAAAAGGGATAACGGGATAAAGAAAAAACGGGATAACAGGAAAACGGGATAAAGGAAAACGGGATAACGGGACAACAGGAAGCGGAAGGAGTCAAAAGCATAGTCAAGATGAAACAACATAAATGAAAACATAAAAAAAAAGAAATTCTCCGCGGACGAGAGTTTTCGGGAAAAACATTTTAGGGAACATAGAAATTCGGACAGGATACTGTTAGACAAATAAAGCTTATCACTTACCCTTCTGGTCTCCCCAAGTGACTTGTCTAACTTTTCTTGTAGTTTGTCGACCTCTGTCTGGGCCTTGTCTAGAGCGTTCTGTAGTTTGTCTTGTTGCTGTTGAGCCTTTCCCAAGGTCGCCGACGTACGCTCCAGTTCTTCTCGAGCCTTCTCCAGCTCCGCGTACGCTCGGTCCTTGTCCGAGTGCAGCTTGGCTGTGGTGGATTGGTGTCTCTCCAGTTCTTCGCGAAGGCTGTCCTGCTCTTGGTGTGAGTTTTCTAGTCGGGCCTTCGAAAAAAGGGAAAGTTAGCTGTGACCCTAGTTTTGTCTCAGTTTAAGTATTGTTATTTTCTCTACTGTTTATTTGTTGACAGTACTCTCAAAAACAAAATACAACTAGCTGAAGTCAGTGTGTTTGATATATTTATTAACTCGTAAATATGATTGCATTAGTCATAAAATATTCGAATGAAAATAGAGAATGTTACATCTAGCAACCTTCCTCCATAAAGTTGTGATAAATGGCACAGAGGACATGAAAATGAACATGTTTTCAAATATGAAATAGTTTTTTGCATTTTGTACTACTTTTTATTACAAGTATCGTTTTTGGAGTTAGTTGTAAGATCATTTTCTTGCTCCATTCACGATCTGCAAAAATTATCAATACTTGTAATATAATCAAATTAGAGACCCATTGTTTGAAGGTTGTAGACGATGTGGTGATTTGATTACTATCGTTTCGGACGTCCATCGTCTTAATGTATTTAAAAGGATTTCACGACGTTTCGAATGCTATCTGCAAGCCAGGTGAATACTGACGTTTAGGTTTACCATTAGGATTGGCGAATGATGCGTAATTCGCCATGGCAGCGGTGCGTATGTGGTGTGCGTGTTGCGCTTCAGCCAGAATCGTTTCATAGTTCTGATTCAACGCTTGTTGATTAAGGCGTTATGGTTCGATGGCGGCCTTTTGAACCTGTTTGAATCAATGTCTCTATGAGAACACTTGCGTGTTCGATCGATGTCAGTCAGTGGTCAGCATTCGATTTTGATTTTCCACGTCACCAGTTCTGTGCTCATTCATCCATAACGGTCTTGTTCAATTATTCCCGCATTATGGAACTCATAATGCAATTCTTACTGATTTCATTTTGTTGTCAAGTTTGGTCTTGGTCAGGAAACTCCGTAAAGTACTGCCTGACCAAGACTGACAACAAAAATGAAATCAGTAAGAATTGCATTTATGAAGTTCCATGTGAATGCGGAGATTCCTACATTGGAGAGACAAAGAGACCGTTATCGGTAAGATTGGATGAGCACAAGAAATGGACTCAACGTGGAGAAACATCAAAATCGGGAATCGCTGACCACGCCTGGACTGAGCACCATCGAGTTCTATGGGACGACGCAAGTGTTCTACATAGAGAGGAGCATTGGTTCAAACGAAAGTTCAAAGAGGCCGCCTACATCGAAGCAAATAACGCCTTTAGTCAACCAAGCGTTGAGATCAAGAACGTATGGAAACCCCTGATTGCTCTTTCTGGCGGGCTGCAGAGGCGCGAAACTTCACGCACCACCACACCGCGCAAAATTACACACACTGCTGCACATGGCGGAATTGCACGCATCATTGCGCCGACAGTCCTATAAATTGGTAAGTAGCACCTAAACTTGTCAGTATTCACCTGAAGACGATTGCAGATACAAACATTCGAAACGTCGTGAAAACCTTTTAAATACATTGGGACGATGGACGTCCGAAACGATAGTAATCTAGAGACCCATTATCATTATTATTATTGAATAGGCCAAGTTCGGGCCAGCTTCAAATGATTTAGGTAGATATTATTCATATATATTCAGACCATTACGGTCCATCGTGGTTCCACTCCACTAACTCTCTTTACTTCAAATTCTGCAACATTTATTAATTACATTCCACAATCGATATCAAGCGTTCGGTAACATCGGAGCGGAGTCTAGAGTTGACATGCGCATGTTCAAATTGAGTGGTTTTCATATGTTAAATGTGTTGTCCATCATCGAATATGATAGATGTTACAAATGACCAATAAACAATTTCATCTGAAAAACAGCAATTTTCATTTTCTGGGATGTTTACCTGTCAAAAATGATCTACTAGAACTGAACTTATATGTAAAGTCAATTCTACAGAAAAAATTTATCACTGAGTAGAAACCCGTATTTCATTCAGTGAGAGAAGAAACATCTATAGCAGCAACTCTAATTAGAACTCACATCGATCAACTTCACAGTTTTTCAGGTAAACATGAATATTTGGGCGTAATATTCGATGAAAACCATGGTATAGCTGAACCTTTCTCTCCCCAAAAAAGATTTGATATTAGGAACTAGACCAAATGAAATCTCGGAATCGCGAAAGAATGTTCGACAGCTTATCAAATTGGATGAAAAGATCTCCTCAGTGAAGGTACTATTCACTGGACCCTCTTCCGAGGAATGGGTATATCTGACAGTGTTGTGGTTATTGTGATAGATAGGTAGGCTTATACTCCGAAACACCCACTTGGCTAATGTAAAGCAATTTTCTGCAAAATTCTTAATTCTTTCCAAAGGATCACAAAACAAACACAGTTCTCAGAAATGATATTCCGTTGGTTCAATGTAAGTGGCAACCGTAGAATATCATTCGTTGTCGGGTACCCAAAAAATTTTTATTCAGGCAATGAAAACGGTTTGGAAATAGACGAGTATATCGCCACTAGGTTGCCTAGTACAGGCTGGTCGATATGCGAAGGAAATACGTAACATCCGGTTTTAATTGAATTTTTTGCAAATTATTTCTAAAATACGCATATCCAGAAAAAAATATTTTTTTTCATATTAATATTTTCTACAAAAAAGTACGATTAGTTTATCCGAAGTTATAAACATAACAATTTTATTTCCCAAGAAACGTACAAGTTTATGGAATGGGAAACATTAATACTAAACAAGTAAAAGTAAAACACTATACCGGGTGTCCACGAAAGATGGCTCGCCCCTATAACTTTTTTGTTTTCGAAAATAATGGAATGAAATTTGGAGAATCTGTTGAATGCATGAAACTGCATTTTTTGACAAGTAACTCAACTTCATGCAAATTCCGGATTCACCGGAAGTGACATTAACTTTTGATTTTTAAATGGGACACCTGGTATATTTTCAGTTTTTTTATATGACATTCAGAATACAACCATGTATCATTTGTTACTGTTTGTAACAGTTTTTTTTCTCGAAAACTAAAACTAGTTTCAGTCCTAAAATGTTTGTAAAAATACAACTTTACCGTTTTCGATCAAAATGTTTCAGCTATGTAACGTTTGATTTTAGAATTTTTATTGCTATTTTTTTTTTCAAATTGCAACATGGTGGCTCGTCGGTTTATAAAAAAAGAGCATTTTATTTCGATTAATTTGATACCGCACTCTATTAGGTTGTAAGAAAACTTTCGAAAAAAAAACTGAAAATATAACGTTAGAACTTTCGTCAAATGAAGAATCTTATTGAGATTGAAATAAGATTTGAAATCATCGAGTAGCCTGTGACCAACACAACTGAAACAAAATCATTGAATTGTTGAGGTAAAAATTGACGTGTCGACATATATTTTACATCTCTTCTACAAAGTCAATTAGTTAGTTATTGTTGTACCTCATTGTTTGAAAATCATGGAAAATAATTATATTCATACAAGAACTGAAAAAGTTGATATGTTATTAGTTTTTGGAGAGTGTAGGCAAAATTCAACCGATGCTGCACGTCTCTACGCACAGAGATATCCTGATCGGCGTCACCCGACTCGGCACTATTTTTCCAAAACTGGTTCAAAAATGCGAAATGAGCCTGATCCGGTACTATTTTCCAAAACTGGTTCAAAAAATGCGAAATGAGCCTGATAATGATGAGAACGATTCGTTTGTTGTGAGTGAAGAAAAAGAAATAGATGTTCTGGCATACGTTCAAGTGAATATTAATACGTCACTCAGGGAGATCGCAAGAGGATGTGACATTTCGAAGTATTCTGCAGCTAACATTTTGAAAAAACATAAATATCATCCATTTAAATAACAAGTACACCAGCACCTGTACCTAAACGATAATGCAAGGAGACTTGAGTATTGCAATTGGTTGTTTGGAAAATATTTGGAGGATGACACTTTCCATATAAAATTCTGTATACTGACGAAAGCCGTTTCACTAATTTGGGACATTTCAACAGGAATAATGAGTGATATTGGTCCGATGTAAATTCACACTTGATGGAGGAAGGAAATTTCCAAGAACGGTTTGGTTTCAATTGTTGGGTTGGGATTTTAGGGGACCGAATTCTAGGCCCTATAATTTTTTACGGTGTCCTGACAGGGGCTAGATATCTAAGTTTGCTCACGCAGGAAATTGAGCATTTCTTGGACGAAGTTCCATTAATAAATCGAGGTGAAATATTTTATCAACAAGATGGTGCTCCACCACACAACCTGAGGGCAGTTACGGAATATCTGCATGAAACATACAACGACAACTGGATTGGAAATATGGGTCCAGTTAGGTGGCCGGCGAGGTAAAATAGGGTTGTTTTCAATTAATACCTTTATTTATTCCTGAAAAAAAACAGGTCACTCGACCTTACGCCTCTAGATTTTCTTATGGGGATCTATTAAAAACGAGGTTTATGATGTACCTCCTGCCACACGACATGAATCAGAGGACAAAGTAAGGGCAGCTATCCATAAAATTACACCAAGATAACCCAATGAAGTGGCCATATAACCTGCCAGAGGGGCATATTACCCTACTAAAGATAATATTTTAAATTTCGTACAAAGCTCAGCAAGTAACAGAAGACCTCTTCTCTGAGAGTATTACAATGAATAAATCTTTTCAGGAAATACTTCCGTCTCCTACCGATGTAAAGAATGATGCAGTGAAAAGAATTAGGCGGAAAGCTTCGAATTACAAAGTTCAGCAAGTAACAAAAGACCTTTTATCTGAGAGACATGGCCAATCAGCTGGGCCTTCAGCCCCGAAACTTCCAATTCCATCAACTTCCAACAACAAAGCACTATCCCACAGTCTACATCCACGTAAACTACACAGGAGTCATGGTTATGTGCAGATTGTGAAAAAATGACCAACTTGACATGCGAATGTGTGCAAAATGCCTTACTAGGTACCATGAGGCATGTGTTGGCCTCGAGTCTGACGATGATGAAGAGTTTGAGTGCTGTTGACGTCTTGTTTTCATTTTTAGTTATATTATTCTAAGTGTTATGCGCATAGGAATATCAATCTGTTTAATTTGTCAAATAAATAATGAAATGTTGCTTAAATTTCGTATTTTTCAGGTGTGTTCATTCAATGTTTCAATACTTGTTATGTTTGTTCATGTCCCCGACTAGTTTAATATATTTTTTTTAATTTTGTGAAAATAACTTGAAAAAAATTAAAACCAGATAAATATTCCCAGGTTCAAAGATTTTTTACTGTGGGCAATATAATCCGACCAGATTGGTAATATGGCCCAAATGCAGTGCAAATAATTTTTACATATAAATAATTTTTGACTAAGTTAAACTATATACTTATATCAGCCACATACCTACCTATAATATTGTTGAAAAAAGTATTCTTTAAAGTATTCAAGTTCATTGAGAAACAAAATAACATTAAGATGGGCCATATTTGCCTCCACTACCTAATTAAGGCAAACGTTGTATAGCTGCGAGAGATTTCTTTGGATAATGATCTGTAGAATTCCTAGATTGCATTGATGAAGGAACCTATAGATTGATATTCAATCTCTTGATGACATATTTTCCATAGACAAAACACATACAAATCTTATGAATAAATTCGATGAATATTTCCTAACAAAACTTTCTTTTTCTCAATGAGCGATGTACAAGGTTCAAAATTATTTTGAAGAACCAATTGAGGGATATAATATTTTTTTAGGGGGCGATGAATAACACAAAGTTGTTCACATTTCAGTCTTTTTCAAATTTGGTAGTGAAGGTCTCAAGTAATAATCAAAATTCAACATTATCTGCACTTTTCATTTCACCCAATTTGAGAGAATGATACTTTAGAAATGGAAATGACAGTTCAAACCATTCTGGATTCAAGGAAGAAACCGAATAAACATTCATCTCATTTTCATTTCCATAATCAATATATGATTGGTTTGGGGCGCAAGTATTGATAAATAGTGATCCATGTTGCTAGTAGTGAACAAAATAATATACACACTGAAGAATAAGACTATTATAGCTCACGTGTCCTGAGCTATAATAGTAACTTTCTCAACCTCGCCATATATTATTTTTACTTTTTGTTTGGTATCAAACTAACCTTGAGGCGGTATACTTCCCCCTGAGACTTTTCCAGTTTCTCTTGTAGGGCTGTAGCTTCTTGGCGTGCTCTTTCATTGTCAGCTTGAGTTACTCTGAGCTCGGCTTGGCATCTTCTGAGGTCAGATGAACTTTTATCAGCTCGTTCTTGTACTCTGAAGGTATGAAGGAAACAAGTTATATTATGGTACCAATAGAGATAAGGAAATAGAATTAGGTTTTTTTGCCAAACATTGAGTTTTGAAATTCACTCTTCCAGACGCAAACGATATAATATGAGAGAGAATCAATAATCATATATTTTCAATTCAAATGTGTAGATCTGAGAAATTATCGAGTTTTGTTTTGATTCCATGGATTTTTGATATCTTTTATTATATGAAGTGTCATGTATACTGAATTGATGAGCAATTTTCAGTTCAAATAATGAATATATTTCAAAACTTCGATCAAACAATATTTAAATCCACTGTTAATATGGAATAATAATAATAGGCCGGCTCTCGTTATGTATCAGTGTTTAAATGCATTCAAGACAAAAATAGAATTGTAGAAATTTGGAAAAGTTGTATCGAAAATGAGTTTCCTGTTCAAAATGAGTACGGAGAAGAGAGAACATAGAAAAAGGTTTCTCTTTTTTCCGGGTAGGTATATATTTATTCAGTTGTGGTTCATATTGGCACATTTGAAAACTGATCTTCTCTTGCTCACTATAGATCATTTTTCACCGACATCTTCACCCAATGTGTTTACTTTTTATCCCCTTTCACAATAGTGATCTTTTTTTGAACTTAGAGATGAAGTTTTGTCATCAAACTCTATTATACAATTTGAAGAAAAATTTTAAATTCTATCCACACACTGAAGTGTGTTCCAGATACTCATTCCCATATTAAAAATTGTAAATCTTCGTGAATTCATGTATATACATAATATATCTCGAGCATATTCATTTGAAGTTCCGCTGTCTACATCGAAAAAATATGGAATAACAGTTTTTCCCGATGTAAAAATAAACTACTTACAGCGGACATTTGCTGTTATGCAGCTCTCCTATCCATGTGCAAATGAAGAACCATAGCGAATATCTGATGTCTCAAAATATCTCACTTCCAACATCTTTGATGTGTTTGTGTCTTAGAATGTAAATGGAAACATCGAGGATGATTCACCATAATATGTGGAAAATAAATAAGTATAGTTGCTTTCCATGTGGAAAATCATCCGAAAATTTATAGAGCAGTAATTTACTGAATTTTCCTGAACCAAAACCTCCAAAGATGCGCTAGTAAGTAAACGGCCTCAGCTGTCCGTTCGTTTGTATAAGTCGAGGTTTCCAACACTAAATAAATAGTATAGAATAGTGGTTCATGGTGCTCGCAAACTATTCAATTAATTAGGGGAGGTTGGATATTTCGGGGCGATATTGGACTTGGAACTGACCTGTAACCAACATCTGATGGAAGTAACCAGAAAGGCAGACACCATGCTAATTGTGAAGAGGCGCTCTTTTTGGAAAAAAATGGGAGCTTAAACTACACATGATATACTGGTTGTACAACATGGTAGTTAAGCCGGCCAATACAAACGCTCCCTCCGTTTGGTGGCCAACGACACAACAAAAAAGTGCTTGAACTGAACTAGGTTCGCAATGAGACTAATCAAGATACCACATCGTCAACAGTCTTCAAATAAACTGGGCAAGGTACAAAGGAATGCTTGTGTAGGTATCACAGGAGCAATGGGATCAACGCTCACTGCAGCCATGGAGACACTGTTGAGATTGCAACAGTCGTTCTTTGAAGAAACTTAGCTAAGCCTAACTATGAGCTGACAACACCGCTGAAAACTAGTAATTTGTGGATTTTTTTCATATTTCATTCAAGTTTGACACCGACACCTGACAGTGAATGGCTGACAAAATTCGAATTTCTCATTAATTTTATTTTTCAATTTGAAATGAGTGGCGACGTTATTAGAAAAAGGGCCCCCAATTTTTCTACTTCAGAAAAAACTGGAATAAAATATGTGCAGTGTTCAATTCTAATTGTCTTTTCGTTATGCGTGAAACGGTTGACAAATGGACACCTCCGAAGTCCCCAATACAAGATAGGTGGCTTCCTGTAGCACACAACCGCAAAAATATCGAAAGTTGGTTCATTGGTGCCACACTGTTGTTGCTGTAATCAGAAGAGCGACCTATGATATTGCCACAAATAATCTCTATTTCATTAATGTTATATAAATACTACTTACAAATCGTAACGATGCTCGATTTCGACTTCAATTTCGTTCAGTATTAAAATTGCTGTGGGCTTTGTAACTCAAAACCTTTTGAAAAACGTCAGGTCGTCAAAACTATTATAGACTCGTCTTGGAGTTCCATGAATTATTAAATTCAAATCATCAAGATCATCGTCTTCATCTACAATAATCGTGCGTAAAAAATCCATTTCATTCACAAGTCGATCAACAACAAATAATTGTTGACACTAAAAAGTGTGGTTAAATCCGTCTGAGAGAACCTTGAACCGAGAAATTATGCAGCTTACCTACGCTGTGATTTAAGCCGAGCTTATGTGTCAATTGACGAATTGTGCAACGAAATATATAAATCTAAGGTTCACTTATGGTTGAGCTTAGCTTAACTTCTATCAAGTAGAACCTGTGCAAATGGCCCTAAGAAAAACACTGGACAACAGTTGGAACAACACACATGAGTTGGGACAAGACACATGAGTATCGTGAGCATTGTAACCAGAGACGTGCTAGATATGAGATTAGATCACAATGCGAAACGATCCTACTTTGACAAATCATTCAAGTTCTCTATACCAGACCGAAGAGGATGTAACAACATAGAACCAAACACAATTCATAACAGACAGAACTATATGGAATAGCATAGATTTTAATACTATTCAACAGGGTAATATCAGGTAGACAGACGGGTCTAAGATGGAGAATGTTGCGGAAGCAGGGGTCTTTTAAAAAATCCAAGGAATGAGTTCAGGTACCCACTGGGTAATCATACCTTCGTGTTTCAGGCAGAGGTCTACACAATACTTCAATGCAGGAAGCAAAATAATAGGGGAGCAATAGTAGAGGGGCAGATCCATTTCAGACAGCCAGGCGGCAGTGAAGGCTCGGATTAGCCAGAAAGTAGCGTCCCAACTGGTATGGACCTGCAGAAAGGAACTGACGACACTGGTAGAATGAAACCGCGTCAGGCTGATTTGAGTGCCAGGACATCAGGGATTTGCAGGTAATGAAAAAGCCGACGAACTCGCTTGAAGAGGATCAGAAAATGAACCGGGTCCAGGACAGGCCGTGTACAGCATGTACGTCTGTAGAAGACTGGAACAAGGAGAAATACAGACACCACTGGAATAATATCCCGGGGAACAGGTACGGAATGGAATATACTGAAGGCCATGCCCGAAAAAACAGCAAATCTATTTACTTTGAGAAGGGAGCAATTGAAAATCAAAACGAAAAGGAGCACCTCTATAAGACGGGACTGTTCAGTAGCGACGTGACTATGCGAAAAAGAATCAGAAATAATGTCACAGATACTCTCCAACTGCCAAAATCCAGATCACAGAAACCAGTCAATTTTTGGGCAACCAATTGGTGAATCAAAACTATACAGCGCACACCCAGTTTTAAGGTATGAACTCGTACAAGGCGGGAGTTTTCAGTGGGTACATCTGAGGTGCAGGAGCAGAACTCAGGTACTCTAATACAAGAAGGTATCCATGAAGGATTTTCTCCACCTTCCAAAAAAAAATACCAACTAAACCAAATTCATAGTTGTATGAAATGAATGAACTAGACTTAGCCCACAGAAATCTGAGACGGTTATCCTGATAGACGAAGAGAAAAAAGGAGAAAAATTGGTGTTTTTAGTAAGCTGAAGTCTGACCTTACCGAATGGTGCCCTATGTAGGCCCAATTCAACTGAACTGACTATTTCTGATACTGAATAATCGTTGAAAGACCCTTCCTTTCTTATAATTTTCTAGATAACTCTCAACCTATCAAAGAAGTACGAATGGTAGCGCAAAATTGGGGTTTTCTTTTCTAAATTCTTCTAGAACAGTATATTTTTTTCCCGTAGCTTTAAATAATGCACTGAAAGGATATTCCCAACATTAGTTCTTACACTGGAGTTTTTTCGAACGAAAATTGAAAGTGCTCGAATATTTTTATTATCAGAGTTCGTATATTTTCAGGAATCCTATCATTTTGAAAGTTATTCATTTTACAAAAAAATCGTGATTAATTACAAAAATAATTCGAACCCGGATATTTAACGAAAATGAGTACACTTTCTCTTCCACAGGTGAAAGAGGAAGTCTTTGTTTTTGTCATTACACAAATTCTAGGCACCACTGTGATGTGATGATAATATCCAACCCAAATTTTTATTACAAAAAATGTAACTAATGTGCCCCATATTGTTACTGGTAGTTATATTCCAAATCCCTGCGTCGAAAACAAAAACACCTGGATGGATCTGTAAATTCACTTTCAAGCTGAAACAAGTGGAATTCTTCCATAATTATTTCAGCGATTGTGGTTGTGATAATGAATATTCGAAACTACTACATTTTATTTTGCATAAATACGCCGATATGCCCAACAATACCCTTTAAAAGAGAGAAAAATATAATCTGATATCTGTAAAATTGAGCATATATATTGTACACTAAAGTTAATTCTGAACTATGCTGGGACTCATCTTCCGGTTTTCGGCAATAAACGGTAAACAGTAGTGACTCCTCGTTGACTTAAACTTTAGTACTTATGATAGAAAAATGTGACCACATTTCTAATTCCATGAATGAATTCAATCAAGTGGCGCTCGATGAGGATAACCAGGTTGAATTGTCATGGTCCTTGAAAAACTCATTGAAGTCCACTTCCCGAATTACTCAACTGATGAATTGAGAACAGGTCTACGAATACACGATTGTTCCAATAGGTATCGAAAGCATTCCATTCCATTTCTGTCATATCAGATTCGTAGAGGTCGAACTCGAAAGGAAAATGCACTTTGTAAGGCACTCACCTCTCACCAAAAGATGGATACCTGGTCGATCCACCAACATACGGAATGATCAAGAAACAGCTTCGGGTAAAAAAAATCACCAAAATAAGTAATTGAAGTGTTATACACACACTGAGAGGAAACACCATAATCCGGCAGAGAGAGAAACTGATTTTATGAATTCCCTGTTCGTATTTCTGAACAAATTATTCATAAGTGGCACATGTATATGTCTAAGAGCCCCAAGGTGAGTGGGTCAGGAGCCTTTGTGCTTGCCACCAAATAAATACTCCGAACCCATTTCAAGCCGAAATTCATGCTGTCGAAAGATACGTGTAATTAAACTTCGGAAAGATGTACAGGAACAAGCAAATTAAAGTTTCAGCTGATAGCCAAGTGGCCTCCTCAATATAAAACCGAAGATGGTGTGGTTCCATGGAATAAATGAATTAGGTAGATAAAAACAGTTAGATTCAATGCATTAGTCACCCTCAGCACCATAACCTCGGAAATTTAGGCGTTCAGAGGAAAACAGCTCATGCACATTATGAGGAAGTTAACCACTTTCTGTTATGCTATGCTGGTCATCAAAAAAGAACGGGGAACCGAAAATCATATCATCTAACAGTACGAGAAACATCCACTCAATATCTTGAAATTCCTTCGAGGGAGTGCTATAGCAGAAGGGACACAATAGATCTGATCAGGTTGTCGTGTATATGTCACTACCGAAATTATTATTACCATTACCTTTCTATTTCCATGGGCATATAATAATGATAATATATTATTGAATACGATTCAAGTCCGATTGCTCAAGTTACAATATTAAAATTTCATAATATTTCCTCTTGATTCAGAGTTCCGATGTACGATTATCTCAGTGCCTAGTAGTCCCATGTCTAGCAGATGTCAGATTGTCTTTCTTCAGTCTAGTGAGTATATTCAGACTATCAAGTCAAAGTCAAAAGTAATTTATTCAATTTTCTTTGTTACATTTTCTTATTTTATTCCCTATGTCCCCGCTATAGAGCTCTGGGCTCTTGAATTCTAGAACAGCTTCACCAATAATATCATCGCAAAATGTATATAAATTTGATTATACAGTGTCCGTCATACAGTTGGCTACATATGGGAAACAAATTTGTTATTGAAATTTCTGAAAAGCTTCGTGGCGGTTCGTTTCTGCAGGTCTGACAACTGAAAAATCCGTTGCGACTTATATCACGTGACCTCAGATTTGGCGGGAATTTTTAAAAAAGTTGTGTGTGGTCCCGAAAACTGGGTCAAATTGACAAGATATTGAAAATATTTATTGAGAAAATGTGTTTGGAATCCAACGAGAATTCCATATACCAATTTTAAACCAAATTGAAAAACACGATTTAGTCTTGTCACTAGTCATGCCCTGTATATTGATGCACATGAGCTTATTCAATATACTCACCCGTAAATGAAATTTGAGCCAACTAATAAAAACTTGATAATACATTATTTATCCAAATCGAATTTAGTATTGTTTAGGTGGATGAGGAAAAATAAAAAGAACTCAATAACAATGAACAAATTTTCAATATTCTACGAGACCATCTTCACGCTCCATACGTAGAATTGTTCTGGAAAACATTTCGCGGCGAACATTTTTCAACATAGTTCTGTTGATCAGTGCTACACAATTCCTCATACAAATTTCTAAATTTTCTACATTCCGAAACGGGCGTTGTTTATAAACATTGCTTTTCAGGTAACCAATATTGAATTTAGCAACGATAAATAATATATTATTGAGTTTCAATTACAAATATTAGTTGATTTAAATTTTATTTCCGGATTGAGAATATTGAATAATTTCATGTGCATCAATATACAGGGCATGACTACACCTAGTGACAAGACTAAATCGTGTATTCATAATTAATCTTCCGCAAAATGTCTATTCCACAAATATTTGATTAGTTTTGACTCAAACTTATGTGATTTGGGTTATTGAAGCTGTTGTCAGATAAAACAAGAATGTATAATGTTTCTCAGTAAGGATAGAGGAATAAAATGTTATTTTTGAGTTTTTTTTCAATATTGTTCAAAATTGGTACATGGGGTCCTCGTTGGATTCTAAACACATTTTCTCAATAAAAATTTTCGATCTTGTCAATTTGACCTATTTATCGGCACCACAGACATTTTTCTTTTAATTCCCGCCAAATCTGATTTCACGTGATATAAGTTGTTCAGGAAGAATATCCTTGAACGTGTCCTTTCTGAATGTTTTTTAAATCGAGAAGCCATTTCTCGAACTAAGATTATATAATATGTAACAATGGTACCCATCTCCGTAATAAGAATCAAATCAGTGGTTTTAAGTTTCACTTCAAACAGCGATGAATATTTCCGACATAATCAGTTTTTGAATTGTAATGAATACTTGTTTTGCGAATCGCGGACATGTGACATTTTTTTTCTCTTGTTATCTCAACGATCCTACCATATTTGAGTTGAATCCTTTTTTCCATATATCGTATCGATTTTCACCAGTGGCGTAACAAATTTTATTATTTCACGAGATTTCTTTGAAACATTAAGTATTGCCCTCTTCAAGAATTTGACTGCACATTTATTTTCACAGCATTGAGTTGTTTCGGAATGAATCTCTGGAGGAATTGGTAATCCAATTATTAAGGAGTGAAACTAAGAACTGCTGTCAGAGCAGAAAGTTCAATTGGAAACGCAGTCAAACTAATGATATCCTTTTTATCTTAGCTGGACATGATTAAGGTGAGTATTGAAGACACATGTTGGTTGTTTGATTAAATGTTTGTATTCTATCTTTCGGAATCAATTTTTCATTGCCAAAGATGCCATTGCACGACTGAGGTCAATAATTCATTTTATTGACAAGGAAATTTCAGTTAGTTGGAAATTCTTTGGCAGTTATAATATATTTACTTTCGCTTAATTTCATTATCATTATAAGTAGTTTATTTTGAATTTTGTTTCATACTCTAACAACACAGGGACATCCTTGGTATGTCCTTTTTATGGAATGCTGTACAAGGACATCCAGGTGCCCGCAGAGCTTGTCTGGAAGACATCCCATCCAGTATATCCATATATTGTCCCATTCATGTACCCGGTATTTCTGATATCCATTATCATATATAAGAATCGTCTGAACTCATCAAATGTTAATTGAAAATTCAAAGTTGATATTTTGTTTTGAAAATATTTGTTATTCTTCTGGTAAATAATTATGAAGAAAATTGAAATATATCTCAGGAATTTCTGGGAAGTGACCATTTCGCAAGCAGAAAATTATTTATGCATAATATACCCCCAAGAATGATACAAATTAAACAGAAATCCCAAACAGAAATCCAATTATTTCGGTTTTTTTGGTTTTGTCCTGTTTGGCTTCGGCAACATTGTTTGAATTCTTTGGCGATCTGTCAACAATGTTAACATTACTTTGCATAATGGGCAAGTTTCTAACTTTTGGATGTAAAAAGATTAGCGGTATCCTTATTATTGTGTTTGACGATTTTTGTGAGCATTTGAAGCATTTTATCAGTTATAGTTGGAAAATTTAAATAATAAGTTGAGTTTAAGGTTGGTAAAACAATTATCAAAATATTGAATGTAATCTTTTGAATCAAAGACTTGATTGTTTCAATAATATGGTTATTCGATTCTGAATACCTATTATAGTTTATTCATCAATCTATTACAGTGCTCATCTAAAGTCCGTTTCCCCCCTTCTACTTTTTGAACCACCTGGTATATCGCACCAAAATTTGGAGGGCTCTAATAGGAGAAAAAAACCTACTTTTTCATGAAGAAATCACGACTAAAAGTTTCAAAATGTCTTCAATATTTTTTTTAATTAGAACACCCAGTATATTATTCTATTTTCGAAATCTGCTCATAATTCTCAACAGTTTTCTCTAATACACTTTACTCCTAAATTCAGTTCAGTCTTCGAAATATTAACGTTTGAAAAGTGACATTCCGGTTTAAAATGAAGTATGGATTTTGGTCACTTCCGGTAAAACATTTTACTAACTAACCGTTATTATTAATCTGTTGTTGAATCTGTTAATGAATTCGACTAATAAAAGGCGTAAAGAGAGTTTATTGAGGATAAACAGTACCGCTTACCGGAAAATCTCGAAGCCTACGGATGTGTTCTCTAAGTTCACAATCAAAACAAATTAGTTAGCTAAAAAATTATAATTTATTTTTGAATAACACTTTTATTTAACCCCAACAATTATTTCATCAAGTGTTCAATGTGGTCCCCTCCTAAATCTTGACAATAAAGTGCCTTATTATAAATAGCTTCTCTCACGTTGATGAAAGTATGTTTATCTATTTCTTCACATGTATCTATTATTCTGCGTTCCAACTCTTCTATTGTTTGGCATTCAGTGGCGTGGAGTTTTGACTTCAGATACCCCCGGATGAAAAAAATCTAGAGTTGAAAGATCCGCAGATCTTGGTGGCCATTCTGTTCTTCCCCTGCGACCTATCCATCGCCCAAGAAAGTTTATATCGAGGAACTCTCTAGCCATGCGATCGAAATGGGGTGGTGCCCCATCCCGCTGGAATATGAGTTCACGATTTTCAAACTCTTCCTGATTGTTTAATACAATTTGTCTTAATCGAGGTTCAATTTCAGTTTCTGAAAGATTTCTGTAAAGAACTCCTAATCGGTCCAACATCGCGATTGCCCAAAATCCCCGCTCAAACATTCACCTTTTTAGAAAACTGGGTATATCCCTCTCTAAAAATATGCGGATTAGTATCGCCCCAGTATCGTACATTCTGTTTGTTGACTTCTCCATTAAGAAAAAACGTGCATTCGTCTGCGAAACACATGTTTTAGGAAGCCCCGTTCTCCTTCAATTGTTTTTGTTGACCACTCACAAAATTCAACCCTCCGGTCTGGATCATCCTCCGTGAGAGCATGCAGGATTTTCATTACATAGGGATGGAACTTCCCTTTTTTTAGGACTCTTTGGACACTTTTTGAACTCACTCCACAGGATTCAGCAACTGCAGACGTCGACTGAGTCGGATTGATTACCTTTTCAGCAACAATTTCTACCTTTTTTTCTTCTGAAAGAGGCGGTCTTCCTGATCTTGGAGCATCTTTCAGCGTACCAGTTGCTTCGAGCTTATTTAAAAGTTTGCGCAAATATGACCTTTAAATAGGATTCTCAATAAACATACGGACTGCTAGATGATAATTTCTCCCAGCTTCTCCAAATATCAAAACTGCTTCAAATTCATCGTCTAAACTACGAGCCATGATCACACTTTTCATAAAAGGATTTAGGCGCTCAACGGACTATTTGACAGTTAGCAGTTCAGTTTGACAGTAAACAAGATGTTACCGCGACAACGATTTTTTCCGATGCAAATTTGATTGAAAGCAACATTAGTTTTTTCGGTTGGGTTCGAAATGACCATGATGTCACTTTTCAAACGTTAATATTTCGAAAACAATTGAAGTTAGGAGTAAAGTGTTCTATTATTAGTCGTATGGGGTCGGCTTTAGAATAGCCCCATGGTAAATCCTGCCTGTCGTAAGAGGCGACTAAAAGGATAACCGTAGGTGGAAGATGGTCTCATCGCCCGGTGAAATACCACCATATCGACTTTGTGTGCTGTGAAATGGACCATTCCATGTTTCAGTGTTCGGTCGATACTTTCCGGTCTCCCTCTTTCCTTTTCCCCAATTCCTTCTTTATTTTCAGGTAATAGTAATAATGATGAACAATAGTAATAATGATGAAGTCTCCTAGAGTAAAACACTCCGGAAGTAAAATACCTCTCCATTCGGATTTCCGGGCGAGAGGTACTCGAGGGGACTCAACATTAAAAATTAATTTTTGCAACATCCGCGGACTCAACAAGAACATCAATGACGTCCACCATCACCTACAGACGGAAAAACCGGATATTCTGGCTCTAACAGAAACACAAGTAAACTCGTCCACCAACAAGGTCCATATGCTTTGTCCTGGTTACGAACTCCATTCTCGATTCAGGTTCAAAGGTGGAATTTGCCTTTACGCCAAGGCTAACCTTTCATGCCAGCGTGAAGAGAGTTTGGAACCGAAAGACTTTGATGTGATGTGGTTCAAGCTATCTGATACCAAACTGACTAAGTTCCTCTGCTGCCTTTATCTATCACCTAATGAACCTTCATATAACGACCTCTTTGAGTTTTTATCACTCAAACTGGACTACATTCAGGAGAACCATCCAACAGCTGAAACCATGATCATGGGAGATTTTAATGTACATAACGCTGCCTGGCTCAAATTCTCTAACAAAACAGATGATGCAGGTCGTCAGCCGAGGCCTTCGCCATCACTCATGGTCTAGAACAACTGGTCGAGCTACCAACCCGCATCCCTGATGTCAACAACCAGTCTGCCAATACACTAGATCTTTTCCTCACCACCAATCCTGACCCGTATAGAATAGAAGTTTGTGCCCCACTTGGAAACTCTGACCACACCCTCATCTCCACAACATGCTCTTTCCATTTACCATCGAGCTGCACAATACCACCCCGTCTCATGTGGCATTACAATTCGGCCGACTGGGAAGGTCTTCGTATGTTTTCTCAGCGTTTCCATGGAAGAGAGTTTGTTTCTTTCAGTAGATCCAACACGATGTGCTGAGACAATTTCTGAAATCATCATGTTGGGGATGCAAACTTACATACCGAATACCGAAAGAAGAACATCATCCGATAAGACCTGGTTTAACAGAAACTGCTCTAGAGCTGTGGCTTCCAAACAGGCAGCATACCATCGATGGCTAAAAAATCCGGGCCCTGAGACCAGAGCAGCATATGTCGAGGCTATAGGCATATGTAAAGAGACAATAGAATGCTCAAAAGATGCCCACAAAGCCAAAATAAGATCAAAACTTGCTGAATATCATAACGGATCCCGTTCATTTTGGTCTTTCGCTAAAGCTGTGGGAAGAAATTTCACTTCCAGCTCATTTCCTCCCCTAACCAAAGAAGATGGAACACTAGCAACGACTGCCCAGGAAAAGCCAATATCTTTGCGCACCTATTTGCTGGAAATTCCACTCTGATTCATCGGGAAAACAACCCCCGAACATTACACCTATTGACAGTCACATGCCGAGATCACCTTTCGCCAACGTACTATCAGAAAGATTTTGCTGGGTCTCAACACCAACAAAGCCTGTGGATCTGACGGAATCCCGCCGATTGTTCTCAAGAAATGTGCCCCTGAACTAACACCTGTTCTTTGCAAGTTGTTCAACCACTCTTACAATTTGGGGTATTTCCGTCCAATTGGAAAATTGCAAGAGTACAGCCAGTCCCTAAAAAGGCAAAAGGCCCTACCTAGCAACTACAGACCTATCGCACTGCTATCTATTATTTCAAAGGTCATGGAAAAAGCCATCAACATCGAGCTCATGAAATATCTGGAAGACTCAGGAATTGTCAACGATAGGCAATATGGCTTCCGCCATCAGAGATCAACTGGTGACCTGCTCGCTTACGTCTCACATATATGGCAGCTATCTATTGAAAAGCATGGAGAAACTTTAGCTGTGGCATTAGATATCTCCAAGGCGTTCGATCGAGTTTGGCACCAGGGACTCCTCGCCAAGCTTCCGTCTCATGGCTTGCCCTCAGCTGTGTTCTCTGCTTGCTAGTTTCTCTCAAACAGGTCTCTCCATGTAGTGGTCGATGGAGTTTCATCTGACACTCTACTCATAAATGCTGGTGTTCCGCAAGGATCCATTCTCGCACCAACACTATTTCTACTTCACATCAACGACCTGTTGAAAGCAACTTCATGTCCAGTACACAGCTTTGCTCGATGATAGTACCCTCCATACCGCTTTCTTTCCAGGGCCCCTATATCAGCCCGTGAAACCAGAAATGAACGAGGAAGAAATGTTAATAATATAAATATGGACTTGGCAACAATTCTCGAATGGGGATCTAATAACTTGGTAGAATTCAATGCAAACAAAACACAAGCATGTCTTTTCTCTAGAAAAGCCGATCTCACTGTGCCTAACATAACTTTGTCAGGAGTAACCATACCACTGAAGCCATCCATATCGATGCTTGGTATTACCATCAGCAATAACCTTTCCTGGGAAAATCACGTGAGGTCCATTGCCAAAAGTGCATCCCAAAAACTTGGTTTTCTGTTTCGTGCCAAGAGCTATTTCACCCCAGTCAGCTGCTTATGATCTATAAGGCACAAAAGTTGGCGATTTGTCTCTATTTTATAGATATTTTCATGGGCGGGAGTGCGGCACCTAAACATATCCTGAGGCTATTGGATTCTGTCCAAAAGGGCAATTCGTCTCGTCGGTGATGCCTCGCTTACAAACTCGCTCACTTGTCTGGAACACCGTAGAAAAGTTGGCGATTTGTCTCTATTTTATAGATATTTTCATGGGCGATGCTCTTCTGAAATATCAACAATCGTTCCTGCTTTGGCAGTCTCTTCGAGATTAACCCGTCAAGTTCAGTCATCACACCCCTTCGTGGTCACTTTGGAAACCTGCAGAACATCACTTTCCAAAGACTCGTTCATCCAACGAACAGCGAGGCTTTGGAACTCATTGCCTAGGGAGGTGTTCCCCGAGGCATACAACCTTCAGAAATTTAAGAAGAACACCAACTCCTACCTTCTTTCCCTAGGTTCCCACGATGTTCTCTGAACATTACAGGATATCCCTTTTCGTGGGAACCAGAACATAAAAAAAAAAAAAAATTTAAAAAAAATATTGAAGATGGCGCTCAGCCGCCATTTTGAAACTTTTAGCTGTGATTTTTCCATGAAAAAGTAGGTTTTTGTCTCCTTTTTGAGCCCCTCAAATTTTGTTGCGATATACAAGGTGGTTCAAAAATTAGTATGTATGGGGGAACGGACTTTAGACGAGCACTGTATTAATATAATGGATCGTATGAGGAAGGTATCCTCAAGGCTTGAGAGAAAACATATTATAAAAGAAGAAAGAAAACTGGGAAGAGAAAATTAACAATCTTGAGAGGCTTGCAGGGGGAATTCTACTAGACGATTAATGGCTGTAAATGATGATAATCATATAACATTAAATTTTACGATATCATCAATTCCTGAAGTTGATCAATGTGATTCAAGTTCTGAAAATTTGTCTGATTGTTCTTTCCTCGGAGAATTCAGTGGTACATCAAGAGAAGATTATAGTTCAAAATTATCCTGTGAGCCTTGAAACACAACATAACACATGCAGCAATAATACTTGGTGACTATTTTTATCTATTATTGTGAATTCTAAAAGAGTTATAACATGATATCTGTATTAGTAATTTCTTTCATTGTCAATTCAATTCCACCTGCAATAACATCTGTGTTACAGGATCTTTTGAAGCCATTGGCAATAAAAAACAGATTGAGGAGACTTTGCAGAAATTTTTCAGGAGGACCAAGGAAAGAAGCCATAGAGAAAAAGATAATGCAATGCCTGCAACAAATGCGACACCCTAATATGTATACAATTTTCACATGACTCACCTAGTCTTTTTTTGTTTATTTATCATATGAATTCATATATAGAATGAGTTTTGGTTCCTCGTTTTTTTATTTATCATATTTCAATACAATATAACATATTCATTTCTGAATTGAACTCGTTTTGTGTTTATAATCTTTGGATTTAATTTTGTTCCATATTTCCATGAAATTTTCCAAATTTAATGAAAGAAAAAAAGGACATTCGAGGACGTCCAGGGGATGTTACTCATATAACCCAGTGATATGTCCCTGGGATTTCCTACTTTGATTATAGAACATCCCTAGGGTGTCCCTTTGATGTCCATTGTCGAAACTTGGTACATCCCTGGGACGTACCAGAAGGACATCCCTTGGGTGTCCTTTTCGGTGGAATGTGGATGTCCCTGGGATTTCCCTAGTATTTACCACATCTCGACAAAGGATATCCCAGGGACGTGCTAGTATCAAATGAAGGACATCCCTGGGATGTACAGGGGATGTACTTGTGTTGCTAGTGTAGGAGCAAATCAAGTATCTTTATATCTTTTTTCGCACGCTTTTATTAGCTTCACCTGTATGTATGTAACGGAATTTTTGAAATTAATTTTCGCCCACTTCGAGACATTGGATTTATTTGAAATTTCGCACAGGTATTAAGAACCGATGACGAAACAATAATTTCATAGCTTTCACCTGGTATTCTCACCAAGATTGCCAGTAAACCATATTTTAAATTAGAATGATATGGTGAATGCGCTGGTTGGTCTCAGCACATTTACCGAAATTTTGTATAAATTTCAATATATCATGTGGCTGGAACAATCGAAGAGTTTTTCTGCTGAAGTCTTTTTCGGACTTTTGTAGCAATATGGACTAAAATGTTAAAAATAAAATTTTATCAATTTTAGTAAGTTCAGTGATCCAATTGAACATATAATATTGAAGAGGTTTGTTGAGATTTGGATCAATTTTGTAGTAGAAAGACTATTGTTTCCTTGCCAAAGTTTCGAATTTCATTAACCCCTTCAGTCATCTTCAGGGCTCTGTAACAATGAGATTTTGTAAGTTGAAGGGGTTAAGAAATAGTATAAATAATGAAACATTTGACCACAAGAATTGGAACATTTTACAGTGAAATAGATTATCAAAAAGGAAAGACCCACCAATAATTAGTTTTTCCGAGTTGGATGTAAATGAAAATAATACATAAACAGACATTCTAGGTACAAACGAATAACACTTTCACGGGACAATAGGTTTAACATCAAGTGTATGACAAACGAATACTGATATAAAATTTAAAATATATCCGTGAACCATAGAGTTGTTTTATTGGTGGAGAATTCAATTGTGGTAAAAAACGATAACAAATCATTTAGGAATCTGACTTATCAAGCTGAAATAGGACGTATTCAATCCTTCTATGTCTCTCCTGGTATTGACGTTGTCTTGGTGAACAATTTCGATCATTTCGCTTAGAAGTATTTTTGACAGGAATGGTTTTTTATCAAGGATGATGGAGTTTTCGAAATTAAAAAAATTACCATTTTCTCTAGTATGTTCTACTAGAGCAGTGGGATTTTGGGCATCAAGTTTTTTTGTGTCCCTATCGTGTTCAGATATGCGTTTTTTAAATATGGGCCTTTTTGACCAACGTAGCATTTTGTACAATTATAACAGTTGATTTTATAAACCAACCAAGACACCGTAGAGACATAGAAGGATTGAACACGTCCTATTTCAACTTGATAAGTCAGATTCATGAATGATTTGTTATCGTTTTTTACCACAATTGTTTTTTCCATCAATAAAAGAACTATATGGTTCACGGATATATTTTGAATTCTATTTCAGTATTCGTTTGTCTCGCACTTGATGTTAAACCTGTTGTCGTGTGAAAGTGTTTTTCATTTGTATCTAGAATGTCTGTTTATGTATTATTTTTATTCACATCCAACTCGGAAAAACGAATGTTTGGTGAGTCTCTCCTTTTTAATCATCTATTTTACTGTGAAATGTTCCAATTCTTGTGGTCAAATGTTTCTTTATTTGTTTTATTTCTTAACCCCTTCAAGTAACAAAAACTCATTGTTACAGAGCCCTGAAGATGAATTTAATAAAATTCGAAACGTTGGCAAGGAAACAATAGTTTTTTTTCAACAAAATTGCTCCCAATCTCAACAAATAATAATTAAAATGATAGTTTAAAAAAACATACTTATGTAGGAGTAATACTTTAAAAATAATGAGAATAGAGTCATCGACCAAAAATTTTCCTCTTATGTAAAAAAGCGTGGGGTACTCTTTACATACTCTTCATTTTGATATTAAGACAACTGATACCCCACGCTTTTTTTACATAATAGGACATTTTCTGGTCAATGACTTTATTCTTATTATTTTGAACTTTTTAGCCCATATTGTAATGAAAGCGTGTTTGTACACTTTTTTCAAACTATTTTTTTTGTCCTCATTTTTTATTCGTGGAAGTTAATGAAGTATTTCGTATCTTGGGAGAAAGGGGTTAAATTTTAATGTATTTGGAATTTGGATATGTTCGTATACATAAAATATTTGTGAAAAATTATCTGGTCATTTGTCGCAATTCTTCAAGTGCTTATCCTAAAACGATTATATATCAATTACCCGTATGATAATTTCAATAAAATTTTAAAAAATATGTTTCCAGCATTGATAATCTCTAAATATTTGGCTGAACGAACTTAGAACAAACTCTCTGATTGTGAATATTCAAGTTCCTTATACAATTGTGAATCTCTGTGTTTATCTTCATATTGAGAGTTTTTGATCCAGTTGATGAACAACTTCAATTTTGAATTCAATTGTTCAATACGTGTTGAATGTGGTTGAATTTATTTTTGAATACTAGCAATCTTCATTTGTAGAGTTGAGGAGTGATAACCATCCCACAAATTGTACATGATGCAAAAACCTATAAGCTTTACAATTTTCAAATTTCAAGTCAAACACAATAGATCTAATATTCACATTTGTTTTCATATTCAAGGTACATCTATAAGTTTAACAACGAACTTCCACTGCACCAGAGATATATTAAATCTTCGTAACGCCAACAGGTTTAGCAATATCGCATAGTAAATGAAACAATTATAAAGTACTACTTTTTGTAGTAGGTTTTGTAATATACAAATGAATTGAATACATTCTGGTTCATTGATTTGTTCGAGCAATCATTGAATCAGATGTGGAATCACCTGCGACTGAAAGATGAACTTTAGTCTGTATCTTCCATCGTTCAAATTAACCTCTTGAGGAATATTCATGTTGGAAAAGAATAATTCTCAATTGAATATTGAATAGAAATATTTATCTGAGAATTGAAGAAGTTTTTTTCTGTTAGATATTACAAAAAAATACCTCATTATTGTGGTGGATTTTTCAACTTTCAGGAAAATATTTCTATTCAATATGAATTGAGAATGTCCCCTTTAGTTTTATTGTTATATTATTAACAGAAGAAAACAGAAGTAGGAACTTGGATTTTCATCCTATAAGCAAACACACAATTATGGCGCCCAACAAAAAATTTCAATTCATAAAAAAAACCCTTGATTGACACAAAAAATTAGAAACTCACAAGGCAATACAAATAATTCCACACCGCTGTATACCGAATAGGGACTTGAATTCCTCGGGCAATTCTCTCGGGCTTCATATAATGAATTTTTATTTTAAAACCTATAAAATTTTGCAAGTTCAATATACCTGTCGAGTTCATGCGAACTGCTATAAGTAATACGTCCGAAGGTGGTGGTTGTCTGCGATCTTTCTATGTCACCCCGTAGACGTTCGTTCTCGAGTTCGAGTCTAGCTAACCGCTGTCTTGCCGCCTCCCAGTCTGCTCCACTTCTTCCAACTTCTACTGCGGCTTTATCGAGTTCGGCTTTGGATTTTCCCAACTCGGATTGGGAACTTTCAAGTTTCGCTTCTAACCGGTCTCGGTCATTTTGTGCCCTGAAAAGATAACATCCTGTTCTCAAACTTCAATTGTTCGATGAAAATGGGAATTGGATTCGATAAATTGGAAATTGGGGGTTTATTTCCAGGAGTAGGTCTAGAACATCCAATTTGGATTAATTATATAGTTCAGTCGATCCTCAATATCGTTCAACAAATAATCAAAATTGGGTTAACACTGTGTAAACACCCAGCTGTAAAAGTAAATGTATTCATAATTATCAATATTTCGATGTACAAAACTTAGATTAATTCTGTTATATTGATAACTCTCATTCACCAATATGGTGAAAATTTCATAAGTCATAGGCTACTTTGGGCAATATGAGAAGTGTTGAATTCAAAAGCATATATGAATTGTGAACCAAACAGCATACAGGGTGATTCAAAAGGACAAACTTCAGAAGGTGATTACTCACAAAATTAATATGAATTGTCCAAATAAATATATATCTGGAAACGCTTCGTCTCCAAGATACAGGGTGATAAAGTTTTTTTTTTAAATAACTTTCGAAATACTGACCTTCATTAAACGAAAATTGGTATTGAGAGGTTTTTTGAGGTGTCGAATTCGAAGCTGATGTTATTATTGCTCTTACTCGTAGGGGGCGCCACCTACGGGTCTTTTTATTTTTTGAAGATTCATTTTTTCAAGCGTACTTCTAGCACATTTTTCTGTAGAAAAATCAATTCCTTCATCATATCTACGTAAAAAAGCTAACCTTGTTATAAGTCGCTATAAGCAACCGTTTTTAGATATTTGGACTCGAAAATTTCAAGTCGATTATTTGATAATTGATGCGTGTTGAAGTTATTACCATTATTTTGCATTTTTAACAAGAATGCTTTGGAAAGGAATTTGACGTTTAAGTAAGTAGTTTTGGTAATTACATATTATGTGACAGTTAAACGTTTTGTTGTTTTGTTTCTGTAATAGTGAGTTTATACAGCAAGTAAAATAAAATAAGAAATAAAATAAAGTAATTTAAAAAGTTAAAACTACACAAAATCCATAACAGGTTTATACAGAAATAAAATAAAATAAGAAGTAATATAAAATAGGAAGTAAAATAAAAGATGGTTAACTTTTATCTTTTATTTTATTTTACTTGACAAGTTGTTAGGCATATGTACATATTGAATAATTTAGACAAATTGACGAGATAGGATGATACATGACATGATATAAATGCAGTCGTCATCATATTTTTGTTTCCATAACCGGAAAACGGTGTGTTCACTGGCATTTTTTTAAATTTCTTTTGTCTTTGAATGGCTAGAATTTATAATATTGGTAGTGTTGTCAACAATGGCTTATATTTTACTAAATAAACAATAACGGGGACCAAATTTTCGAGTATTCATCATTGAAGTTTGAGGTAACAACATAAAATCCCAAATTTCGATTGACAGCTTTCTTACTTCTTACATTCTCTATAAACACTCTGAAAATTATTACTTCTTATTTTACTTTATTTCATTTCTTATTTTATTTTACTTTCTGTATAAACTCACTTCAAGTTTTGAAACACTAATTTTGAAAAAATGGATTATTTAAACATTTACCGATATGCATTTCGTTTATGGCCTTGCGGATGGCAATGCGAGCGAAGAAAGACTTATTTACCAGGAGCGATTTCCTAATCGAGTACTGCCTTCAGCTCCAACATTTACCAGTCTCCACCATCGTTTGGCAGAAACAGGTAGCTTTTAGAGGGCAGCTGATATTATTGGAAGACCACGAGCAGTCCGAACCCCAGAATTGGAAGGAGCTGATTTGAACGCTCCCGAGGAGAATCCAGAAACAAGTACAAGAATAAATGCTGAAGGTCTTAATTCCACTCAGTCCACAGTTTGGAGAATTATCCACGATCAACAATTTCATCCATACCATATTCAAAGGATATAAGCTCTTTTGGGACGAGACTTTCCCCAACGCATTACTATGTGTCAGTGGTGTTTGAGAAAATTGGCTGGAAATCCTCAATTTTTAAGATATGTACTCTTCACGGACGAGGTAAACTCCTCCCGAAATGCTATCACAAACTTTCATAACAACCATGTTTGGGCTCTGGAGAATCCGCATGCAGTTAGTGAAAGACATTATCAGTATAAATTTTCTGTAAATGTATGGGCGGCAATAATTGATAATTACTCAATAGGTTATTTTTTTCTTCCGTGCCGACTGAATGGCGCAACTTACAGATACTTTTTAGAAAAATAAATTGCCGGAACTACTTCAGAATGTACCATTAGAAATTCGTATCCGCATGTGTTTTATGCATGATGGGGCTCCGGCCCATTTCAGCGTTGTAGCCAGGGAATTCCTTAACACTGTCTATCCAAATCGATGGATCGGTAGGGGTGTAGAAGAACCTAACCAGGCGTGGGCAACAAGGTCCCCAGATCTGAACCCGTTAGATTTTCATTTTTGAGAACATTTGAAGTCACTAGTTTATAAAACTCCAGTAGCGAACGAGGAAGATCTGAGAAACCGAATAGTAGACGCCTGTGAAACAATAAGAAACACACCAATAATTCATGAGCGGGTACGAGATTCAATGACTAGGAGACTGAATGCCTGTATTTTCGCGGAAGGTGGTCACTTTGAACAATTTATTTGAATACAATTCAGTTTCCTTAATTTTATTTTATTCCACATATTCAAAATTTCTTGAAATAAAATGTTGATATTTCTTGCAAATTTTATCATAGCCAATACAGATTTTTCACACTTGATACAAAAATAACTATTTCAAACAAGCAAAAATAAATAGAATAGGTGGCGCCCCCCTACAAAAAACCAAAACTACTTACTTAAACGTCAAATTCATTTCCTAAGCATTCTTGTGAAAAATGCAAAATAATGGTAATAACTTCAACACGCATCGATTATCAAATAATCGACTTGAAAGTCCAAACTTCTATAAAACGGTTGCTAACTTGTAACAGGGGTAGCTTTTCTACGTGGATATGATAGAGAAATTGATTTTTTTACTGAAAAATGTGTTAGAAGTACGCTTAAAAAAGTTATGAATCTTCAAAAAAGAAAAAGACTTGTAGGTGGCCCCCCTTATGAGTAAGAGCAATAATAACATCAGGTTCGAATTTGACACCTCAAAAAACATCTTTTTACCAATTTACGTTTGATTAAGGTCAGTATTTCGAAAGTTATTAAAAAAAACTAAAATAAAAATAAATCTTTAACATTCTGTATCTTGGAAACGAAGCGTTTCAGGACATATATTTATTTGGACTTTTGAATCACCCTGTATATGAAGAAGAAAAATAGAACGGTATGATACTCAACTGGAACATATACTCGAAAAGCTGTGATGAGTAAACGGCAGGGTGAACTCATAGAAAATATTTCGGTATATTATTGTGGCCATCACAACAATTATCGCATACTTTTTCTTCGTATGTTGAACATATAGTGATAAGTCAATCAATAGAGATTTTCTGCTCAATTGATTCTGTGACAAAAATACTACCAGGAAACCGACTGTGCCATCATACGAAAGACGGTTCGTAGTTATATCCTGTTATGTTTCCTACTGGCAACTCATTGCTTGATTTGTTATAAACATTCAAAAGCTTTTTTTTTTATATTTTATATCGTTTTTGACTTGTAACTTGAAAACCAATGAACAATTTCGATACTACCCAATTCAAGAATTAAAAAATGCAAAAAATGAGCCCTAACGCGACTTGATCGGATTGAAACTGAAAAAACCGGCTAAAATCAGCTTTTCTAAAAAAATTCAAAACTACGCCACTTTTCACGATATAGTAGATAGTGATTAATATGTACTTTATGTGTAAAAAACATATTAATACATAATTGCAATCTGAATTTTTGAATGCTTTTTATTGCAGCAGAGCTGGATGCGTCATCGGTGGTCCGATTCCAATTTTTGAAAAAAAACGGAAGTAGAGGTATAGTACTACAAAACGTATATTTTACGTTGAATTGCTGCAAAATAGAAGAAAAATACTTGCAAACATGACCGAAAATGAGCGAGTGCGTGAAAGCGACTGAGTAGTGGGGGTAGAGCAGTAGTCGCGGGGAAGCGTATGTATAAAACAAGCGCGCTGCGCCACACAGTGGTTTCGAAGCTCATTCCAACTGGACAGAAGTAGAAAAACGAAAGTGCGCAAAATACATTAATAATTCAGCAATATAATCATAAATGATTGCTCATCCCATGGGCCATAATAAATTTTGAGTAGTAATTCAAACTATTCTTGAAAACAGGGAGAAGATGATCTTTTAAGAATTATGCTTCGCTTGCGTTGTTCAAGGTGAAAGTCCAACTGTTATACCCAAACATTGTAGTTTCTGGCTAGGTGAAATCTTGTTGGCACTCTACTTCACCAACTCTTTCTCATCTCCATGACAATTACATTATTTATATGCTGTCATTCTGATTTTTATGAGCGAATTATTGTTCTTGGTCCATCGAAATATTATACTTGACAGGTGAGTTGGCTATCTAGGAATACATTAACAGAGATTCATGGCCCAGATTTACCAAATTTTTTCTTCAATACCTTCTCAGAAATAATGATCGAAATCAAAAGAAAAGACCTCTTCACCGTTTGGCACAGTGAGTCGAATACTCGTAGAAGGCTAGAGTGTGTACGAGAATATATTATGAACAGAAATGCTATAGATGAACTCACTAGTGCACAAGTAAATGAATAATCTACAGAATTTTTGTAGAAAAAATAAAGAAAGATGTAGAAAATGTCATTACATTTAAGAGCATTTTTTGAACTGGAATTTCGATTGGTCATAAAAATATAACAGACAATACCCAAAGAAGGAATATTTCAGGTTAACCAAGAAAGTCATTCAATGAATATAGCGGTAAATCACAAAAGAGGAAAGTGAAGCCTTTGCTCGAAACTAATACAGTTGATGTGATTGTTCTTGTGGTTGAAATGAGTTCTCAATGAGCCAGGGAAAAAAACAGTACTTACCAAAACTTCGCGGTTTCCAAAATTTGGATAAATTTGAAGAAAAAATTTTTTTTTAGAATTTTTAACCACTGTTATTTATCATTCACGGATGTGGGGGAGATTAGATTATATCATTAGTCTGTAATATGAAAGCTATTTTATGACAGAGAAAAATTAGATTTCGTTTTTCTTTCAAATGATACTTTGTGCTGCATTGTTGTATAGATACAACTTTAGCGTAATGATACAAATTTTCCCCCAGAATAAATTTGAACTGAAAATTCATCGAATCTGACCATTTGCCAATTTCCATGAGAAAAGTGACATGTCCATTTGAAATTCCTATAATACAAGGGTGTGCAGTATAGAAAAAAATCCTCTGGATCGATTTTGGGAATACATAATATCGTTATGATTCTGATATGAATTTAAGCCGATACTGTCATATATTTGCACAAATATTCAGAAAAATGATTTTGTCCTCTCAGAATGACTATCCGTTATGAATCTGCTGCTCGTCCCCCATTACAGAGCCGCTTTCACGCACTTGCCGGTTTTCGGTCATGTTTGCAAGTATTTCTCACATATTTCGCAGCATTTTAACGCAGAATGAGAATCGTCATTTTGTAGTACTATATTTCAACTTTCAAAATCTTTCAGAAGTATTGGAATCGGACCGCATATGACGCATCCAGGTCTGCTGCAATAAAGTGCATTAAAAAAATCAAATTGCAATTATGCCCAAACTAATAATCCAAAAGTGTTTTTTACACATAAAGTATATATCAATCACTACTACGTCGTGGAGAGCTTGCTTCAAAACTTGAAAATTGATTGGTCTGTATAGTTTGAGAGCTGGCTGCGGAAAACCTGGTCGATCGAGTAACAGAATGAAGTGTTCTCAAAATGTTAGTACGCACAGCGACCCACATTTTCAGATTAGCAAATTATTTGTGCCACGTCTATGTCTGTTCGAAATATCTGGCACAAAATTTTCTATTTCAAAAAATCTCATGCTATTACTAACACAACATATTGAAGAAGTATTCAGGAATAATCCATTTATTTGGATATTTCACAAAGTATAGGTACATAATACAATGAGTTTTTTCTCATATACAGTGCGCGTCAAAATTATGGAACAAATTCGATATTTCGCAAGCCATGTACTTTTGACAAAAATCCTAAAATAGGTCGATTTTTATTTTAAAATGCCGATTTTTTTATGTATATTCTAAAGGGGTAATGTCACTGGTTTTGACATGGTGACTTAATAGGTAATTTTTTTAAATTGGAATAGATGTCTTGTGATACCTCATCTGAAAGGCCTTTCAATACTGCATTCAATGATATTAATTAATTAGATATTTTTTTTACAGAGTGAACAAAAATTTATATTTTATTATAATAAGAGAATAACTTTATATCCAACAAAATAGAACAGATAAATAAGATGTTCGAAATGCCATCCACCAGTCTCTTGACAATAAGCAAATCTACGGACACATTCCTCTTGCACATTGCGAATAACTTCCGGAGTAATTCTGTTAATTTCGATCCTAATTCGATTTTTCAACTCTTGTAGATTTTGCGGCCTATCTACATAGACCTTCGATTTCAAATAACCCCACAAGAAAAAATCCAGGGGCGTAAGATCAAGAGATCTTGGGGGCCACTCTATCGGTCCGCGTCTACCAATCCACCTCCTAGGAAAACAGTTATTCAAAAACTCGCGAACATCACGTGTATAGTGCGGGGGTGCACCATCTTGTTGCAACCAAATACTTTCATTTGGTGAGTTAGGATTGTTGGCGTTTGGAAAAATATATTTTTATTATTATAACATTATCATTATGAAATTCTTGTATTGTCATCGGTCCTTGATATGTGTGACAAATTTCAGATTTTTCGGAAGATTAGAGGTGGGTGAATATTTACTTCCAAGATTTTATTACATTGTGAGTTATTTAGTTACAAGTAAAGATAATGAAAGCGTGTGGAAAAATGCAAAATTTTACTTTTTTGAGCCGAGGCTCTAATCCCTTAGACTGCCCTGGCAGACTAGTGAGTCAGTGCTCTACTACACCAATGGATCATTTCCAAATATTAATAGTTAGCTATTTCCTAGTCTAAAATGGAAACAAAAGACAATCACAAATTAATGCCATAATAGGAAAGTAAGTGTCAAAAATGTCAGTTGAAATATCAACAAATATTCTTCACAAATTCTAAGTGAAAAGGTTCTAAAAGTAAACTATGGCTACTTTAAGTGAAACCCAACGCATAAAAATTTTAATTTTTATTGGATGCGGAGATAGAACCAGAACTCAGCAAGAGGTATGCGACTTGTTCAATGCGAAGTATCCAGATAGACCTATCAGTCGTTCAACAGTCAGTAAGATTGAGAGAGATTTTAGAGAAACTGGTCATGTCAAACATATTCCGAATGCTAGACGTCCTAAAATAGAAGAAAACGTGAAACTTGATGTTCTATTGGGTGTAGAGAATAATCCTCACAATACTCCACGACAAATTGCAGCAGACCTTGACATATCCCAAAGTTTTGTATTACGTATTCTAAAATCAGAAAAGTACCATCCATACAAAGTACAGCTACATCAACAACTCAATGATGATGATCCCGATCGCCGTGTGGAGTTCTGTGAAATAATGCAGGATTTGTGTAACCGCAATCCATGTTTTATAAAACAAATTCTGTTTTCCGATGAGGCTACGTTTTGCCTAAATGGTTCAGTAAATCGTCAGAATTGCAGATATTGGAGTAGGGATAATCCTCACTGGATGATGGACGAGCATACTCAATACCCTCAGGAAGTCAATGTTTGGGCAGGGATAATAAACGACAGGATTATTGGCCCGTATTTTCTTGAAGGAAATCTCACAGGGGAGCGTTACTTGGAATTTTTAAGAAATGAACTCATACCTAGCCTTGCCGATATTTTTCCAAACGCCAACAATCCTAACTCATCAAATGAAAGTATTTGGTTGCAACAAGATGGTGCACCCCCGCACTATGCACGTGATGTTCGCGAGTTTTTGAATAACTGTTTTCCTAGGAGGTGGATTGGTAGACGCGGACCGATAGAGTGGCCCCCAAGATCTCCAGATCTTACGCCCCTGGATTTTCACTTGTGGGGTTATTTGAAATCGAAGGTCTATGTAGATAGGCCGCAAAATCTACAAGAGTTGAAAAATCGAATTAGGATCGAAATCAACAGAATTACTCCGGAAGTTATTCGCAATGTGCAAGAGGAATGTATACGTAGATTTGCTTATTGTCAAGAGACTGGTGGATGGCATTTCGAACATTTTATTTAACTGTTCTATTTTGTTGGATATGAAGTTATTCTCTTATTGAAATAAAATATTAATTTTTGTTCACCCTAATTAATATCTAATTAATTATCATCATTGAATGCAGTATTGAGAGGCCTTTCAGATGAGGTATCACAAGACATCTATTCCAATTAAAAAAAAATACCGATTACGTCACTATGTCAAAACCAGTGACATAACTTCTTTAGAATATACATAAAAAAATCGGCATTTTAAAATAAAAATCGACGTATTTCAGGATTTTTGTCAAAAGTACATGGCTTGCGAAATATCGAATTTGTTCCATAATTCTGACGCGCACTGTATTGTACAATGAACTTAATAAAAACTCACATATCTAGAAAAATACGTTAAAACATACATATTGTTAGCAAACATCATCATCACTATCGTTATGATCATCGTCATTATCATTATCAATGTCAATACATTAAACTTCATCAAGCTCTACCATAAAATTTCCTCAACTGAGGAGCAAACATGCAAAAACCGATAAATCCACTTTTCGAATTTTTTGAGTCAAGTTTTGGTTGTCACTGATTTTGGTGCGCTTCGTCGAACTAGCACATTAGATACAAGCAAAAGCCGACAAATCCTCTTGAAAATGGTATCTGAAAGTGGTCAGTTCGAGCAACTACCGATAAATCCAAATTAGAAGCAAAGACTGATGAAAAATTAAATGTTGTGTCATGTATTATGCAAGTACTCACGCACTGTAATATTGCAGTTTTCCCAATTTTTTGGGTATATGTGATATTCGTTAATGATGAGTAAATAATTAAGATGACTCTGGCGTCCCAAGTTGTCAACAGTCTAGAGTGAAATTAGTTTGCAGAATATTTCTGTGTATTTATATTATTTGGTTTACATCTTTTGGACTTTTTATAGCGGAAGAAGGAGAAACGAGTGTATCAGAAATAAGTACAGGAAATAGAAGGAGGATAACAAATGAGACGAAAGGAAAGGTAAAATATTAAAATAAAGTTTTTGGAATCAATTCAGTTACATAATCTGTTTGTTCTTAGATATCGTTGTAGCAATGCTTATTTGGATAAATTTGAGAAAGTTTGCAATCACAATGGCCCCACATTGTTGCGACAGAATTGCAGTAAGTGACGTATGAGCCATTCGAAGTAACATTTTTGAGAACAATATTGAAATAGAACAGGACGCCAAATTATGCCACTACATATCCCTACTGCCAATTGCAAGAAATTGGCCAACAGAGAGGAGACAGACCAAGAGCCGCAATTTTTCTGTTCACTATTTTCTCTCCAAAAGTGCCACCAACAGAAAAATTCAAGTGTGTCAGGCGTTTTTCTTGAAATGTGTGAACATGGAAAAAGATCGAATCAATTATTTTGTCTGTAGGGAACATTCCGAAAGAAAAACGAGGCAGCGATCACATATCTATCATTCTTTTGACAAAAAAAATCAACTGAGACAGTTTATTGGTAAGCTGCAAGGTAGAGAAAGTCAATGTTATGAAAAAAAACTAAAAGAATTCATCTAGCTGCTGACTTGAACATGAAAAAGTTACATCAGATGTATCTAAATCAATGCGATGCCGGAAATAGTGTGAACTTTTCCATGTTCCAGCATCAAACGTATGAGCACAATGTACCAGATTCAAATTCAAGATCAAGAGGGAAGTAGACGTGAAAAAAAAGAGTTGCGCACCGAGTTCACAGTCCACAAAAGGAGGGCGAATGCTTTCCATGGTCTGTTAAAACAGACTCCCGAAAACTCGTTTACGTTTTGCTTTGACTCACAGCAGGTTCAGCCTTTACCCAAAACGCCTATTAAAGATGCGTTTTATGCTCGGCAAGTTAGCATATACGTTTTTTGTTGCGTTGACAGTCAGTCGAAACATCCAAACTTCTATACACGGTGAAGATCAGGCAGGTAGAGGAGCAATCGAAATAGCATCTGCACTTTTGAATCTACTGGATTCCTTGGATTAGGAAAATATTATGACAGTTCGGCTTTTCTGCGACGGATGTGGTGGGCGAAACAAAAACTCTCATATTATACACTCTCTATATTTCTGGCTCAGATTCAAAGCTCTAATCCAAATCACAAATATAATAATTGTATTTCCAGTGAGGGGTCATTCGTTTTTACCAGCAGACCGTGTATTTGGAAGAGTAGAAAATTTCCTCAGAAAAAAGGCTACGGTATTGTTTAGAGAGAACTATGAGAAAATTTACGAGAAAGTGGGAGTGGTGAAAAGAATGGGAACCCATTGGGGACTTTTTGATTTTAAACAACTTAAAATTGGATTGAAAAAAGTTAAAGGAATATCAGAAAAAAAATTGTCCTCCAAAAATACAATGAGTGAAGATTGGTTAAAATATCCACATTCGAAAACTTCCATTTCACTAATGGTTCAGAGAAATTTCAGAAACTGTTGAAAAACAAAATTGTGATCATAATAGAAAAAGATTTAACACGGGGCATTCCGCAAAAGAAAAAGTAGTCTCTTCAGTTTAACAAGGATTGGAAGGAGTTACAGGATCTGCACTGGCATAGGATTACTATATGGTCCTACTTCGAACGAGAATGGAGAGGATCCCGAAGTTGATGAATATGATGATACGTGTCACTGCCTTGAAGAGGAACCAGCTGTCCATATTTAGTCTTCCTAAAAACTATTTTCTTACTTCGTAATTCAGACTTGCTCAGAATGCTTTTTGTCGAGAATACAAATACTTATTTTCAGATGTGTTGTTTATTCTCAAAATCATATTATAAAAATCAAGGTTAAACATTAGGTGTGCTATCAAAATCCGCCTAGTTACCCCATTTCAGAAAGTGAAATTCATGCAAAAACCTATAAAAATCAAATGTATATAGAAACCGATAAATAAAAAAAAATTATAATAAAAGAAGGATAAAAAATATCATGTTAACAAAAGTTGGGATTTATATTATATGAACCACGAAGTTATAAACATTTTGAAATTCTTCTGGGATCGCTCTGCATAAGTTTTTTGTCATTATCTTAAAATGGATTGATATGGATTTATCGGTTGCATGTTTGATCCTCAACTAAAAAAGGTGTTGGATCACCTTCGAACTGAAAACGATTCAATTTTATTGTCATTAACTGTCCATCCGCATTGTTCTGGTAAGAAATTGACGTAGTTTGCTTCTGTAGCATTTTGCCACATTGAAGTTACGTACACCGTTCGTAAAATATTTTGTTTCGAGTATTTCCTACTGAGACGTTTTATGTTTGATCACCCATACAGATATAAATAGTATAAAACTTCAGGAAATGAAAAAAAAAGTGCGTAGGTATTTCCAACAGGGCCGGACGTGGCACAAATACCATTTCTCATAGAAATGTTTGAACTTCAATTTGGTTGTAGTTTGAAGCAGTTCTGGAAAGGTAAAGTAATGAATCAAAAACAATTTAAAAAAGTTTTGGGCCAACGCAGTAGAACAAGATTTAGCGAGGCCCAAAATATATATATATATATATATATATATATATATATATAATATATATATATATTTTGTATAATAACCAGTTGTAGCTGACAGTGAGCTTATATAAGAAAAATTTAATCTGCTAGTAAATCAATGGATGTCTTTTCGACTGATGCCATTTCTTTAACTTACTTGTGAGTTTAATTTTTAAATGTCATCAGGTAATTCATTAGATAGTTCTGGACCAAGATAAGTAAACAATTCAAAGCCTACACTTTTTTTTCAGACGCGTTATAAATAGCCTTCTGTTGGTGTTACCTGGAGTTGTAGTTATGTTGAAATTCATCATTTACAGAGTAAAAAATAATATATTTTGTTGCTTCACTTTATCTTGTTCTAACGCTTTAGCAGAAAACTTTTTGATTTCATTTCTCAGTTCTTTGCATGACCTATTGAGTAGGAGCTTCAAACTACAGCCGAATTGAAGTTTGAACATTTTCAGAATAGAAAATCATTTGTGCCTCGTCTATGTCTATTTCACGTTATATTCGATAGTAAATCAAGTTTTCCATTACTATGAACACCAGATGGGATATTCAATGGAAAATTTGCTCTTTCACCCATCTGTATCAGTGGATCTATTATTGTGATGCATATATTAGAAAAAGAAGAAGTCTTTTAGATAATTCATAAAATCACGTGAATAATCATCGGATATTATTAAGTATATAGATCCGTTAATCATTGCGATATTGAAAACAGTATTATTCCAACTTGCAAAGAGTGACTTTTCCTTGAATTAGGGCTTTTATTGGAATATGATATGAGCACTGTGGGCAAAAATTAATGAATTTGGAGAAAATATATTGTAGCTAACTTATATCAGCAACTGTTCTCCGATGGCGGGAAATTGAATGGAGTAGATGAGCACAAATTCACTTCTATTCGAAAAATAAAAAACCTTTCGCTTTTCAGCAGCATTCTTATGTTGATCTGTATCGAAGCTTCTGAAAAAAAACCGAAGTTTCTCTGATGGTGGCATGGAATAATTGAATAATAATACTTCATAAATTACTTGGGGAGTCCATAAATAGACTTTGTACCACTTTGAAATTCTGTAGAATAGAATTTCACTATGTGCTTTTTATGTTGTATTGAACGTGAACTATTCGAAAAATTGTTACTATAGTACGACAACGGAAGTTTTAATTCGAATGTTGAGAACACTGAAAGACATCTGCAATACAAGACAGAAGTCTGTAACACACGTAATTCAACGAGGCACTAGCCAGGTGAGTAGTTGTTTTTTTATGGCTAGTGCCTCGACGGACGCTGAATTACGTATATCACAGACTTCTGTCTTGTATTGCAGATTTCTGTCCTAGATTTGAGATAGCATGTCATTTCGCAAGTAGCCCAAGTAGCTTTGTAGGACTTTGAACGATAATCCATCGGATGTAATTCAACGTCCGTCGAGGCACTATCCGGAGTAGTTGTTTCTTAATGGATATTCGACCAACTTACTCCTTCCTATTGCATAAATATTCGTAGTCAGTTGTCTAACGGAATAAGACGTATTTCATTTCAAATGAAATAGTAGCTGGCTACCAATATGTTATACCTTTACCACAGATCTCAGAGACCCATTATAAATGCCTATCTGATACCGTTATCGTGGCACATTATTCGAGGTGCAAATAGGGTTGAGGATTCCAGGTACGGATTTGAAAATTCGTAAATTAACTCCTTTATTACATTTCAATGAGCGAATTGAAATTTGTTCACGTAATTTCATAGTAATGACTAATTTGATCGATTTTTAACCATTTCATGCTTGGATTATGTTATAAACTGATTTCCTTGAAAAAAATCAGGACAACCCGTCAATGGAACATATCATCTTGTCTGAAAATTTCAGTGCATCGAGTACGTCCCTGCTAGTGGTGAGTCGAGCGCTTAGCCTTATCAGTAATTAATAAAAATGAATATCTAAGAAGAATTGCAGTACTATACAGACTTTTGTCTTCTATTAGACCCGAATCATCGGGGGTGAGTCACATATATTATCGATGCCACATTTTGATTTGAATACAAGTTATTGATAACAAAATTGTTAAGAACAGAAACCAAGATATTTTCGTAGAAAAAAATGGTAAATTTATTGCTCTCAAAGTCATTTCCCACTTTGCCCCTTAGTTCGAAAACAATAGAAAAAGCTGTTGATCTCAACTATAACAATATTTTTATTGATAATATATTGCCTAAATATTCGGAAATAAGTGTTAATTGTATGTCAAAGCAAGTGGTATATATACAAAGCAATTTGTGGTTATGTGCCAGTGTTTTCTGTAGCTTTTGTTTGAATTCGTCATCCTCTCACGGTCATTGCCCCATTATATTTCAAAGTCAGGGGATGACGATTCTATGAGGGAATGATCTATGTAATATTATATCTTAACAACTTTATCTAGAATTGTTGTTGGTACTTCTTTATTGTTTTTTTTTTCCAACTTAGATGCCGAGTATTTGGAAAAACTGCGTAGAAAAGAAAGGTTGGAATATGTGAAGCAAAAAAGAACAGGTGAAATAATTTTATGGTCCCAACAATAGTTCACAAAAAATCAAAAGAATACTTGATGAAGCATCTACCAAAGTGCTGTACCATCTATGTACTAGAGAACAGAGTCCTTAGCTGCTCGTGATAAACGTCGAATTTTAAGTAAAAAGTTCCGAGTTTTTCTTTAGAATAGTATTAGTAGTTTAATTCAACATATAAGTGTCTCTTTAGAATTTAATATGATAGAAATTACATGATGTAATGCATTATTACTTGTTTTTATTCTAATATAGCTATTAATATAACGAGATTATTATGCGATTTATAATAGTCGAGTCGGTGTTAAATCGCTAATAATCGAGTTACATTCAAAGCTTTATCGTATCATTGACAACGGCGATGCAACATTAAAAGCAACAAGGTTTTATGTCATTTCATTTTGGCATTTCAAGAAGTCATCATTAAAATCATGCAAGATTTTGATATTCCTGAAGATATATTAGCTGCAGCCAACACTATAAGGTCGAACTTGCTTCCGGACAAGTCTAAAATCCATTATGAAAAAGAATATCGGCAGTTTTGTAACTCTCTGATGATCGTGGACGCTAAAGGCAAAGGTGTATCCATCAAATTTGAAAACTGTCAAAATATTGTTTTACATGTTTATGAAAACTAGTTTTTTTTTTTATATGTTCTGGTTCCCACGAAAAGGGATATCCTGTAATGTTCAGAGAACATCGTGGGAACCAAGGGAAAGAAGGTAGGAGTTGGTGTTCTTCTTAAATTTCTGGAGGTTGTATGCCTCCCTAGGCAATGAGTTCCAAAGCCTCGCAGTTCGTTGGATGAATGAGTCTTTGGAAAGTGATGTTCTGCAGGTCTCCAAAGTGACCACGAATGGGTGTGAAGACTGAACTTGACGGGTTAATCTCGAAGAGACTGCCAAAGGAGGAACGATTGTTGATATTTCAGAAAATATCTATAAAATAGAGACAAATCGCCAACTTTTCTACGGTGTTCCAGACAAGTGAGCGAGTTTGTAAGCGAGGCATCACCGACGAGACGAATTGCCCTTTTTTGGACAGAATCCAATAGCTTCAGGATATGTTTAGGTGCCGCACTCCAAATATGGGAACAGTATTCCAGGACAAGTCGGATCTGTGCCTTATAGATCATAAGCAGCTGACTGGAGGTGAAATAGCTCTTGGCACGAAACAAAAAACCAAGTTTTTGGGATGCACTTTTGGCAATGGACCTCACGTGATTTTCCCAGGAAAGGTTATTGCTGATAGTAATACCAAGCATCGATATAGATGACTTCAGTGGTATGGTTACTCCTGACAAAGTTATGTTAGGCACAGTGAGATCGGCTTTTCTAGAGAAAAGACATGCTTGTGTTTTGTTTGCATTGAATTCTACCAAGTTATTGGATCCCCATTCTAGAATTGTTGCTAAGTCCATATTTATATTGTTAACATTTCTTCCTAGTTCATTTCTGGTTTCACGGGCTGATATAGGGGCCCTGGAAGAGAAAGCGGTATGGAGGGTACTATCATCGGCAAAGCTGTGTACAGGACATGAAGTTGCTTTCAACAGGTCGTTGATGTGAAGTAAAAATAGTGTTGGTGCTAGAATGGATCCTTGCGGAACACCAGCATTTATGAGTAGAGTGTCAGATGAAACTCCATCGACCACTAATATTATTTGGTATCTAACGTATTATGCTTTCGTAACTAACGTATTAAATTATGGTAACTAATGTATTATGAGTAACTAAGGTTTTATGTAGGTTTTGGTACGTTCATGATGTTAATAATTATCAATAAAGATTTCATATAAAAATGTCTTAATCTTCAATGATACGATAAAATATTTAAAAATCATTTCCTCACCCTGTCAGTCATTCCCTCATTCAATAATTATTTTGAACAATTTTTTTTTCGTGTACTGAACATAAATATGGAAGTCCATTCCTTTTGGATGTACCTTATTTAGTGAAACTTCGTATTTCGGTGATATTATTTTTCTCAGTAACATGATCCATATTCCAAAATTTAGAATGCTCACCTCTCTAATCTAGCAGTGAGTTTTTCAACTTCACTATTGAGTCCATGTATCTTCATTTTATACTCAGCTATCTCCCTCTCATGCAGATCCCTCTCCTCATGTTTTTCCTGCTCTGCACGGTCCCTCTGTTCTCTCAATTGATTCATTTGCTTTTCTTTGTCTCCAATAGCCTCCTCAAGGGACGAGAGAGCTCCTTCTGATGAGCAGTGGTGAGCTTGCATTGCTGATAGTCTCGCTCTCGCCATGTCGACTTGGTTGTCCTTTTCTTTCAGAAGATCCTCAAGATTTTCAACCTGGAACCAGTCAAGAAAGTAATGGAATAACTTGAGGAGTTGTTTGGAATGGATGTTTGAAATGCGGTTAGTATGATTTATCAGTCAAGCTTCCTCTATTATAATTAGTATCATGCAATGGTCAAGCTTGGGTTATATAATATCAGTGATTATATACGTCGAAATGAATTCGACTAATCAAATGCATTTATCTAACCAATCTTATCTGAATATCAGCGAATATCCACCATGTTGCTAGTATATCGGCGAATAAACACGCTATTTGCTATAAAACAAGTAGGCATTCATCATTGTTTGTTCCAAACCTATCAAAATAATTCAGTCATTGTCAAATTGAAAAATGATGTCCGACTGTTTCGGAAACACTTTCTCAGAAGAAATTCGAAAAAACGTAGAAAAACACAGTTTTTTCAATTGTGTATAATCTCCATATTTTTTTTCATTTAATCGACAGGGAAACGTGAGGTTGATGTGTTTAAAATCCTGTTATTTGCTACATCTGGTTTTTTATCATCACTTTAATCTGTCATGAGACTCGAAACGTCGAATTATTCGGATTTTTTATTTATAAATAAGAATTATACGATGCTGAACTATACTATGATTTCAATATGTCATGATAAAAATGGGGTTTAGGAAATAATGCAGTAATATGAATTGTTGAAGGTGGGCCGAAAAAGTTCACTGAAATGGATTATCGAAAGTCACTGAAACAATTCAGATATGAAGAACGATACCAGTGAAAGTAACCACAAAATGAATTCCATAATTATAATCCAAATTTCTGAAGAATAATTTATTGTTTGGAAATATTTCTTCTTTCTATATTCATGATCAAAAAGGTGATGCCTGAGAGTTCATATTGATGGTTTTGAAATTTCTCCCGAAATTAATCAAATCAACAAATATAGAAAATGCTCATTAGCTAGGGGTGGAGTCGTGAATATATAATCATCTCAAAGTGATGAAAACGAATAGAAATAACTTGTTCAAAGCCTTCATTCCAATTAACTTTCCCAGTTCAAAGCGTCGAACAAACTGAATTATCGAGCTCAATACTTCAAAAAACAAAATATTATTCATTTTTTCATCATTTTGCCAATCAAACCAATTTGCACTGACAATCGAGTTGATTAAAACAACAGTGTCCTTGTTCCTATGAATATGCATCGGTGTCATTTCTATTATTCTTGATGGAAAAGCGTAATTGGGAGGATTTTGTTTATCCATGATGCATAGAAACGGAATTTAAGAAATATAGAAATACGAAATTTTATCCATCGAAATCATCATGAATGATTTTGATATACAGGGTGATTCACGGCGAATTGTACACAGTCCAACCATAAGTACTATGGATCGAGGCCATTTTATATCCGGTATTCAAAAATGCCTTCTAGCGTTTTTGACGGATATACAGGGTGATATTTGAAAATATGTGAATTATTCTACGTTAAATATCTCTGAGAGTAAAAAACTCAGGCATATGATATTTGGCACACTGAATATGCTTCCCTAAACTCGATGAAATGGGTTTCAAAAAAAATTAATTTCAGGTCTGGACTTAGTGTTTTAAGATTTTTATTGGTTTATGAAAAACAACACCCTGTAAGCCAGATCAGACCGTTTTAATTTTTCTCTATTTAGAGCTTAAGGACGATACTAAGCAACAGTTGAGGAAAATGAAAGTGGGCATTTTTGGTTTTCTGCAGAAAAAAAAACAAATTTTTCAAAATAGTTTAATTTTGATAGATTCACATTCTGCTTATGACTGATGCGATAGCACATCCTCATTTTTCAACAAAAATCATGAGGAAAGTTCATATTATTCGATATAAAGTATTATCCAATCAACCGTTGAAATTCCAGGGCCGTATTTCTTTATTTCTCACGTTTTTATTGATCCTGTGAAAACAAAACCCTGTAAAGCGAGTTGAATTTTCTTTTTCTGTCACGTCAAAGCGGGTGATACTAACCCAAATAAAAAATTCTTTTCTGTTTTCAAGATATTCCTTACGGCTTTCTTTATCTGATATGGATGACTTTTTATGAAGCGAAATGCTTCAATTATTCTCTTACGTAGCTGTTCTTTCGTTGTGATATCTACCTCATATTCTATGCCTTTAAAAACGCCCCATAAATAAAAATCTATTAGAGTGAGGTCAGGTGATCTCGCCGGCCAGGGAATCAACCCACCACGCCCCATCCATCTATTGGGAAAATTTTGATAAAGAAACTGCTTAACTGCCCTGGTGTAATGGGGTCCTGCTCCATCGTGTTGAAATCTCCCACATCGACTTCCTCATCTTCCAGAAGAACAGGGAGAATATTCTACAGAAAATCAAGGTATCCCTGCCAATTCAATCTATCGTTGAAAAAATAAGGACCCACTGATTTATTACCGATGATACCTGCCCAAACGTTGACAGAGAATCTAACTTGAGATCTAGTTTGCTTTATTACATGTGGATTTTCATGTCTCCAGTTGTGATTATTACTGGAATTGTTTATGTCGTCTTTCGTGAACTGGGCTTCATCGCAAAATAATTTCTGATAAATGTATCTTCTATTTGCAGAGATCCACCTGCATATTCGCAAACGTGAAATATTATCTCCCGGTGATAGAGATGAAGGAGATCTTTCTTCAACGTCCTGAAAACTGTGGACAAGAAATGTGCAAAATGCTGGATATTCGCTGGGTACTTATCTTATCATTTTGATTAATATTTTCTGCACCATGTTCTGCAAAAATGATATCTGCGTATTCTGCGTGAGTAAACTGACTAGGCATCGTGCTAAAGAACCAATTCAAACTGTCAAAATGAACGCCCCAGCTCCAGTCAACCTTTTTTCAATTTGGTTTTCAAAGCGAATTCAAAGCCTCTTCGCATTTGCACTGTTTTCAAAAGTAATGTTTTTTTTCTATGTATGCCAAACAGCATTTTTTATTTGGGTAAGTATCACCCGCTTTGACGTGACAGAAAAAGAAAATTCAACTCGCTTTACAGGGTTTTGTTTTCACAGGACCAATGAAAACGTGAACAATTAAATAAATACGGCCTTGGAATTTCAACGGTTGATTGAATAATACTTTATATCGAGTACTATGAACTTTCTTCATGGTTTTTGTTGACGAATGATGATGTGCCATCGATGTAGTGCCGCATCAGTCATAAGCAGAATGTGAATCCATGAAAATTATACTATTGAAAGTTTAATTTTTTTCTGCAGAAAACAAAAACTTCCGCATTTAATTTTTCATAACTGTTGCCCAGTATCGTCCTTGAGCTTCAAAGTGAGAAAAATGAAAATTATCTGATCTGGCTTAGAAAGTGTTGTTTTTCAAAAACGAAAAAAATATAAAAAAAAGTTTGGCCCTGAAATTGACATTTTTTAAAAACCTTTTTTATTGAGCTCAGGAAGCAAACTCAGTGTGCCAAATTTCATATGTCTGAGTTTTTTACTTTCAGAAATATTTAACATAGAATAATTCACATATTTTCAAATATCACCCTGTATATCCGTCACGCTACAAGGCATTTTTTATACCAGATATGAAATGGCCTCGGTCCATAGTACTTATGGTTGGACTATGTACAATTCGTCGTGAATCACCCTGTATTGGTAGAAAATCGATGCCTAATCAAATGAAGATGAGCAGCAATTTCTGTCTTTTCTCAGGTTTTTCGTAACTCTGAACGTATCAATCGAGAATTTTCTGAAAGGATTCATGATACATAGTTCCATACCATTTCTTCAAAAACATACAATAAACAAAGGTTTTTTCACTGTAGTTGATCAGTTTGTGTCCTCAGAATTGAGTAGGATTGATGAATGTCCCTTCCACGAATTTAGTAAACGTGGGCAATACGTCAACATTATTTGCCAATTATCAAAATATCGCCAAACAAATATAGCACTAAAATGTTAATATGTCCCAGCATTTTATAGTTATATTTTATCCATGCCTCGAAGAAATGTTAGATGGTTAGTATCGTGTATTGAGTTGAGGAAGTAATACTTACATTCGATAAAATTCATTATTCTTACTTTTACAATTCAGGATGAACAAAACACACTTTTTTGATATTGGTATGCTCAGCTTTCAAACTCGAGTATTATGACAAATGAAGTTGGATCAATGGGATAAGATACCCGGAGGTATAACTATTTCCATACACGTTTATTATCTTCACTTGTATGTAGGTTCGTATGAATATATGTAACATGGATTCTTTGAAATTAATTTACACCCACTTCCAGACGTCCGAATTATTTTGAATTCTACACAAGTATTTAGAACCGATGACAATACAATAATTTATGAGAAATTACCTGGTATTCTCACCAAGATCGTTAGAAAAAAAAAATTAGATATGGTGAGCACGCTGGTTGGTCTCGGCACATTCACGAACTTGGATGAATCAATCGAAGAATTCGTCTCCCGTAGTTTTTTTAGTCTTTTATATGGACTAAAAAGTCGAAAATAGAAGTTTGATTCAAAAAGACTATAGAAACGCGCTTATATTGCAATATAATGCCTTAAAAGTTGAAAATAATAAGAATAAGACCAAACAATGTTCTTTCATGTAAATGTAAATGTACTTTTCACAATGATATTGAGACAACTGATACGTAGCACCTTCACTTTTTTACATGAAAGCAAATTTTTTAGTCAATGACTGTATTCTTATTATTTTTAATTTTTCAGACCTTTGCTATTGCTATATAAGCTTATTTTTTTGTTTTAATTTTTTCATTGCTAACGTTAAAGGTGAAGACGGTAAAGAAATCCGATATCTATGTACGTAGCGCTAAAATGATTTATGTGAGATGATCAGTTGTTGACAATGCACTGTTCTGATTTGTTTTTCATTTAAATGTGTAGGTTTTTATCTTTTATTTAATGTTTTCAAAGTTATTTGTGCGAATGTATTTTTTTATCAGACAATCGACATCAACTACCATTTTACAACACTTACTTGAAGCTGAATTCATAGTTTCAAAGGCGGGTTCTAGATATGTTCTTTGACTTTCTTCACCATAAGTCATTATTAGTCATTTCAGCTCCGCAAAAAGAATACAAGAATATTAAAACGTTAGCAATAAAAAATAGTTTCATTTTCTGAAATCGTGGGACGATTAATCATTTATCATCATGAAAAATGCAATTTATATCAAGGCGAAACTTGAAAATAACAAGTGGGGAATGAATAACCTTGAATGAATTGAACTAGTTACCAATCATTCTTTGACCACTGAAATGAATTTCGATGACTGGCCGGGAAAGGTTTGAATGAAAAATACGGAACCCTCTCTAACATTCTTGATCCTTTTTTGGAATTATACCTTCCACAATCTGAAAACAAAAAAGTGTCAGGGATGAGTATTCCTCCCCGAGGAATATAAGCTACAAACAATGCTCTCTTTTGCATATTCCGATACTTACGTATATTAAAAAAAAACTGTCATTGTGGGATCTTTATACTCGTATAATATATTATGTTTATTGATTAATGACCCTGTATTTGTATTTTGTTGGTGTGAATGCCAATGTTAAAAAAAGTCAAGTTGAAAATAAAATTTTGACGGAAAGGAAGAAGTTTTATTGAAATTTACGACTGTTCAGCACAGAACTGAACATTTGGTGACCCCGACGTGATCCTTAGTATGGAGACGAATAGACCAACAGGGAATTTAGCAGGAATGAATAGATCTCTGTCAACAGACTCTGTGTGGCCTGATAACTTTGGAAACGGTGTCACGACTTCCAGGGCTGACAAAAACACAACATTGTGACCATTCAAAGTCAATCTCCATCAAAGAAAACCTCTTCAGGTGGGGAAAAGAGCAAATCAATTGAATCCAAGGAACTATCGGAATAAACCGTAGTTCTGTTGATTTGCAAAGAAAGAAGCTCATTCTGGAAAATGAGAAGAAGAGACAAGAGCTAGAAAATAAACGGAGACAAATTCAATTTGAACTCGAATCCAAACAAAGAGAATTAGAAAATTATCTTCGTTTGATAGAAATGGAGGAGGAGTTGCAGGAAGCTGAATATGAAGCCTAGCTCACTGAAAAAACCAGTATTTCATCAAGAAATTCAAATATTGCTGAAATAGATGAATTTGTTGACAAGACAAATGATAATCTTGTTGCCAATTGGATAAATGATCTTCCAGAAGCAACTGAGACCGAAGAAGACGAGAAATGGGCCGTTTCCCAAGCAAATAGAAATTCCAACAACGAAATCAGAATGCTGTGTGATACTCTGAGGGATGTTCTAAGCTCAGTCAAAACTTCAGGACAATCTCAGGTCATTACTTTAGGACAAGCCCAGGCCATTTCAGCGAAAATGAGTGACAGACAAGTTGTGGACAAATATTTTCCTTGTTTTGACGGAAATCCCCAAGATTGGCCTCTCTTTCATAAACATTTCACGAACATTTGTAAACTATGTGAATACTCGAACGAAGAGATCGTGCTCAAACTGCAGAAATCTTTGAAAGGACCTGCGAGATCGACAGTTTCCGGAATGATGTTGACATCAAATGATGATCTAATTATGAAAACACTTCAAACTCGTTTTGGTAGACCTGCATTCATCATCGAAACCCTAATTTGAAAAATAAGAGTATTGGCTTTCATAAAAGATTGTAATTTAGAAAAACTCATTCATCCATCAAACGACGTGAATAATATGGTGTCACTATAAAAACCCTGGGATCTACGGGGCATCTTCAAAATCCTCAATTGTTGGAGGATCTTCTCAATAAGTTACCAGATATCCTGAAACTGATCTGGGGAAAGGTTGTTGCCAGAAAAAATTAGATTGCGGATTTGGATGATTTTGCGAAATGGTTGGAGAGTTACGCCAGTTGTCAATACACCATAAGTCAGTACACCACAACCATTTGAAGCAGAGAGGCAAAACCATTTGAAAAAATCCGAAAGAGTTCCAAGTACGACAGAACAGAAGAGATTCCAGATTTCAGGAAAGTTCATGTGATCGTACTGTGAAAAAGTCTCTCATAAAAATGTGTGCCCGCGGATGAAAGCAGACGACATTGATACCAGCTGGAAAACAGTAATTGAGAAAAAACTTTGTTTTTCATGCCTAAAACGAAATCACCATGAATTTAAATGTAGAAGTAGAAATAAATGTGGAATAATGGGATGCAAATTGTTCCACCACCCTCTGCTCTACAAAGAAAAAGCACAATCCAGCATTGTTGCAAGCGAAAATGTCACGAATGCCAGTAACTCAGAACCTCAGGTTGAAATGCTTTGTGAGGATGATTTCCATAAAACTCCACAAGCATCCACAGCAATTTATGCACTTTGTGATGCACGTTATTAGATGCAGAAATCGCTGAACATCTAGATTCTGTTGGGTCCCTAGAGCAGTTGTGTTTGCAGTGGACAAATGACAAAATTACCTAACAAGTAAACTCTCTCAGATTCGACATAAAAATTTCCAAGGAGGATGAAGAAAGTGAAGTTCATTTTCTGAGGGGAGTACGGACGATAGACAACCTGTCACTACCGTCACAAATGGTGAAAACTTCAGATATTGAAGAATATTCGCATCTAAGAGGAATTCCCATTCCCAATTATGAAAATCAGAGAGCTGTCATGATAATTGGACAGGACAACATTCATTTGATAACGCCACGACAAATACGATGTGGACCAGAAAATTCTTTGATGGCAACTAGATGTTTATTAGGATGGTCGATGCATGGTCCTAGTTTGGGGCAGAATGAAAAAGAAAATGTCACGGTACATGTACATGTGTTACAACATGATCTTTTGGAGTTTTATTGGCCCCCAAGCGAATGAGCATGGATAATTTGAAGGCTATTGAGCTAATGAAAAATACAATCAGGAGCGTAGAGGGTTGCTACGAAATTGGTTTTTTTTGGAGCCAGGAAGACATACAGCTCCCAGAAAGCAAATACCGAGCGTTACACAATTGAAATGTACCGAGAAGGAGTGCCGAAAATATGACGAATTCGGAAAGGAGTATTGCCCGAAAATCATGTCTAATCTAGAAAAAGGCTATGTGACAAAACTCACCAGAGAAAAAGCAAAAGTAGAAGGAACTCGATACTGGTACCTTCCGCATTTTGCAGTTGAAAACCCGAATAAACCGAATAAAATCAGGTTGGTTTTTGATGCTGCGGCCAAGACGAATGGTCTCAGTCTGAATGATGCATTGCTGCCTGGACCTGATCTTTCACAATCGTTGCTCGTGATTTTATGGAAATTCAGACAAAGTAGATTCGGATTCTGCGGAGATGTGAGAGAAATGTTTCACCAGGTTCGGTTCCAAGAACAAGATAGCTCCTCACAACGGTTTCTTTGGAGAGAGTTAGAATTTACTCGAGATCCCGACACATATGAAATGAATGTGATGACTTTTGGAACTACCTGCTCGCCAGTTTGCGCACAATTTTTTAAGAATTACAACGCAGGGAAATTCTTGTGTACTAGAACTATGGTGGAATGTTCAGGAGGATAACTTTTCATTTCGCCTCAGCAACTTAGAAAAACGGAGAGCAGAACCGCCAACGAAGAGAGGTGTCTTGAGATTTGATCCTTTGGGTTTATAGCATGCTTCATCATGAAGGGTTGAATACTCATGAAAGATATTTGGAGATCGAAAATCGACTGGGACGCAGGGCTTCCTGAAAGTTTGACAAATTCTTTCAGGATGTGGTTAGAAAACTTGCCAAAACCAACCGATCTGAGAATTCCAAGGTGTTACAAAATTCCAACTGCTAGGAGAATTGAGATACATACATTCTCAAACAGCAGTGAGAAAGCATTTGCGGCTGTATCGTATCTCCGTGTAATTGGAATAACCGAAATTGATGTGTCTTTCATCACAGCACAAGAGTATCCCCGCTGAAACCTCTATCGATCCCAAGATTGGAGTTACAAGGTGCTGTGACGGCAAGTAGGATTGCAGAATCTAGTAAACAAGAACTCGAAGTAACCATCAATCAGTCCTATTTTTGGATCGATTCACGATGCGTTCTTGGATGGATAAGAGGTGATAATAGAAAATAGAAACTGTTTGTTATTCATAGAATCGGGAAGATTCAAGAACGAACAAAATGCGAAGATTGAAGATGGGTTCCTTCTGAAGTCAACCCAGCAGATGAAGCCACGAGGAATGAAATGAACTGCTATAAGAATATATCATCTGATGAAGGTACCCAAGGTATGGTTATCTCGAAGAAATAGTTCAATGAACCTGAATTTTTGAAATCAACAGAAGAATATTGCCCAAAGCAATAATAAATAGGGAAATGAAAAGATAATATATGTCATGCGAGGTATGCTGGTGGTCAAGAGAAATGAAAATGTCTCACCAGATATAAAAAAGTTTTCGAAATGGTTGAGATTAATGAGGACAACTGGTTGGTGTTTGAGATTAATCAACAATTTGAAAACAGCCATTTATCTGGAAATTTTCAATACACTGAACACGGACTCTGCGATTATGGCTATCATGAAAATGTCGGCTAGATGAGAAAAACTAGACACAATTTCTTCTGACTTCCGAGGAGCGTCCAAAGAATTACGGAATATGATCTGGATACATCATCCATCGAAAATTCTATGTCTTCTAGGAATATAGAATTCAGGTTCATTAATCCTGCTTCGGCACATATGGAAAGGGGCTTATAGGATCTGTTGAAAGAGTCATTGATTATGTTCTCCATCAGCAACCCCTGAAGGAATAAGTTTTGCAGACTCTATTTGCAGAAGCAGAGCTCTTAGTTGATTCTAGCCCTCTGACAAGATTATCAAATGATCCCAATGATCTAGAAAGCATTTACGCCAAATCATTTTTCGCTTGGTTCATCGAATGGAGAAGACCCCCCATTTCCTGAAAATCCAGATGAAAACTGCCTAGAAGAGGATGGAAGTTATCAAGACAACTTTCAGATTCTTTTTGGAGACGTTGGGTGAGATAATATTTACCGACACTCACCCGAAGAAACAAATGGACCAGAGATCGGAAACCAATTCGACTGGATGATGTCGTTTTGGTTGATGACACTGCCCCTAGATATCAATGGAAATTGGAAAGAATAACTAATGTTCATCCTGGACCATACCAAAAAATTTGAGTCGTGGATGTCAAGACGTCTACGAGAGAATATCGACGACCTGTCACAAAACTTTGTTTATTGGAGCTAGGAGAAAACTAATTCTCCTAGCAAGGGGCAGAAATGTCGGATCTTTATACTCGTGTAATATATTGTGTTTATTGATTAATGACCCTGTATTTGTATTTTGTTGATGTGAATGTTAATGTCAAGAAAAAAGTGAAGTTGGACATATAATTCCTACGCAAAGGGAAAAGTTTTATTGAAATTTACGACTGTTCAGCACAGAACTGAACAGCCATATATTTCGAGCGCGAATAAATCATCGAGAACGGACCACCTGACAAAAATGTGAAATGTTATTATTTACGATAGTTTCTAACATATTTCCAATCATTTTCAAACTAATCAGTTACAAAACCACTACCCCTCTGAAATATCAGCTTCGCATAGTTACTCATTTCTGAGATGCCGTGACTACAATGCACATTATTCTGAGGACTAGTTACATATTACCTAGACAATAGTAGCCTCTAAGCTGCCTCAATAGGGTTTTCTCCGTCCTTGAGTTGATTTGTTTTGGAGGCGGAGGTAAGTATTGTCAAGGACGGAAACATCACCATTAGGTTTTGATCATTCTCAACCGTTCAATTTGGAAAAACGTTCTTAAAAATTGCACCAGTATGATATTTTGTAGCTATTTCATTCTCCATTTTCATTTGAAAGCCAACAGAGAAAGCCTTGGGAATAAATAGCCACTGGAATGTTTATAAAAATCAGGACCATGAACATCGATGCATAAAAACACGTTTTTTTGGGAATTCAATTTATTATCCACCACTCTGGAAGTGAAAACCACTTGAAAAATGTATGGGGATATAATATTCTGCTCATTAATGTTCTATGACCTATCGCAATTTGTGAAGAGTGTCTACATGGGTCGCATGCAAATACTTATTTTTCTTATAGACCAATCAATAGAGATTTTCTGCTCTATTGATTCTGTTACAAAAATAGCACCAGGAAACCGACTGTGCCATCATACGAAAGAAGAATCGTAGTTATATCCTGTTATGTTTCCGACTCGCAACTGTCATTGCTTAAGTTGTTATAAACATTTAAGTGCAAAAAATCTTGTTTTTTTTCGTTTTTTGCTTGTAATATGAAAAGTCATGGAATTATTTCGATGCCTTCGATAGACGAATTGTAGAGAATCGAAATGCGAAAGGAATAAGCCCCTGCACGCCTCGATCGGATCAATAGTAACAGAAAAAAAATTAAAAAATCAGCGTGTTTTTCAGAAATTTGTAACATTGCCAAGTTATAGCGCAGGCTCTCCGCGACATAGTAGTGATTGATATGTACTTCATGTCTAGAAAACTCAGGCACTGTCGGATCATTATTTTTTGCGTAATTGTAATTTGAATTTTTCAATGCACTTTATTGGAGCAAGTCTGGATGCGTCATAGGTGGTCCGATTTGAATTTTGTAATGAGCTATTGCAAGTAGAGGTATAGTACTACAAAATGACTATTCTCATTTTGCGTTAAAATGCTGCGACATAGGTGAGAAATACTTGCAATCATCATCTAAAACGGGCTAGCGTGAGAAAGCGGGGAAGCTTATATGTAAGCGATCTGCTCGCAAGTTATGAATCTTCTGCTTCACCCCCACTACTCAGCCGCTTTCACACGCTCGCCCGTTTTCGGTCATGTTTGCAAGGATTCTCACCTATTTCGCAGCATTTCAACGCAAAATGTAGTACTTGCGAAATCTTTTTGCAAAATTGAAATTGGACCACCTGTGCGCATCCAGGCTTGCTCCAATGAAGTGAATTGAAAAATTATGCAAAAACAGCGCCTGAGTTTTCTACAGATGAAGTACACTGAATGAATCACTACTATGTCGCGGAGAGCCTCAGTTACTCCGTCAAAAATGGCAGTGTTATGAATTAAAAAAGAACGCTGGATTTTTCGGTTTTTCTCCGTTACTAATAATCCGTTCGAGTTGGGTCAGGACTCATTTCTTTCACATTCTGATTCTCTACAATTGAAAGCATCGAGATTGATTCATTAGTTGTCGTGTAAAAACCGAAAAACGAAAAAAAAAATTTTTGCTCGTAAATGTTTATAGCAAATTAAGCAATGATAGTTGCGAGTCGAAAACATACGTATTGTCTTTGGTATGATGACACAGTCGGTTTCCTGCTACTATTTTTGTCACGAAAAAGTTCCTAATGATTGGCCTATTATCATATTTACAGATGGCTACGAGAGAAGCAAATACTCAGGTCGAGATCGTGAATTATACCTTAGGACTAGGTCACATAAAAACTTGTCTCAACTCATACCATTTTTACAGTTATTGACCTAGTAATGAACTTGAGATTCTGGAGCATCACCAAAAACTTGGTGGTGAATAAAATCACAGAAAAGTTCTAATGCTGCTTTTCTGACATTGCAATTCCAGTGATTGTTCTTTATGTAAATATTAACATTCTCTTGAAAAAATCTTTTTTTATTCCCTTTTCTGAGGGATTGATAAACATCATGAGAGCCACATTTTGACATATCTCACTAATTTGGCACTTCTGGTTTCAGCGTTACGGATCCATCTTTTGGATTTCAAATAAAACACTCCATATGTTCCGATATTTTTCTATAAACATAATAACTTTTTCATTCAATATTTTTTTTTGGTGGCGGATAATTCGACAAATGATTTTTGAGTCATTCATAATGATAAATATCGTTGATATTCATGCCGAATGCAGAATCCATGCCACACGTTGAGATGTCAATAATTTTCAATTATGAATTATTAAAATTGCAAAATAAGTCTAATGAAATATTAAGTATATCTAATTCTGATATACCAAATTCATTTATAGGCATGTTCTCAAAAATGATATGAGATACTAGTACTCTTTATGAGGCTGGAAGAATAAGAAATGGGGAAAAATGTGTTCCATAGGTTACTGCGATTTCAAATCTGAATATCGTTTCTAATTCTAAACAACTTTTTCAATTTTGATAATGTCGAGAATAAGGGTAGCTTACGTCTGATCAAAATCCCAAATTTTTGTTCTCCCGTGTAGACCGTTTGGAAATTATAAATTTTAACAACTTAAATGCAAGTTTTACGCAATGCACCAATTTTCATGATGAATTAAATCTTCTGACAATTGGATAATGATTAAAGTTTCCCATATGGTGCAAACTTTTTGAAACTCGTTTCTGTTTTTTTTTCAAGTCTAGAATTGGGCAAAGTATGTTTTGTTCTCTTTCGGAGTTCGCTTTCCTTTGATGGCCTAATTGGAAACAATACGATAGAAAAATCATTCCGTAAACGGTTAAGCTCATCACAGGAACAGTTTCAAGGATTTTAGGATCAATTTTGCTTTTTTTCAGGTATGGCAGTTCCTGTGCGATATGATTGCATAAGAATTCACCGAGATTCCATATAGACCAGTGCTAAAGCCTTTGAAAATGGTAAAAAGTAAAAAAACATAGTAGGGTGGAACCCAATGGAGAAGGAAGACAATATAACGAAAATGAAAGGAAAAATAATTTACGGGTGATCTGAGGTCGGGAAGTGGAAGGGGGTGAGTTTTTAAGGGTAAAAAACGGTTTATCCCGATTTCCGGCAAAACTACAAGTGCTATGGAAAAAAGTTGTAGGTAATAAAAAGATCTACAACTTTTGTATTCACACTTTTCTCACATAACCCTAAAATTTATGTGAAAAATTCAAATAACCAAGTTTTTATCTTTTTATCTTCTACAACAATTTTTTTTTTCACGAAATTTTGTGAAAATTTCGTTTTTTTATGTTCCAAACACACTGTAATTTTTTTGATTTAAAATATTTATTTTTTCACCTTATTTTGACTTAATATCGAAAAAGCACCCTAATTTTCAATCAAAAATTCTCCTGTCAAAATATCAACTTTTTTAAAAAAGTCGGTGAGTTTTTTGTTCATTGAAATCTCTACTTTCTGATGGTATGAAAAAAGAGTAATTACTTTGACAGAAAATGCAAAGAAACGAAAAAAACTCGAATCCGAATTTAATAAGACATCTACAATATTTTGAGAAATTTGTAGAATCTTCTTTAAATTATATGCGTAGATGCCTATTTATTGCTATTTCAGGATAACGTATATACCTGAGTGACCTACGGGAAATTTTAGCCCATCAAAAGGTATTTCATACAGAAGTGGGGAAGCGGCTAGGAGGGTCTGGGCCTTACTACCTGTTATTTCTTTGCATTTTCTGAGAACATTTACCATAGTTATGTATATTTTTTCACACTATCTGAAAGAAGAGATTTCAACGAACAAAAAGCTCACCGACTTTTTTAAAAAACCTGATATTTTGACGGGAGAATTTTCGATTGAAAATTAGGGTGGTTTTTCGATATTAAGTCAAAATAAGGTGAAAAAATAAATATTTTAAATAAAAAAAAATTACAGTGTGTTTGGGTCATAAAAAAGTAAGTTTTCACCAAATTCCGTGAGAAAAATTTTTTTTTGTAAAAGGTAAAAATAAAGAACTAAAAACTTGGTTATTTGAATTTTTCACATAAATTTTGAGATTATGTGAAAAAAGTATGTATACCGAAGTTGTAGATCTTTCCATTACCTACAACTTTGCCATTTAACTTTTTTCCATGAGAGTTGTAGTTTTGCCGGAAATCGAGATAAACCGGTTTTTACCCTTAAAAACTCACCCCCTTCCACTTCCCGACCTCAGATCGCCCGTAGATTATTTTTCCTTTCATTTTTGTTATATTCTCTTCCTTTTCCAATGAGTTTCATTCTGCTGTAATTTTTTTTGGTTGCAAAAATTATCGACCCTGGTCTAATAATCAATCAAATCAGGTGCTGATGGTCGTCTAGGACTAACCCTGAATTTTGAACTGAAGAACTATCTAAGGAGAATACAAACTGACAAATATTATAAATGGAGAGAATCATTACCTTTCTTTGTAAGACGTTGATCTTCCTATCCTTGATATCCATGTGTTCCCTCATTTCGGCAACTTCCGCCGCCGCTCTCGCTCGCTCCTGCTGAAACTGCTGCGTCTTCTTCTCGATGTGCCTGTTCTTCTCATCCAACCGCTGCTTCAACTCCTCCACGTCGGTCTGCAGCATGTTATAGTGTTCTTCCTTCGCGCACAGCGACTCTTTGAGCACGGCGATATGCCTCTGGTAGTCCTGGTGCTGCTCCTCCAAGGTCTTCATCTTGGCACCCATGGCGAGGATCTCCTGGTCTCTGCGTTGGATCTCCACCCGGAACTCGTCGAGCTGCACAGACGAGCAGTAGCATGCACTATCCATGCGGGGTAAAAGCGACAGTGAGGTGGTAAAACTGAACTTAAGCGGCCATAGAGTCTTAGTCTCTGTACCTAGTTACAGTCTGATAACAGATCCGTCTTTTCCGATTTGCACGTCGTTCAACAGAAAACTTACTTGACGCTTGAAGGGAGTCGCAGCGGGGGCCGGCGGGGGCACGGGCGGAGGCGCTGGAGTCAACCGCTCGACCTCGCTCTCTAGCAGCATAACTTCGCGCTCGAGAGTCGCTATCCGAGCATCTTTAGTGTCGAGTAGTACTTTGATGGTGCTACTAGAGGGCGAGGGTACCAGCTCCAGTTGGCATTGAAGCGTGCGCAAAGTTTCGTTTGCAGCTTGCAACTCCTGCAGAGGGAATGAAGGAGCTGTCAGATAGTTGGCTGCCGGCTGTTCTTCGCTTTACCACCACCATCGGAATTTGACACATTACCAAGAATACCTACCAAATCGAAACACCGTCGCGATCACGATTCTAAAACAATTCTTTCCAGAATGGTATTGGGGTATTTGCTAATGGAATTTCCAAACCGGTTTTGGAACATCAAATTAGACATTGTAGCTCAATTTTTTTTTATGGAGATGAGGCTTGATACTAAGACTCGCAATATATTCCGTTGGGTTAGTTATACATCCTATACTCTTCCACATAAAACAATTGGAATAACAATGGAAACTTATTATACAGAGTGATTCAAAAGTACTTTGACAAACTTCAGGAGGTGATTCCTCACAATATTCTAATATGAATTGTTCCAATAAATATATGTCCGGGAACCCTTCGTTTCCAAGATACAGGGTGTTGAAGTTTTATTTTTACTTTCTTTTTTTTCAATAACTTCCGAGATACTGACCTTAATTGATCGAAAATTGGTAATAAGCAACTGTTTTCTAGATATTTGGACTTGAAAATTTCAAGTCGATTATTTGATAATCGATGCGTGTTGATATTATTACCATTATTTTGCATTTCTCACAAGAATGCGTAGGAAATGAATTTGACGTTTGAGTAAGTAGTTTTGGATTTTTGTAGGGGGCGCCACCTATTCTACTTATTCTTACTCGTTTGAAATAGTTATTTTTGTATCAACATTTTATTTCAAGAAATTTTTAATATGTAGAATAAAATGAAATAAAGGAAACTAAATTGTATTCAAATGAATTGTGCAAAGTGCAAAGATACAGGCATCTAGTATTCTAGTTATTGAATCTCGTACCCGCTTCAAAATTATTGGTGTATTTCTTATTGTTTCACAGGCGTCTACTACTCGGTTTCTCAGATCTTCCTCGTTCACTACTGGAATTTTATAAACTAGTGACTTCATATGTCCCCAAAAATAAAAATCTAGCGGGTTCAGATCTGGAGACCTTTGTGCCCACGCCTGGTTAGGTTCTTCTACACCCCTACCGATCCATCGATTTGGATAGACAGTGTTGAGGAATTCCCTGGCTACAACGCTGAAATGGGCGGGAGCCCCATCATGCATAAACCACATGCGGATACAAATTTCTAAAGGTACATTCTAAAGTAGTCCCGGCAATTCATTTCCTTGAAAGTATCTGTAAGTTGCGCCATTCAATCGGAACGGAAGAAAGGAAAGACCTATCATCAAGTAATTATTAATTATTGTCGCCCATACATTTACAGAAAATTGATACTGATAATGTCTTTCACTAACTGCGTGCGGATTTAACAGAGCCCAAACATGGTTGTTATGAAAGTTTGTGATAGCATTTCGGGAGAAGTTCGCCTCTTCCGTGAAGAATACATATCTTAAAAATTGAGGATTTCCAGCCAATTTTCTCAAAAGACACTGACACAATACGTTGGGGAAAGTCTCGTGACAAAAGAGCTTGTACCCTTTGAATATCGTATGGATAAAATTGTTGATCCTGGATAATTCCCCAAACTGTGGACTGAGTAGAATTGAGAGCTTCAGCAATTATTCTTGTACTTGTTTCTGGATTCTCCTCGAGAGCGTTCAAAAGAGCTTCTTCAATTCTGGAGTTTGGATTGCTCGTGATCTTCCAATAATATCAGCTGCCCATTTTTCAAAATTCGTGTTTTAAAACTTACAGTAACTTCAACAAAACAACAAAACGTTCAACTGTCACATGATATGTAATTACCAAAACTACTTACTCAAACGTCAAATTCATTTCCTAAGCAATCTTGTGAAAAATGCAAAATAATGGTAATAACTTCAACACGAATCGATTATCAAATAATCGACTTGAAGTTTTCAAGTCCATATATCTAGAAAACGGTTGCTTATAGCGATTTGTAACAAGGGTAGCATTTTTACGTAGATATGATAGAGGAATTGATTTTTTTTACTGAAAAATGTGCTAGAAGTACGCTCAAAAAAGTTATAAATCTTCAAAACAGGAAAAGTCGTGAAGGTGGCGCCTCCTACGAGTAGGAGCAATAATAACATCAGGTTCGAATTTGACCCCCTCAAAAAACCTCTCAATCCAATTTAGTTTATAAAGGTCAGCATTTCAAAAGTTATTTAAAAAAACGAAAATAAAAATAAAACTTCAACACCCTGTATCTTGGAAACGGAGCATTTCCGGACATATATTTATTTTGACAATTCATTCCCCTCCTGAAGTTTGTCAAAGTACTTTTGAATCACCCTGTATAAGCGATGTTTCATATGGAAGTCTATGGACAAATATCTCAAACATGGATGTGGGTATCAATTTCTTATGAATAAGTAGGAATTTGGTGTCAATAGGAATTCACAGGAGGTTTCGTTATAGCCTCTACTATGTATCCCGATTGAATATTAAATCCTGAATTCCACCACACTCATGAATTTTTTCCACAATAAATGCAAAAATTAATTTTTATCACTTGGAATAACAGCTAGTTATTAATCGATGAACTCATTTAGTGATACCATAAAACGAGTTGATGAATTTTCCATGCATTAAATAACATCAATAGTGATCGTTTCGCCTTGGCAAATACATTAGAAGATGAGAATCAGCTATGGGGGCTGAACTACCCCTTTCTACGGATATCGATTTCATACTCTTTTGAAATGAACTACACTTCATATACAAGAAACAAAATTTTAAAAAATTGAACCAACGAAAACATCACCTGAAAAGCAAAAAATTAAATAAAGCTTCCTAGTCTTAATGATAATTGAGCTCATAAACTGTGAGTAACTAATTTTGATTCGGCGCCAAACGTACAATTATCGAAGATCATTATATAACTTTGAAGAAGTAATTAAAACGCCGATATGCATCTCGTTTCCAACATTTTATGCTTTACCTAATTCAATTGCTAGTTTGTTTGGCGCCGACTCAAAATTAGTTACTCACATTAGTTTAGGAGCTCAATTATCATTAAGACTAAAAAGTTTGCTTTTATTTTTTGTATTTCAGTTGATTTTTTCGTCGGTTTAATTTTTTGTTAAAAAGTTTTTATTTTTCAATTTTTTGTACCTGAAATCTACTAATAGGTACATATTTGATTTTTGATTACTTCCAAAATACTCACTTACCTAGCTTACTTCAACTATTAACTGTTAAATAATATAATTATTTACATTAACTATTTATTATTATATAATACAAATTATTTTGAAACTTCTGGTTAGTTGATTTCATCACTTTGTATAAATTCCATCCTTTCATAGAATGTAATTATTGTGCCGGATGCAGGAGGATTTGTCAATGTCAACTACATATTTTTCACAAGCTAAAAATCAATCATCCCCTAATTTACTACCCATAGGGGTGCATTATTCCATTCCAAATTAGAAAATGATCTACGTTGAGGTATACCCTATCTAATAAATGAAGAATCATCCAAATCGGAAAACCCACTACAAGTTATGCCTGATAGAATCGGTAACGGACCAAAATTAGAGGGTGAACGATAATTCCTCCATTTTGCTACCCTTAGGGATAATTTTCTGTTCAAATTAAATGGGACCAACTTCGAAGTACACCCTATCCAATGAAACAAGAATCATCGGAATCGAACTTTTCTGTAAAAAGTTATGCGCGATCATACATAAAAAAATATACGTTTCGACTAGAGAACCTTCTCATTTTTGGTTTCGTCGGTTGAAAATTCAAATAAAACAGTTTTAACAGGTTCAAAAAGGCTATAGCATTGATGTGCCACTGATTCTCACCTCAAGTGTATTTGTCATGACAGAAAACTATATGTAATATGTATTGATTCCATCCGAATTTCTTTTTCATAGAATGAGTTGATTAATATCTACATTTGTAGACAAATTTATTTTTATATTGTAACGAACCTAGGCCGGACCTGTCGCCTCATTCCTTCTTGCCATCGACAACGATGATGTCATCCCCGGAGATATTCGAGAACAAATCCAATCGCGTCGCCGCGGATAACAACGGTCAATATTGGAAGCAACTGGAACATGCTGGTTTCCAACCGCCAGAATTGGAAAGGTCGAGAATTCTGTAACGGAGATGAATAGGCAGCACCCTCAAGAGGGAGTACTCAGTCTCAGCAGCCGATAGCGTCGAACGATACAGTGGCGTAGCTAGTAATATAAATTAGTTGTGAATTTAAGTGTGAAATAAATTAGTAAAACCAAGTTAAGTTTATTTACGTTACAATTGGTGTCGGAAGCGAGATTTTGAAAATAAATACGTGATCGTGGAGTGGATAGTCAGAAAAATAAATTGATAGACCTTTTTTCACGCCCAAATAGACAGTAACCCGGTTTTCGCGAACTGGACAATTGTGCGTGGGAATATAAACTGATACACTGTTCGCGTGGAACAGACAATAGACTGGTGGCCCGTGGAAAAGAATTCGCGAAGTGAATTTTAAACAAACTGATAAACTTTTCGTGTGAAACAGACTGATAACTCGTCAAAGACAAAATGTGTTCAAGAAAAGTGCGCCTTGCGGATTTGAAGGTAGCGGAATTGAAACAGGAATTGGAGGAAAGGGAACTGGAAACAACGGGTAAAAAGCAAGTACTCCAGGAAAGACTTGCAGAAGGACTTATACAAGAAGGTGAGGACCCCGAAACATTTTTATTCGAAGTTCCCGGAGGTGATTTGAGTTCGATAATAGAAAAACTTGAAGAAAATTCTAGAAATCTGGAAGAGAAGCTTCAAGAAAATTCTATAAATCTGGAAGGGAAGCTTCAAAAAAATTCTAGAAATCTGGAAGAGAAGCTTCAAGAAAATTCTATAAATCTGGAAGAGAAGCTTCAAGAAAATTCTAGAAATCTGGAAGAGAAGCTTCTAGAAAGCCTGGAAGATAAGCTCCTTGAAAACACAGAAGGCCTAAAAAAAGAACTCTGTGGTGTGGCGAATCGTCTAGAAAAAAGAATAGGAACCGTCGAGGCAGAGATGGACAAGATGAAGGAAATAATCAGCGATGAAATCAAAGACGGAATCGAGGCAGAAATGGACAAAATAAAGGAAACGATCAGTAAGCTGGAAAAACGAATTGATAGTGCGTCCTCCACAGAGATGGTTAACAAAAGTGCAATGCTGGACTTGAGTTTGAACTTGGATAAAGTTCAAGAGGGTATACAAGATGTCAAGGTCATTTCTGAAATAGGGAAGCTTTCCATGAAGCCGCCTCAATTCGACGGAAAAACTCCATGGAAAAATTACCGCCGACAGTTTGAAGCAGCGGCCAAAGCAAATGGATGGAATGCAGGGGAAAGAGCTGTAGCACTAACACTTGCATTACGTGGAGAAGCGACGAATATTCTACAAACTCTTACCGCCCAAGAACAGGAGGACTATGATCAGCTGATTAAACATCTAGAATTACGATATGGCCAGGCCCATTTGGAACACGTATACCACTCCCAACTGAAAAATCGCTGCCAGAAATCGGGCGAATCCTTACAAGAATTCGAAGCTGACATTGCACGCTTGGTTCGTCTCGCATATCCAGCCACACCGGAAAATGTAATGGAGCGATTAGCGGTTCAGGCATTCTTGGATGGACTCCGTGACCAAGAAACCAGACAAGCGTTGACACTAGCTCGTCCAACACATCTCGTAGACGCACTGGCACGCGCTTTGGAATTTGAGGCAGCAAAACAATCCTGCAAAAACCAAAGTAAAGTTCGAAGTATTGAAGAAGACTCACAGGAGCATGCTGACTTGGAAGCTGCCATAAGAGAAGTGATGAAGGAAGTTTTGCTTGAGAAAAGACAGATAAGATGCTGGAATTGTGGCAAAATTGGACATGTGCGTAGCAAATGCCCACAGAACACCGGAACGAATTGAACCGACAACTTGGAAGCTACGCACAGCAACAGGGGAGCCAGCTACTGTATATGGCGAGCTACCGATTGAAATAATTTTGGGCAGCACTAAAGTGAAACATCAGGCACTTGTAGCGGACATCGAAGACGATGCAATCATCGGAATGGACATCATGAATTCCAGAGGGTTTGAATTGGATTTCAAAGACGGCGTCCTACGTGTCAATGGAGAAGAGCTGGTACTTCATGGGAGAAGTGAAGAGTTGATCCGTGTGCTGTTGGCTGAAGATGTAATTGTACCTGAGAGGGCTGAAACCATCCTGGAGGCTCGCCTGGACGGGAGTGCGAGCAGTGGAGACGTGGTGATGTTCGAGCCCAATCTTCATGATGAGAAAATTGGACGAGGGATTGCCCTAGGGGAAACCCTGTTACGTGCTGAAAAATTTGTACCGGTAAGGGTCATGAATGTCAATTACTTTCCAGTGACCTTAAAGAAAGGAACAATTTTAGGGCACTGCTCGTCAGTTTCATCTGTGATCCGGGGCGTACGAGGTACGATTAGCCAACCCAACAACTTGCCCACAGAACTAGAAAAATTAGTTGCCATCTCTTCCAAAGATATAAAACCAGCTCAACAGCCCAAACTAAGAGATTTAGTCAAAAAGTACCAAGACATCTTCGATACCGGACAAGGAAAAGGTCGAACTAATGTGGTCCAGCACAATATTGATACTGGGGGTGCCCGACCGATCCGGCAATCAGCAAGAAGACTTCCGCTTGCCAAGAAGGAAGAGGCTGACAAAATAGTCAGCGATATGGGAAAAGAAGGAGTTATCGAACCATCTGACAGTCGCTGGTCCTCTCCAGTCATACTGGTGAAGAAAAAGGATGGATCGACACGCTTTTGTGTAGACTATCGCCAACTTAATAATGTCACGAAGAAGGACAGTTACCTCTCCCGAGAATAGATGACACCCTAGACACGTTGGCTGGTTCCACGATTTTCTCGACCCTTGATCTGAAGAGTGGATACTGGCAAGTAGAACTGGCTCAGGAAGATCGAGAAAGACTGCTTTACCATCGGCTCAGGATTGTGGCAGTTCACCGTTATGCCATTCGGGCTCTGTAATGCTCTTGCCACATTCGAAAGATTGATGGAGACAGTGCTGAAGGGACTCTCATGGAACACGCGTCTAGTGTATCTCGACGACATAATTGTGGTCGGCAGATCGTTCGAGGACCACGTGAAAAACTTGGAGGAAGTATTCCTGCGACTGAGGAACTCCGGATTGAAGCTGAGCCCTAAGAAATGCCATCTGTTCCAAAAAGAAGTACGATACCTCGGCCACGTTGTCTCTGGGGAAGGAGTAGCAGTGGATGACCAGAAGATCAAAGCTGTTAGGGATTGGCCCATCCCAAAAGACATTCACCAACTTCGAAGTTTCCTTGGTTTATGCACATACTATCGCCGATATGTGCTGGATTCGCCAACATCGCTAAACCACTGACCAGGCTCACGGAAGGCCAAACAAAGTTCCAGTGGTCCGAAGAATGTCAAGACTCATTCAGGAAGCTGAAAGGAGCTTTGATCAACGCACCTATACTGAGCTATCCCCTACCCAAAGGGAAATTCATTTTGGATACGGACGCCAGCAACGTGGGACTTGGAGCTGTCCTATCTCAGATCCAGGAGAAACAGGAGAAGGTCATTGGTTATTTCAGCAAGACGCTAAGCAAACCAGAGCGCAATTACTGTGTCACCAGGCGAGAGCTGTTAGCTGTTGTAAAGGGAGTGGAGCACTTCTACAAGTACGTTTATGGAAGAAGATTCCTGTTGAGAACTGACCATGCAGCTCTCAAATGGCTCTTACAGTTCAAAAATCCTGAGGGTCAAGTAGCACGTTGGATCGAGAGACTCCAAGAATTCGATTTCGAGATCGAACATCGAGCCGGAGCTAGCCATAAGAATGCAGATGCCTTGTCGCGAAGATCATGTCCAGATGATTGCTCACATTGCCGACGAGCAGAAGAGAAAGAAGCAACACTTTGTAGAACCGCGGCAATGGATGACAACTGGAATGACAGCAAGATCCAGAAAGACCAAGGCTTAGTCGTCAGCTGGAAGAAGGGCAATCGAAGACCATCATGGCAGGAAGTCGCAGGTTACTCGCCGGCTGTTGAGTCCTATTGGGCACAATGGAACTCTCTTATTCTGGACAATGAGATCCTGAAACGTGTGTTGGAGGCCGATATTGGTGGGGAAGACAGACGCCAAATAATTGTTCCCAGGAACAGAAGAGAGGAAGTGCTGCGGGAAATCCATGATGGAGTCGTGGGCATTGGGAGGACGAAGACCCTGCAGAAAGTGAGGCAACGGTTTTACTGGACCAATTGTCAAGCTGACATCCAGGACTGGTGCAGAAAGTGCGCTGTATGCGCTGGTAGCAATGAACCTCGAATACGACCCAAGGCCCCGATGCGTCAGTACAACGTAGGCAGCCCGTTCGAGAGAATCGCCATTGACATCGCCGGCCCGTTTCCCGTATCCGACCACGGGAATGAATACATCCTTGTGGCAATGGACTACTTCAGTAAGTGGGCGGAAGCCTATGCCCTGCCCAACCAGGAAGCCATCACCGTCGCCGACGTCTTGGTGAAAGAGTGGATATGTCGATTTGGTATTCCAATGAAGCTGCACTCGGATCAAGGCAGAAATTTCGAATCCAACCTGTTCCAAGAAATATGTCTCTTGCTGAACATCCGCAAGACAAGAACCACGGCCCTACATCCGCAGTCCGATGGAATGGTGGAATGGATGAACAGGACGATCAACCGCCACTTGTCCAAAGAGACTGGGACCAGTATCTCCATTTGTTCCTGATGGCCTATCGATCCGCAGTATACGAATCAACCGGTCAAACTCCTGCTAGTATCATAATGGGCCGAGAACTGCGACTGCCTTGTGACCTGAAGTTTGGGATACCGCCAGGACAAGACACTGCGGGAGAGGACTACGTCAGCAAACTTCGGCAGAGAATGGACGACATCCACGAACGAGTCCGGTTGAACATCCAGAGTGCCAGCGATAAAATGAAGAAGACCTATGACATCAAGGCCGACGCTGGAGGGTTTAAGGTTGATGACCTGGTTTGGCTGTACAACCCCAAACGTCGTCGTGGACTATCACCAAAGTTGCGGAACTCGTGGGAAGGCCCGTATAAAATCGTGAAAAGGATAAACGACCTTGTGTACCGAATCCATAAGCCACCCCGAGAGAAACCAAGGTTCGTCCATTTCAACAGGTTGGCCCCTTACGCTGGAAACCATGACCAAGTTCGCACCCTCAAGCCACCGGAGGATGATATGACGTTCGAGAAGTTTATGTCCTTGCATTCAAACGGGCAGAAAGTTCTACATGGGGTTACTAGAGAGGAGTCACGAGACCTTTTCGAGGTGCCTGCTGACTACGCTCTAGCGCACTGTGTGGCAGAAGATCTTCGAATGTCCAGGGGCATCGCCGTAGTGTTTTCCAAGAAATTTGGTCAACTCCAAACACTGCGGGAGCAGAATCCAGAGGTTGCTGGGGTGCTACAGTTGAAGAAAGGCCAGAGAAACATCTACTACCTAGTTACCAAGAGGCATTCCCAAGATAAACCGTCCTACGGAGATGTCTGGAAGAGTCTCACCAAACTAAGAGACACTATGGTGGACCAGAATCTGGTGGATCTAGCAATTCCAAAATTGTCCTGTGGTATTGATGGGTTGGACTGGAGAGTCATAAGAAGTATGCTGGAGGCGATATTCAGATCCAGCGGCGTCAAGATTTTGGTTTGCTGTAACCCTCTTCCACGACCGGTCATGAAGACCGTGGAGTGTTACTTCCATCGAACTTCACGGTGCAGATATGGGGAGTCATGCAGATATCGTCACACTCCAAGGATGACATTTCGGGACGAAATATCTTTAAGAAGGAGGCAATGTAACGAACCTAGGCCGGACCTGTCGCCTCATTCCTTCTTGCCATCGACAACAATGATGTCATCCCCGGAGATATTCGAGAACAAATCCAATCGCGTCGCCGCGGATAACAACGGTCAATATTGGAAGCAACTGGAACATGCTGGTTTCCAACCGCCAGAATTGGAAAGGTCGAGAATTCTGTAACGGAGATAAATAGGCAGCACCCTCAAGAGGGAGTACTCAGTCTCAGCAGCCGATAGCGTCGAACGATACAGTGGCGTAGCTAGTAATATAAATTAGTTGTGAATTTAAGTGTGAAATAAATTAGTAAAACCAAGTTAAGTTTATTTACGTTACAATATCAACAACCGAAGGAACCCATTGGTGTGCTTTAATGTTAAATCCGAGATTTGATCAACGTATTGAAAAATATTCAGGATTATTTGAAGAAAATGGCGTCGGTGCCGTGACGTTGTGAATCCGCTGTCATTTTACACATGGAAAGGAAATCCACGACACGCCACCATGGTCGTGACAAAAGTTACATGGAAAAAACGAAAAAAATTGGAAATTCCAAAAATCAAAATGAGGCGCTATAACTCCTAGTATAAAATAGTTCTTCGGAAATTATTTCACTGTTCGAAAGGCCATTCACATACTTTGAAATTGGTCATTGAAAATAGTTTTTTTTCCGACAGATGAGGTTAATTTTATGCTGAGACAAAATTTTCAATAAAATCTTATTTTTTCAACACGCTGAAAGTCATCCATAGTTCATACGACTGAAATTATTTTTTCTCCAAAAATTGCGCAGTTTCTCAGGCACATTTTATGTCGATTACGTATGAATCTATTCTCGATAATAAATTGGCTATAGCAATTTGAACACAACGGATACGAGGACCGCGAGGCTTTTTGGTACGCCACCGATACCCAAAGAGAGTACACGTTTTCTGAGTAGGAGAGTCTATTCCCCATAAGACAATGGTGACAGTAATAGAAAAATAATTTGTGAGTCATAGTGACGTATATGGACATGTCATGGCCACCATTCTCTCTGGACAGTGGCGGACTAGCGCACTCCGCACTCTGGTATCTGAGAGTTAGAGGCTCTTGAATGTATATTGGACTACTCTGTGTGTTACGTGTGCTACAAGATTCCGATTGGTTAGAGCTCATTAGTGACTCCTATTCAGATAACGTTTACTCTCTTTGACCGCTACCCATGTTTTTATGCAGTTAGGGCAGTATTCACCCGCCATTCCATGGAATGAGTATTGTTCTAGTGTCTACTAACAAATGTAAAGTGTTTTATGTTATCTGAGGATTTGTTTGTGATAGTACTTGTAATAATGTTTTTTTTTTCCGCTTAGATATTCATTTTTAAAAGACTTAGGAAGCGTTCATTTCATTTATATAAGGTAAAAAAAGAGGCAAAAAGAGAGGGACAGTGTTTTGATGCCAATATTCATGAGTCGGTCGCAAGTTCCTCCAAATGTCAGGAAAATCATAGATCTTCACTGCAATGATGCAAGTTGCAGAAACAATACACGAACGAAGACGTGTTCTGTACGGATGACTCAATTGCAAACTTGCATGTTTCAATAAAGAAAAAGAATATGTGGAAAATAGCGAAGACTGAATAATCTATATAATAAAAATGAATCTCGATTCTTTGTGAGCGCAAAACGTGGGAACTGCTGGACCGATTTGGAAAGTTGCCGAAAATTGGAAAATTCGGGTGTATAGGAGAGTTGGCATCGGTTACACTGTCGCCTACCAAACAGAAGGTCACAGGAACGAATCCCGGTCAGGGTAACAATTTTTTTATTTCATAAAAACAACTTGGTTAATTTTTTTTTTTTGAATGTTCGTAATATTCCGAATAAAGTTTTTAGGGAAAGAAAGGTTTTTTTTAAGTTATTGGAAATTTCTTTGTCCTGAAAAAGTTTTAGGAATATATAATCAAACATATTTTTTGTTGTTTGTAATAATTTGAATTAGGTTTTTAAGGAGAGAAAGGTTTTTAGAAAAGTTATTGAATTCGGGAAAAATGTAAAGTGCTTTTTTCTATGGGATTTTTGAAAATGGTTATACGTTATTCTTTGGTCATAGACAAGTTTTCAGGATTGAAATATCTATATATATATATTTATATATATATATATATATATATATATATATATATATATATATATATATATATATATATATATATATATATATATATTAATTGGGTATAGGGGGTTCTTGAATCTTGGTGATTGTATTTTTGGAGTATTCTTGGGTTTCAGATTCGATTGTATGAAAACGAGAAGGAAATTAAATTTTTTCAGACGTTTCGCCTTTGTTCGGGGTTCAGTAAAATGTATTGAAAAACATTAAAAACATTTGAATCTGAAAATAAGATATTGGTTTGGATAACATCATATGTAGAAAGTTAGGTTGGGTCTGAAAATGAATTTAATTACCTTTTGGGTTACGTACCTTGGTTTTACCATATTGTGTTTTGTTACCAACGATAGTTGGATTTCGGGGCGGTGTTAAATCTTGTTGCATCATTGTTTTAACGGAAAACTTTCAATATTGTGTGGTTTGTTGTTTTGTCAATTGTCATTAAAGGCGCCTGAACGACGTAGTGTAGAACTATTTATAGTTATTTTGTTTGTTGTTGGTAGGCCCTTAGTACACTCCGCTGGGATGGTGTTGTGTACGTGTGTGGAGGTGATATAGGTGAACTGAATAATGATTTGTTGCACCTGGGATTTATTTATTTGTTTTTAAATTAGGTACGTAACCCAAAAGGTAATTGAATTTATTTTCAGACACAACCTAACTTTCTACATATGACGTTATCCAAACCAATATTTTATTTTCAGATTCAAATGTTTTTAATAAATTTTACTGAAGATGCCCCCGAACGAGGGCGAAACATCTGAAAATTTTTTATTTTCTTCTCGCTTCCATACAATCGGATCTGAAACCCAAGAAAACTCCAAATATATTTATATATATATATATATATATTTATTTGATTATATATCGGGATAACGAGATAAATGGAAAATGAGATAACAGAAAAATGGAATAACGTGATAACAGAAAAACAGGATAACGGGAATAACGGGATAATGGAAAACAAGATGAGGGGAAAAAGTGATAACAAGGGAAGAACGGGAATGAAAAGATAACGGGATAACGGGATAACGGGAAAACGGATGACGGAAAAACGGGATAACGGGAAGCGGACAGAGTCAAAAGAATAACCTAGATAGAACAACACAAAAAAAGCAAAAGAAAAAACTACGAAACGAGACTTTTCAGAAAAAAAAAATAAATAAGAAATTTGGATAGGACCATGTGTCGGTCAGCTAGTTACATAATAAAAAAACTTTATATCATCTCTATATTTTTCCAAGAAGTCTATATAACCTGACTCGAATAAAATTAAAATTAATACCTACACATTTCTTGCGAATTAATACTTTCCGTAACAACACCGTTTCAATATATAATGAATATTATGTTGCCACAAAAATTAGGAATCAATTCAATCAATCTCCTTCTACGACTATTGTGTGTTTTAGTCGACGACGGGCGACAGTTGGCTACGAATATGACATCGCGGAAAAGATATATACATAATCGACACGATATAATGCTTGGGAAATTGCGCAGTTTTTGGTGATAAAAGAATTTCAGTTGGATGAACTATGAGTACCCTTCAGCGTTTTGAAAAAATAAAATTTTATTGAAAATTAATTGTCAGCACCAAAATAATGCTCATTTTTGTTTTTTTTTCGAGTACTTGATAACCCATTTGAAAGTATATGAAAAGGCCTTTCGAACAGTGGAATAATTTTTTGAATAACTCTATTATACTAGTAGTTATATCGCCTTCATTCTGATTTTTGGAATATTACAATTTTTTTCGATTTTTCCATGTAAGTTTTGTCACGACCACTCTGGCTCGTAGATTTTCATTCCATGTGTGGAATAACCTGAGAAATCGACCGGTACAGGTCCCATTTTGATATACCGGAAAAATGGGTCACTGAAAGATAATCCATCGCTGCCACCGGACTACATGCCAGCGAAATATTTTTTATCGGTTGATGATATCAGAAACGTGGATTATCTGCTGGTTGAACAATTTTATTTGAATCGAAGATTCACTAAGGAACCTGAAAAGGCAGGCTACGACTTCGTACAATTGTTTTTGTGCAGGTACCCTGATATTGCAATAGAAACTCAGAAGGCAATCGACTGTTATGAACAAGGCGGAGGTAGATGCTTATTGTAAGTTTCTAGAAAATGTCTTGGTGATCGACGACGTGATGGAACCAAGTCATTTTTTCAATATGGACAAGACAACTGAATAATCGTCCTGTATCCATAGTTACATCAACTGAAATAGAAGAGACAATAACTATCATAGCCTGTTGTAGTGCTGAAGATACATTTTAGCCACCTGCTTGCATCATGAAAGGGTAGAAATAAAAGGGCTGAGTTTGAGGACAGAACGCCTCCTGGATCGATAATTTTGATGTTTCAAAAGTTTGCATACATAACTTCAACCATATTTTTGGAATGATTGAAAATACACTTCGTCCCAGAAAGGCCTGCAGGAGAAGTAATTCTGTTGTTGGATGGCCATTCTACTCACTGCAATTCTGTTGAAATGTTGGAATATGCAGAACAAAATGTTATAGTTTTGCTTTTGAATGCCAAGTCACACATCTCATTTCTACGAACAATTCTACTGCGACTGTAACAAAATGCTGGTCATCTTATTACAAGACTGTCATTCGGAACATTGCTAAGCGTGGAAAAAATCAGCTTCTGCAAATAATGCTATTGTAATATTCAAAACTACAGGAGTCAGCGCTTTCAATCCGAGCGCGATACCAGATTATGCTTCTACACAAGAACCAGGAGAACCTACATCAATCTCTGCTAGTAGTACTAGCGGTTCAATGTCAACAAATCTGTAACAAGTTTATAGAACTTCAGAAGAGCCACTGAGTCTGTCACAGTCTCTGAGCAAACCTTTCGTGCTGTGGAACATCGAATCTCAAACACAAAACCTGAAATGTTTCCAAAAAACGACCTCGTGGGAACATGATTAGCAGTGTTTCTGGAATTGCAGCAATGCTTCCGTTGACGTAAAGAACTCCCCAAAAAAAATACGTCCAAGATTTGTTCCAGAAAAATTTTAGAAGTACACAAACGGGCTATCTCAGACATCAGAAGAACACATTCAAATGAGAAAATATGAAGAATATATGAAAAATACCAGAATTCTAAAATGTATTGCCAAGGGAAAACAAGACTGAGACAAAAGAAAATAATCAGCTAGTTTTATGCGATATATCAGATAAAGAGGGTGGAAGGAGAGAAGAAGATTACTGTGTGGGCTGTGGAGGAAACTATTTCGAAACACGTCTTAACGAAGACTGGCTTCAGTGTCTCATTTGCCAGATTTGGGTTCACGGAAATTGCGCTAAATTTGAGGAGATGTGTTAAACAAGTAAAAACAAAAGTGGTACCGAAACTCAAAAAATGACGGGTTAGGAAAGAGAAAACGTAAAATTAATTACTGGCCAACTCTCTCATATCACTAAGGCAATCTCTCGCGGTGGCTTCGGAAGAGATGGCCAGTTGTGATTTTTTTAATTTATTACTTTTGAGGTTGATCTTATGAAAAATTATTGGCTTTTTGTTAATTAATCTATACTATAATAGTCAAAGTTTGAACAAAAATTATAATAACAATCTACATAAATGTAGTTTTATTTTAACTGGACCTTGAAAAAACTCAAACCCCCACGTGTAATTTTAATAAATCCTTCTATTTGATCTCCATTATCGGAGATGGTGTGCCTTCTTAGTATGTACGTTTATCTTTATTTTTTTGTTGTTAAAATATATATAAAAAAGTCTTTCGTATGATTGTACATTGTGAATTTCGTTCTGTTATTCTGCATTCTTCATCAATACTTTGATTGAATCTAATAATTACGTCAGTTGTCCCTATTTCATAACCCGGAGTTGATATTTTTCATAGTTGCATACGTTCAGGTGCCATAGAAATACCATCCATTTTTCCCAAACACAAATGAGGGAGAAGGTATTGTAGTCCAATCAAAAGTAGATTGAGTTGCCAATTCAAATGGACTTGCTCCATTTTGGAATTTTCAGCACCATTGTAGAATTGATTGTGTCCCAGATCTAGTTGTTCTGCCTGTCTTCTCAACATTATTCTCTATTTGGGTGGCAGCTGTTTTTTTTTTCGTTTTTTATAGGTACTGTTGCTCTAATGGAAATACATCGTACCATCTGATTTTATATGCTGGTATCTGTTTCCAGCATTTCTGCTGCAGTGATTTCATTGGGATGTTTTATGAATAATCACTTGGCCAACATTTGAAATCAACTCTCTTCAGTTGCCATATAATATCAAATGAAGCTCGTGTCTTGAAGTTACCATATTGATTTCAATCTGAACCAAAAGTTCACTATTTGAAAATTCAATGTAACTTCTCCTTTCCAATCCTATTATATACGATGATATTTTAAGTATTCTCAGTCAACTTTCAAAATCGGTACTACGAACTCGGGATGTTTCGATTTGGTGATAAAAGAAAGGTATACAAGATACTTGCCACAAATTTACGTAATGATAACAACGAACATGCTGAATGAAATTTGGAAGCTGGTGTATTCAAAGATCTACGATCATGTTATCACAATTTATGTAAGTACACCAACTCTCAGGGTATCTTGATCATGTGCCAGATGATATGAACAAAAACCACGGTCACACACCCTCACGTACACTATTCAATCATCACGTCCTCGAATCAACATTTCTGTCCATGAAATGGTTATGAAAAATTCGATATCAAAGAGTATAAATTCCCCTTAATTTTTGAATATGCGATGTAAAACGGTGAATATTGAATTGACGGCACAACAGTTTGCTTGGTCATTTTACCAATTTTTTTTTTCAATTTTCGCTGGAAGATTACGTATTTCTCTATCTTGTTTGAGATTTTTTATGGAATATTAGTGTCAGGTCATCCAATAATCCCCTATACCGCGGTGAAAACGTTTTGGAAATGTTTTTCCGTTTGATTCAACTGCCGAGTGCACCGTTTTTGTATTCAATCCATGTTCACTAATCCCAATCAAGTATTTTCTGGTTTCAGGATTAAATACACAGACTATGCGATCAAAAATAAAAGAATATACTTGACCACTTGTATACGTCAAATCATGATGAATCACTACTGAAGTTCTTTGGCTCCTTCAAGAAAAATCGAATTTTGGGTTTCAAAATCAACAGATGGAACGTGAGTTATTCTAACGGAAACCATATTATGTTCAATCATATTTGAATACTAAGAAAAATGAATCGAGTATATAGAGAATGACATTATGTTTAATTATAAACAAATATGATCAACCTGAAAAGAATGTAATCATCATCATCTTCTTCAAGGCATAACCAATATTGGTTCATATCCCCTCAATTCTTGGTCATTCATGTTATTATGGGTTCATTTCCATTTCCTTTTTTTTCTTCATTTATGGATTCCTTTGTTCGTTCTTTGATGTTACCGTTCTTATTCTCATTTCTTGTTTTGTGTCTAGCTCCCACAATCGTAGTATTCCCATAACTTGGTGGAATTAAAGAAAAAAATTATGTTGCGGCGAGTCGGAAAGGTAGATTCCATAATTTATTTATTAATTCTGGAATTGCCATCCCATTAATCGAGCTGATGAATGATGTATGACACATTTCCATTGGAAATCACAAACAGCATTCCTCATTTCTATTTCTCTCAAAAGCTCGAACTCTACAATCAGAAGAAAGAAGTGGCGTCAACTCTCCCTAAACGCTCCCTGATGACACAAATCGAAAGAAGTATACAAACTCAGTTTCTTTCGGTTCTTTCGAACTATAGATATCCATAGATATCATAAAATTGAACATGAGATCAAAATATAAAAGTTCACTCAGCTATTAACAAAAGCTCACAAGGATATAGACAGTACTTACTTATTAGGTTTCAATCCCAATATCACCTCATGACAACTGATAATATTCATATAGTTAACTTTGAATTCGAGAAGTCCATGACGTTCTTACCTACATAAATCTGATTGATTACAACGAAAGAACTTCAAATGAAAGAAGAAAAACCTGTTGCATTGAAGTTGTGAAGCTCATGAATCTCTATCAAATGACCTATAGTTTGCCAAAAAAATTAGAGATGAGAGTTTTTTCAATCTTACAACAGCCACCATTTTGAAACTAATGAACCGACTTTGTTTATCTTTGAACTTGATCAGGATATTGATGGCACATATATATAGATATATGAACTTTCGAACTGGAGGTAGTTCAATATGCGAAGGAAAATAATAATGATGCTATGAAAAAAGAACAAATTCATTGATTTGTTCAAAAATATGAGCGGGATGTTCATTAAATCAGTTGTGGAATCATCTGCGACTGGAAGATAAACTTTAGTCACTCTCTCCCATTGCTCAAAATAACCTCTTTATTTATGCCTAGAGAGTGATGAACCAAAATCTTCTGAAGAAGCTTTTTTCAGTCCAGATTCAGATAAATGTATTTTGGCAATTAAAACAAACTGGAATCCATGCATAAAAATGAAGTATGGGAGATAGTAGAGGAACATTCAAAGTACAGAGCTGTTGGATGTACATGGATTTAAGAAAAAAAACTGGAGAAGTAGCAAGATACAAGGCTAGATTAGTGACACAAGGCTTTTCACGGATTGAAGGAATACATTTTGATGAATCTTTATCTCCATTGTAAGTTACGAAACATTGAAATTTTGTTGGCCCCTGTGTCAATACTTATATGATTGTCAGACAACTTGATATCAAAACCAGCTTTTTCATGAAAATCCCAGAAGGCGTTCACTTTGTTGAAATAAAGTATTTATGGTTTGAAACAGTACCCTAGACAATAGAATAACAAATGGATCACCGTTTCAATGGAATTCTCGAACAATCAGAAGCTGATCGATGTAAATTCATGTCACAAGGCGGAAGACAGATAGTGGCAATTATTTTGATAATTTACTTGTCCCTGGAGCAAATGAGAAGAAGTGAGCAAGTTGAAGATGTTTATCCAGGAATTTTGAAGTAACTTTCTAGGAAACCAAAATTTTTATTATCACTACAAATTACATTAATTTTTGCCTGTATGCTTGACTCAAGGAGTCCATATGAAATTATGGACTGTAAAATGAGTCATGTTTGAATGGATCCTAGTACAGGCTATGAAGGCAAGGGATGAAGCTAACAGAGCAGATAAGGAACTGTATCAGTCAAAAATTGGAATTATTCTGTATCTTACCATGGAAACAATACCGGATATCGCTTATACTGTAAACAAGTTATTATAGTTTCAAACTGATCCAACAGAAATTCATATAAAAATGGTTCAACAGATCCTCAAGTATTTGAAAGGGTCAATCGATGAACCCTGAAATTTATGCATCATACGGACATTGTACCGATATTAGAAGATCTACCAGCGGATATATTGGGTTTTCATGGTGAATATATGGACTTCAAAGAAGTAACAGAGTGTCGTAGTGTCAACTACTGAATCAGAATACATGGCATTGTCGTTGGCATTAGGCAAAGTATTTGGATAAACAACTGATTTCTGACATTACCAGCAAAATGTCTACGCCACTGTTGTTATGCGAATCAAGCTGCTATTCAGATTGGTATGAATCACATATAGCACCAACGAAGCAAATAGATTGACATTCGCTATCACCATGTGCGAGAGAGGATTATGGAACATGATGCAGTATGTCACTACCAGAGAAAATGTTGCAGATATTTTGACAAAACCACTGCCCAAAAATTTCAAATTTGTTGAGGTCTTGGATGTCATTCAATGAAAGTTTCGAGATTATCGAGAACATTGATGTTAGATCCTGGACTATATTGTTTATGTTTTCGACTTGGAAATTATTATTTGATTAGGTTTGTCACAAAGGTTTCTCTCTCAAAACTCTTTGTTGATGAAGGGAAATAGTTTTCAATTGAATATTGGATAAACAAAAAAAATCCTGTGAATTGAAAAATCCACGATGAAAATTAAGTGATTTTTTGTGAATATATTTCTATTCAATATCAATTGAGAATGTTTTTAATTCATACTCTGTCAGATAGCCAGGTTGCACTGAAGGCTTCAATTATCCGGGAAGTGACGTACCAACTGGTATGGACATGCCAGATCTGAGAAAACTAGCAGAATGAAACCACATCAAGCTAGGACATTACAAAATTGCAGGCGACCAGGAAGCCGACAAACTCACCACAAGAGGATCGGAAAACGAACCAGATCCAGGTAAGATTCTGGAGGTATCAGAACGTTTAGTGCCTACGAGCTTTCGAAGAAGAATGGATCCGGAAAACACATGGAGGAGAAAGCCATGTCGGTGAAAATCAGCAGACTTTTTAACTTCAAACAGGAAGCAGATGTGTTACACATACTGTGCCATTGTGGAGCTCAGGATTACTGATTTTTGAGAACCAAAACTAAGTAAAGGACTTCGTGCAATGCCACCACTGGAGAAGATACGGTAGAGTGAAAAACAGGTAGGATGTAACGGGCCAAGAGGCACAAGTGCCATCAGAGGCCGGAGTTTTAAGCATACAGATTCTGGGATTCCTTGACTACCAAGAAAAGGATTTTCCCCCCCAAAAAATATCCTATTTGAAACATGGTATCAGCTTCCACTACACCACAGTCATGAAAATATTCCACATACAAAAAAACCACTTATTTTTCCGTTAACTTTGAAATATGTTTCATTAGAATGATAATATGAAGATTGATGTTCACTATTTTTTACTACTACCCCTTAAAATTATTTCCCAATGAGTTATATTCAGAAGAGAAACTCAATCGTATGAATGATAATTATTTTTATTGTCTTCACTGATCCAAATTGGTTAATTCACTCAATAATTCATGATGTGAAATCATTTTTGAATATAGAACATTAAGTTTTGAGGATTAGTGGCGATAATTCAATAACTGAATAAATGCATTAATTATCTATTATCAGTTATAATTTTTATTTTAATTTTTTTCAATGTTTCGGGTTGTAGTTTCCTGCAATTTTTGACAACATAAATAATAATTTTATCAACATCATTTTATTGTTGTGGGTAGAAAAAATTTGTGGTATTCGTTTAGCCATCCTTCGTTGATATTGATATTGGAAAGTCTCGTAGCTTCGGTAGCAAGGTAGCTTCGGAAACAAAAGCGAAACTTTGGAATATATGAGAATTTCATGCAACTGATTATTGTCTCCCAATTGAATCATCATCATTACGGAGATTTTCATTTTCAATATTCCGATGAAGATTTCATGAACGTCACGAGGGCATGTTCATAAACTTACTCAGGGTAGGGAGAGCACACTCCATCGCTTTTATAAATTTGATCTAATGACATGAAGAATATATAGAGCTCTTCACGTTCATCTCTTTTCGTTTTTGACTTCATTTGTTCAAGAGAATTCAAATCATATGACTACTTAATTGAAGGAGTGTAGTAATATTCAAATGTGGATATGGAATCAATTTTGGGTAATAATCATTTGTAGATTGTAGGGGAGTCGATATGGCGTTCACCCTCTCTGTACTTTGACCTATAAGGTCTTCTGTACACTACCCTTCATCTATTCAAGACTCGGAATAGAGGATATTGTCCGGTGAGCAGTCCTGTTACCAGTTTCACGTATTTCTTGTCCAATTCGAGAAGCTGCTCAGCTTTCTTTGGCGATGGGCTCTGAACCTTTTCGCATGGCTCGAACCTCATTCCAGTGGGTAACAATTTGGTCAGCTTTCCAGCGCAAAACTTTGTTGATGTGGGTTTGGAAAGACCACGCAAGGGTTCTGGGCCAAAAATTAGTTTTGCGCCTTCTGGCAAGGTGTCCACTTCTCATTGCCTTTGATTCCCTTATGACCCATGAGAGTAACCTAACTGTTCGTAGCCAGTTGTCTCAGGGAGAGTTTGCAGTCCCAAGCCAGTCTAGACTCACAAGTGTGTGACTTTAGAGCTTTAGTGCTGCATGGCTGTCTGATAGGATACAGATCTTTGTCCCCCTGAAGCCTCCTTCATGGCATTCTTGGGCTTGAATTTCTATAGGGTAGGTTCCTACTTGAAATTTTTCTGGAGCTTTGCCTAGGGATTCAGAGAGTCTAAGACTAGGACCCATTACTCCCACCTCTGCCCTTTCGCCCGTTCGTTGTGAATATATGGTGGTTGTTTTCAACCACCACATAATTTATTTCTTTGGCCAAGTATGTCTTCTCAATGCTCCCAATTCAGCACTGTAGAGGATTATTCGTTGATTTTTTCCATTGTTTTCAGGAGAAAGGAGGTGATACTGATACGGTTCGTCTGCTGGACGTCTTCCAGTCTTTGGGAAAGAGCACCGTTGCAGCCACCCTCCAGGCTTTCTGTATGTGACCGAAAATGAAACTGGAAGGGCTCTTTTATTTCAAGGTAGTAGTTCTGTTGAAGTTGGTGACAACCCCTTCCAGCTGAGCACTTTACAGTTCGTCTTCAACAACCTTGAATGATCATTTGGTAAAACTTTTTTTCTATGGGATGGTATATAGTGCTGTCACTGTACCTCACTGTAATATATTTTCCAACGGCTTACTTTCTATTCCTTATGGGTGAAATCAGAAAAAGTTCTCGTTTTCTTGTAGGATTCTAAGAACTTTTTTTGCCAAATGGAAGTATTCTGAATAGAATATTTCGAGAAACTGCCACAAATCAAAAAGTCAGAAAGAGAGAGCCAGTTATTGACTTGTTCAGGTACACTTCAATGCTTTCACGAGCTTAATTTTTCCAATTTGAAATTAATTCGTGAATACGAAACAATTAGCATTTTTCACAAGCTATGATAACGGATTTAATTTGTTCACTTCTTCTTGGTTTGGCAATGCTTCTAGAAATTTGCATGTCTCGAAATTGATCCTTTCCTGAGTACATTTTAGACAATGGACATTTTCTTCATAATCAACATTTCTTTTCTTGAATCTAAAAATGATTGAACATAATATGCGCTCTGTTATTTTTCACCTGTTTTCTCGTTATATTACCCGTCAACATTTATACAAACTACCAATCTATCTTGAGTTCTAAAATATTTTTTCGACATATTTCAAAATAACCAATACATCGCAGGCATTTACCATTCTTAAATTCACAAGTGACTTATTTCATATAATTTCACGTGGATCTGGTGAAATATCTTCCAAGAAACCGAAACAGAAGTAAACGAGGACGTGATGATTCGAGTGACAGAAAACAAATGAATGATAAGCACCTGCTTTTGAGCCATAGCCTGCATTTGTTGGAACATCTGCCTTTCTTCCTCTTTACCTGGAACAGACCCAACACCCGAAGCATTAGTCCTAGCAAGAGTCTCTGGATGAATTTTTCGAAATTTGTCACATCACCAGAGTTCATCAAAATGTTCATAGATAAATCCTTCGACAGAATCATTATCTGTGCTGAAGATATAAAAAAAACAATCCGAATGAAAATGTAGATTGGAATCTGTACCACAAACCAATAATAATAATACTTGGTTTCAAAGATATCAGCAATTCTAGAGGAAGCAGTTCTTCGAAATAATAAAATAATAGAATTTTCCTCGAGAGTTAGTGTAACCGAAGAGATTCTGCTCCCCAATTATATTTATTGAGCAAGTTTATCAGCTCATGATTCTATTTAGCAATATAATGAAAATATCAGCTTTTTTTAAAGTTTTTTCGGATCACCGGTAACGCTTATAATTTTTTTCCAGAAACCCATTTTTCAAATTGTTTGATTATTTACATATACAGGGTGAGTCAACAGGATTCCCGTGGTTCATTGCTCCTTTATGTATCACTATTTCGATTTCTTATATTTTTTGTCAAAGGGACCATCTGAGACCATTTTCCAAAATAAGTTTCATTCATACAGGGTGCACATTGATGCGTGGCTAACCAAAGTTGTTCTTTTTCGAATGAAACACCCTGTATATTTTCATATATTCTGATCAGCTGTTCCATTGGCTGTTATTGGTGTTATTCAAAAGAAATCTATTTTATAGACTTATTTTTGAAAAATTACTTATTTCACAATTCGAAATATTTAGTAAAGATAATTGGGGAATCGTTGGTCGATATGATGATGTTCATTGAGAATACCAAGAATTTGGAATAAATTGAACAGGATGTTCGATACAATAACACAAACTTAGCCATTTTCAAACATCGGTATTTTGATTTTTTCAAATAGAACACCCTGTATATTTTCTTTCAAATCGACTCCTTTTTAATGACTACCTTGAACAACCTGTTTCCGAAATATTCTGGTTTAAAGGAATTGTTCATTATCAAATCAACAATTCTAAAGATTTTTTTGTCACATATTTGTTCATATAAATACTGATACTGAATGATGTTTCAATAATTTTTTTCTATCTTCAACAGCATTCTTGGCAACTCATGAATAACTAGCATAGCAAAAGAAATTTTCAAATGTAACAATTTTTTCTAGTTTAGTTATCCATGAATACCGCTGAAAAAATGACTATCGGAATTTGTAAATAGAAGTAACTGTGAAACTACAATCCAGTTGTGTTGAAAATTATTGTGGTATTATGTATTACCGTTTAGAGAGGACATGGTTAAAATGGTGTTTGCTTTGGGGGAAAGTGATGGCAATTGCTTACTGGCATCTAGATTATACGAACAAAAATTTCCAGCATCCAACATCCAGACCAGCTAGAACTGTTTATTTTCCCAGGATTGATACTTTCTGTCTATTATCTAGAAGCGATTGGAAGCATTTCGAGACCTCAAAACAAGATTTGAGCAAACGTGCTTGGCCTGTAACGAATGATGAAAATACTCTTGATATTTCATTGTATATTACCAAGAGCCTCCATGTGAGTACACGTATTTTGAGTAGGGAGTTGGGGATATCTCAAAGTAGTGTTTCTCGGATGGTGAGAAAATGCAATTAATGCAATTACCATCCTTATCATATGCAGTTGATGCAGGAGCTGACTGAAAGAGATTTTCCAAAGCGAATGCGGTTTTACCAATGGGGTGTAGATAAAATCAACCAAGAACCTGATTTTTTTGAGTATGTTCTATTTTCGGATGAAGCCACGTTTCATAAAAATGGCCAATTAAATCACCATAATATGCACTATTATGCAACTGAAAATCCTCATTTTGTTAGATTTTTCAATCACCAACAACGTTGGTCACTGAATGTTTGGGAAAGTAACATTGGACGGCATGTAATTGGGCTTTTTTTTCAACGGTCATCTCAATGGAAGAAAATATCTGAGATTTCTGTCAGTTATCAAATTTATTAGATGATATTCCATTGGCAATAAGGCGGTGAATGTGGGTACAACAAGATGGCGCGCCTGCACATTACCACACTGATGTGCGGAAATACATTGATAATGAATTCCGCCAAAAATGGATAGGTAGAGGAGGGCCAGTTCAGTGCCCTCCAAACCTTACAAAAATTGATTTTTTTCTATGGGGATACATTAAATGGTTTGTCTATGAAACTTCGCCCACAACTCCTGAAAATTTGAAAGCAAGAATTCGTACTGCTTTCAGGGAAATTTCAGAGGACATGCTGGCACATGTGGATACTAATTTTCGAAACAGATTGAGAGTGTGTATTGGTGAAAACGGCAGACACGTTGAACATTCGCTACATTGATTATTGTGATTTTCTGTTAGATTCGAACGAATATGATTTTTATGCAAAGTTTAATTCCAAATATGATACCAAAGGCGAACATTGTCAATATTTTCCGTGGAAAAATATCCATCTCTTGGATGTAGAATATCTCGGATACGAGTTGTTTTAGGTACATGACATAGCGAATGAAAAGTATAGAGTTAATAAAGAGAAGTTGGTTTGAATGAAAATATACAGGGTGTTCCATTTGAAAAATTCAAAATACCGGTGTTTGAAAATGGCTAAGTTTGTGTTGTTGTATCGAACATCCTGTACAATTTATTCCAAATTATTTGTATTCTCAATGAACATCATCATATCGACCAACGATTTCCCAATTATCTTTACTAAATATTTCGAAATGTGAAATAGGTAATTTTTCGAAAAGAAGTCTACAAAATAAATTTCTTTTGAATAACCTGGCAACGCCGCAACGGAATTCAAAATTGAAAAAATCATTGAGCAGCCAATGGAACAGCCAATCGGAATATATGAAAATATATCGGGTGTTTCATTTGAAAAAGAACAACTTTAGTTAGCCACGCATCAATGATGCACCCTGTATGAATGAACATTAATTTGGAAGGTGGTCTTAGATGGTCCCTTTGACAACATCAAAGAGCAATGAACCACGGGAATCCTGTTGACTCACCCTGTATGTTATTTCCTCCTTTCCTGTGTTTGGAGTTTATGAAATCAGGAAATAATACATAGTCCAGTCGGCAGGGCTTTTCTTTCTGCATGGGGTTACAGTAGCGATTTTTTATGCGGATTTTTGAGTCAAAGTTGCTTTTTCTTCGAATAACTCAAAAACAATTGATCCTACGTGAAAAATAGTTATATTAAAAGTTAAGCGAAAAATTTTACAAATTTGTTCCTAACTTTTTTAGCATATACAATATTTTTCGCCCAGTAGATAGACAAAACGAAAATTCTTTACATACAATGAGATTGAGGTAAGGAATAAGAACAGTGGGAAGGTAAAAGGAATTTGTTGGAGAGGGTTGAAGATAGGCCAATGAAATAAAGGGATGAAGGATAATTGTAAGGGTGAATTCATGACAACTGTGGAGTGATTCACAGAGGGAATTCGAGAAGAAGAATGTTGAAGTATGACTGGCGGGTTTGAAGCTCAGAGGAAGGCTAGAAATTATTTGGAAAAATATGTAATAATTTTTTTTTTAAGAATAATTAATGTTATTGCTATTTTCATTTGAATATTTCTTTACATAATCAATAATATTTATTTTAATTTCTTTATATGATGTACATTGTAACTGTAACAGGTTGAAATACATCAGTAATTCACATTATTCATTTTATTCTTTTTGTTTTTGATATTCCATCTAATACCTCCACACAATCCAGTGTTTTGCTCTCACATTCAATTTCTTCTGTTTCATCTTCTGAAAAGATGTCTCAGCTCTGATATCATCATCATCAATATTGTCTATTATTTGTCATGGTAGGGGAAGGTGGGGTAATTGCGAACACCTAAGGGAGAACTGTAATAAAACAAAAAGAAATAAAGCTATGAAAGTATTTTATTGATAAATGTTATCTTAAACTAATCATTTTTGTACTCTCATAATCAACTTCGATAAATATTTAGTATAAAATCAAATTTTGAGGAAAAAATAAAACACTTGGTGTCCGGAATTACCCGCAGCATGTGGGGTAATTGCGGATGGCGTATGGAGTAATCACGAACATAGCCTAACCGGCACAGAAATCACAGAGAAATCCTCTAGACGTGCTTTCACCACTGGTATAATTTTCGTGTGCCCAGAGTTTACATTTATAGCATATTATCCAGTCTTCGATTATTGGAGGTTCATACTTTTCATTACAAATCAAACAATAATATACTTCTTCATTTTCCGTAGCTCTCTTAGTGGATTTATTTTTCTTGCATAAAACCCGGTGATCTTCAAAACCTTTAAAATTCTTCACACCTTTCTTTCTTTTATTGGTACTATCAGTCTTATTTTCCTCCCTTTCCCTTTTTTTCGTTCTGCTTTAATATTTTCAGTCTTAACGTTTTCTTTTTGGTCTGCTTTCTTCTTCTTTTTTTCTTCTTTTTCTTCTGAAGTCTATTTCATTGGCGTACTAGTTATTATAATTGAATGTTTCTTCCTGTAATTCTGTATATTCTTTGGTTGTGGTAGTTGTGGAATACTGATGATATTTCGTAGAGGAGTTAATGTATTGGATACTGGTGAAGCTGGAACGGTTAAGGATTTGCGCCGAACAATCTGCGCTTCAGGTGGTACTGCCCTTTGCAAAGATGGTGACGATGGTATCTGACCATCAGGAGCCACCATTTCAATTACAGGTACCATCGGTGCTATCTGAGCTTCAGGTGACACTATTTTTAGTATAGATTGTGACAATTCTATATGAGCGTCAGGTGCCGCCGCTCTTTGTACAGATGACGTCGAGTCTATCTGATCGTCCACTGCCACTACTTTTTGTAAAAGTGCCATTGGAGCTATCTGAGCATCAGGTGTAACTGCTCTTTGCATAAATGATGATAATGTTGTTTGAACATCGGGTGTCGTTGCTCTTTGGATAGATGGTGCCATTGGGATATTAGGTGTTACTGCTCTTTGTACATTTGATGCCGATGCTATCTGAATGTCAGGTGATCTCAAGTCGGAGAACATTTCGTCAAATTTAGTAGTATCTAATGGCCAAATACCAGCTGATCTGAAGCCATTTGCTGCTTTCTCTATATTGCTGATGCGATTGAAGGCTTTAGTAAAAAGTTCCAGAACTTCAAACTGTGTAATTCTTCGTCCAATGTTTGAAGCCACGTACAAATCACATTCCTTGTTATATGCAGTCTCAAGCGGTCCAAAAAATGTTAAATCCAGTGGCTGCATACGGTGCGATGTATGTGGTGGAAGGGATATCAGCACTAGCCCATTCTGCCGACATAGCAGATAGCAAGCAAGACTCACATGGCTTTCGTGATTGTCTAACACGAGTAGAATAGGTTCTTCAACAGTTGGTTTTGCATATGAGATAAAATGATGTAACCAATCTATGAATAGGTTTTCATTGATCCAACCCGAATCACTAACTGCTGCTACCATATCAGCGTTGCCTCCACGCAGTAGCTGAGCATTCATTCGTTGTCTCTTAAAAATAAAAAACGGAGGAACATACTTTCCTGGAGCACTGGATGCGCAAACAACAGTTGTTGTGGTACCTCTCTCACCACTTGTGGCCATGCCGACTTGTTTTTGTCCTTTCGGAGCTAAAATCCTCGAATTTCTTTGCACATTTGAAATGCCGGTCTCGTCAACATTGTAAATGCGATTAGCATTAAACTGATATTTTTTTTTGTGTGGCTTCGAGGTTATCGAAGAATATCTTCACTTCACTTTGATTAAACGCTGATATTCTATTGATGGACGTGGCTTCAGGTTTCCGCAGAGAAATATTGGGATCTTTTTTTAAAACCATAAAACCAATCTTTTCCCGCCATTGCAGTATTCTTATCAAAATTGTGCTTTGATTTATTTAATTCAGCAAATTTGAAAGCTATTTTTCGCACCATCTCTATAGTTAGACCATAAAATAATCTGCTACATTTCAAAATGTGTTCTTCCAATTCCTTTTCTTGTCCTTCAGTAAATATGGCCTTCCTTCCAGTTTGTGGCATCTTTACAATATCTTTGTTGAGATAGTCGTGTATAGTGCTTTTTGGAACAGCATATACAGTGGCTGCTTTTCCCAGTGAAAGTGATTTATTTTTAACTTCTTGAACGGCTCTTCCAAGGTCTTTTAATTTATATTTTTTCTCCGTCTTCCTTTCATAATCACGCGGCATCTTAAATATGTTTAACGTTTTAAAAATTGTTAAACTGGACCTATAATAGTAAGCGGGGTAATCACGGACGTCCGAGATTGCTCCACTCAATTCGTCCGCCAATACCCGATACACACAGAAACCTAAAACTATTTAATTTTTTGAGGTTACAAACTTGCAATGCCCGTGGTGATTATTTAAATAAGTTATATATTTAGTCGTTACTTCACAACAAAAATATCAGATTACTATTTTTTGCATAGAGTATTATACACGTATACAATTTATATGAAAAATTAGATGAAATTACAAGAAGAAAAAAGGATTAACACCGAGCGCGGCTTCACCTCACCAGTTACTGTTCGGCACTAAGTTCGGGTCCGACGATTGCGATACTCGAGATATCTACTATTTCTTTCTAACATGCGAATACCTTAGTGTTCGCCATTACCCGCCGTCCGTGATTCCCCCACCCTCCCCTACATTTTCGCACGTTTTGCTACTGTGAATACTACATATATAGGAATATTTGACTACAGCTTTTCGACCACCACATGAAGCCCCGCATTTTCTTTTGCATATATATGCAATAAGTTTCATTGAACCAGGTGCTGCGGGTGGCATGGTATTGGAGATTGGTTCTAGACCCTGTGTCGTTCATTTGCAACCCCATTCTCAAAGTTCTAGGCTCACCTGAAGCCATGTTTGAATTTCATGATAAGTTCGGAGAGCGTGTAGTCTGGCTGCGGCATGCGTTGGTGGTAGAGATGATAAATTCACTGTGTCTTCGTTGCTGATTTTGCGAATTAAACGTACGGAAATGACTTGATTATACCAAACATCAAAGTTTAATGATGCCCCTCCCCTCAACGTCAATTTACCTGTTCCGTGCATGCATCTGTCTATTGTGAATAGGAGAGGAGTTCAGAATTGAATTTGTAGACAATTTTCCGCTCTACAACTTTCAATATAACTGTTTTTCACGTAGAATCAGTTGTTTTTGGTTAGTCGCAGAAAAAGCATGCGTTCCAACTTTCGACACAAAAACACGCCTTGATATTGATTTAACAGAGAAAATTATGGCAACAAAATGAGTGGACATTTTATTGTCTGAAAAAAATGTCATTTGTATTTTTTGCGTCTGACAAATCGTTTAGGAGATATATGACAGAACGCGTAATCCAAGATGGCCGCTAACGCACAACCCCCCGTGCCGCGCCAACTCAGAGTTATACTCAGGATCAACCCCCTTATCACGTGGAAAAAAAAATCTACTGTAGCCTCATGTTTCACGGCGGCCATTTTTTCCCTTCCGACTGAACTAACAAACGTTTCTCAATGTGTCACTTATGTATCGAATCTCAATAATTCATAAAAAATCACAAATATATTGTTTTTCTTGTTAAGGTTCATTGACTAAGAGCTGGCTGCACAAAACCTGGTCAATCGGGTAATATAATGAAATGTTTTTGAAATGTGAGAACCCACAGCAAAACAGAAAGATCATTTAGTGCCTGGCAAAGTTTGTGCATAAGTTTTGTGTATTTTTCGAAAAAAGCCAATCATACCATAGAGTAACAGCTCCAAATTACTTTCGAAACTTATCTACAGAGATGGCCGAGAGGTTCAAGGCGCAGAGTTGAGCTCTGGATCTCAAACCCCAAACTTTCATTTCAATTCTCTATTTGAAATTGAGAAATAATTTGTTTTGGGAGGAATATGTTTTTTTTGTTTTTCCCTTCGAAATACGGAAATGATCTGTTTCGCTACAATTATTCGTCCCACTCACTCACAGAGACCATAAGAAAAATAATTCAGTGCCTGGGCAGAATTTGTTCACTAGTTTTGAATGCCCTCTCTACGAAACATTTTTGTACTGCAACCATACCAATGGAGTAACAGCTTGGAATTCTCAAAATTTTGTATTTATAGAGTAAAAAATTATATATTTTATTGCCTCGTTAAATCTTGTTCTAATTCCTTGGCCTTCTGATTGTGAACAAATTCTGCCCAGACACTATACGATTTTTTTCAATGATTGCTGTGAGTTTTGAAAACATTCCATTCTGTTACGCGATCGGCCAGGTTTTCTTTTCATGCAGTTAAGCTATCAGATACTCATTAAATTAATTTGGCTTCAACTTGATATGTAAGATATTTATACCGCCTGACATTTCAAGAGAAAGATATAGTGGGAGATGGATATGACTGGATCCGTTTGATGAAATGAAACTTTGTTCAACTAATAGAGGGTATGTTGTCGGCTACCAACGCAGGAAGCGAAGTAGGGGGTGTGTAATGATTCCATTATATTTGGAAAGATACAAAGTGTCTCTAATGAAGAACAATGTCACAGTTTTCAGGTCAAGCAGTAGATGGGGGTTGTTGGGGGTAGGATAACATTGTGAGAAATCGAGGGCATCTGGGGAAATAAAGGATATTCGTAGAAACACTGGGGATATTGACGAGCATTGAAGGATGGTGGGGAATCGGAAACACTCCCCACCGCCAAATTCTCAACCATTCGAGCATGTGTCAACGAAATGGAAACTTTTATGAGTAATTTTGTTTTATGAAAGTCTGGAAGTCATTGCGTGTGTAATGGTTTCGCTCGGCTACCCCTCAGAATTACACTTGAACCATATGTCTCGAGCACATTCTTTATGAACTGTCACTCACTTGTATTTATCTCTTTCAAAGTCATTTTTCAGAGACTGACTGTGAAAGTTTCAATTCGGTATTTCAATAGTTGAAATAAAATCATATTCATCTGAACAATTCTGAAGAGATAAATTTATAATCGGTCATCGTTCGAAAGATCTAGTCATAGGGATTCAAAACTCAAATTGTTTTCAAATTCAATGAAGTTGTTGAAATTGTATGATTTTTCGGATAGGACAACTGATAGAGATTTTTTCGTGACAAAAATAGTACCAGGAAACTGATTGTGCATTCATACGGAAGATAGTCCGTTATGTTTCCTAGTCACAACTATCATTGCCCAATTTGTTATAAACATTTATGAGCAAAAAATCGTGTTTTCGATTTCGAGATTTCCAAAGTAGAAGTACAGTAGTACTATAAAACGTCTATTCTCATTTTGCGTTAAAACCTGCATCATCAACCTGAAAAATTTGTAACCTAACCAATTTACCATACCCCATTTTAGTTTTTTTGGGGTTTCGATTTTTTTCGATGTTTTATTCTTGATGGTTTTTATAGTAACCGTACTAATACATAAATGAATATTTTTACTCGAACAGTTTTTATTAATCAAATACCAACAGAAATAAAAAGTATTGTATTTTACGCATCAAAAGAACATCACATACTAAACAGGTAAAAAAAAAATAAGGCACTGAGTTTTATAACAAACATATACTAAAACTGCGTGGTACCATAAAAAATTACAGATTACTAATTAACTTTTGTTCAAACAAAAAAATTATTCATCGATAAACGAGGTACAATTTTGACAGTAAAATTTGGCATGCGTCAGACATACCGCGGATTGCGGTATTGCAATCAGCACGGTGGTGCTTAGTTTCTACCCAACTGCTTGAAAGGAGGGTAATGTGTTTATCATGTTGTAGGTATGTTCCTTTGTGCCACTCTAGAGATCAAACACGTGGGCCGATTTTGATGACTATTACGTCAATCGAACTGTTTCAATTTTGCGAGTGCCACTAAAGACATGACAGTTATCAAAATTCAATATGGCGACAACCAAACGCCATATTGTGAATAAAAACATGACAGTTATTATCAAAATTCAATATAACGACAACCAGACGCCATATTGTGACAAAATTCAATATGGTGACAATCAGACGCCATATTGTGAAAAAGTTATAACGGCGTATAGCTTGTTACATCAGTAATAGGTGAATTTGCTCGTTAGTTGGTTTAGTTCGGTTTCAGTTACTATTTCGTTATCGTTACATTTTTAATACATTATCATTTGAATATTTTAATAGAAACTTAATCAAGTACAGCCAAACTCGGCTATAACGAACAGTTAATGACCAGAAATGGTGGGGGGGGGGGGGGGGGGGGGGGGGGGGGGGGGGGGGGGGGGGGGGGGGGGGGGGGGGGAGGGAAAAAAAAAAAAAAAAAAAAAAAAAAAAAAAAAAAAAAAAAAAAAAAAAAAAAAAAAAAAAAAAAAAAAAAAAAAAAAAAAAAAAAAAAAAAAAAAAAAAAAAAAACATACAGTAATAACAAAATTCAATATGGCGGCAACCAGACGCCATAATGTGACAAAATTAATATGGTGACAATCAGACGCCATATTGTGAATGAAGACATGACAGTAATAATCAAAATTCAATATGGCGGCAACCAGACGCCATAATGTGACAAAATTCAATATGGCGACAACCAGACGCCATATTGTGAAAAAGTTATAACAGCGTATAGCTTGGTACATCAGTAATTGGTTAATTTTTTCGTTAGTTGGATTATTTCGGTTTCAGTTACTATTTCATTTTCTTAACATTTTTAATACATTATCATTTGATTATTTTGATGGAAATTCAATTAAGTACAGTCAAACTCGGCTATAACGAACGGCTCAATGACTAGAAATGGTTTGTTATGTAGGGTGTTCGCTATGAAGAAAATATGCAGTACATGTATCCTGGTAGATTTTTTTTCGCGTAAATTGACGACATTGTTATTTTTTTGAGACCATAATCCCGGAAAATTTTTGCATTTGCGGACCCACTATCAAATTTTCAAACTATTTCCAGCTTAACCGACAATGTTATAGCCTTCCTGCATGCTATTGTAGTAGGGATATTGGTAGAATGCAGTTGAACACGTACTAACAGCGAAATAGGGGAATCTCACCGGTCGACTGCGGTCCTAAAATTTTGCAAATTTTCGGCACTTGATTGAACAATCTTTTCTCGGTAGTTCGTTCGACTGTATCTTGTTAGAGACTGAAATTATCCATCTTCTTTGTTGTTATAGTATATTCATTTGTTATTAGTGACATCGTTCATGTATCTTTGCTAGTGTATGATTCAGTACACATGGTGAGAGTTTGTATCTATTTGTTGTATACCTGAGTATTATATAACTCACAATTTTTTGAAGTCGAAAACTTCGTCGGTCGTGTGCAAGTCTTTCTCGTAAACTCAGTCTCCGGCATCGCTACAGAAACGATTTCAACACGTTAGAGATCAAATTTCGTCTCACAAAAAATTAACCGTGTTATAATCCTAACTGAAAAGTGTAAAATAAAAAAAGAATTTAAATAATAACTTTAGATTATTACCGTCTCATAATCCCAACTGAAAAGTGTAAAATAAAATAAGTTGATTTAAAAGAGATGGAAACAAGATGACCAGAAAATATTATCAGAAAATTATGTTTCAAGAGGTTAACTATTGTCCTCAATACTGTAAACAATCTCACGCAGTCGGAGGCAATAATTTCAATGTAAAATTAAAGAAGATGCCTCCGACTGCGTGAAATTGTTTACAGTATTAAGTTCAATAATTAACCTCTCAAAACATAATTTTCTGACATTATTTTCTAGTCATCTTCTTTCAATCTTTTTTAAAGTACACTTTCTACGCAATGTTTTTTGTTTTTTTATTAACTTTTTTTATTCTGTGTAGATAATATTTTTGCACGTACAATCCCCGACTGCTGAATTTATTGTTGCTTCGATGGGCTCATCCAAAATTTCGGCAATTTGCGTGGAATCCAAAAAATATTTTTAATAAAATCGTCCTCCGAATATCTCTATCTCTCTCTATGTCATTGGATTTAGCTTTCAATCGGCGATGTAATCCAGCAATCCCCTCTCACGGAATCCTTACGTAATCGGGGCTTCCTCTGGTGAACACAGCTGTCTTGCTCGAAGCGATCTTGGGTTTAGATTATTTCGTAAATGCACGTTATTCAGAACAGCAGTGCGTGTTATGTGTAGTCTTTGTAACTGAGTTCATACGCCACCATAGGAGCAGTACTGTTAATTGGAACGCAACAGTGAATCGTGGAGGCAGAATCACCCTCAACACTATTCCATAAGTTTGGTAGATACTCTTGCTCTCTTCCATAGCTTCCTGCTGTCTAAACTTCAATAATAGTTGTTATATATTGAACTAGAATAAAATTTTATGAAGTAATCATTTTCGTCGTATCGAGAACCTACGTGGAGTGTGGTATACCCCAGGGCACTCCTGACAAGTCTATCTCACAGCCCAGTTGATTTCATACTAGATGGTTCTCAAGCATTCCAAAGATCAATGTGTTCTAGGAAGCAATAGGTAACCAACAATACGTGAACTCAGTAATGAAAGAAATATTGGCATTTCAAAACATCTGGGGTAACGTAGGGTTAAAATGATTGAAATAGGTGAGAAATACTTGCAAACATGACCGACCGCGTCTGATGCTCTACCCCCCTCTCAGCCGCTTTCACGCGCTCGCCCTTTTTCGGTAATTTCACACCTTTTTCGCAGAATTTGAACTATAATGAGAATAAACATTTTGTGGTTCTATACTTCTACTTTTGAAATATTCTTGAATAATTGGAATCGGATCACCTAAGGAGATGTACAACATTGTGCAGGACACGAAATTACTGGAATGGATTCTGTAGAAGGGAGCAACCACCGAAAAGGTTATGATCCCGAGTGCCCCCGAGGCGGGATCGGAAGAGGACTCGTCAGGGTCCTGTTCAAACGATAGGGGCCGCCCAGATGGACCTCCAGCACAGCAAGGTAGCCACGACAGTACATGCAGAGGAGGAAAATCAAAGCGGCACATAAACGGGAACCAGGTAAGATACAATGGACCAGAGGGCTCAAGTGTCGTCGGAGGCCACAGCCTGACAAGCCTACAGGGTGAAAGTTTTAGTGGGTGAACCTGTGTCAGGTAGTTCTACACTTTATCCGTAATGGATATCATCCACCTCTCAAAAATAACCTATGACATATCCAGTCCTGCTCCAATAAAGTTCAATGAAAAATTCAAATTGCAATTATACAAAAACTGATGTCAACACGCCTGATGTTACAGGTATAAAAATTTGATTGGATACCCGATCCAGATTCATTAAATACCAGGTAGATCGCAAAGTATTGAGATCAAGTAAGCGGGTGAGATCCAAAACCTTCCATGCTGATAAAAATTCACAAATATATACTGATATTTCGGTAAACGATAAGTGACCCAAAATATATTGCCGGCCATGTGGGTTTTCTCAGGGTATTGGTGATTTCTTTTGAATGAATGGAGAATTTCAATGTTTTCTTTTAGACTATTCAACTTAAATTTACTCTTGTCTCTGTAATTTGGAGTTGGCCCGAATTTTTTGTGTATGTGGAAGTAGTTTTCTTGTCCGTATGAGTTCATTCCTACTCCCTTGGAAATTATACGACGCTGGGAAACTACCTTTTGGGCAGCCGCGAATTATTCGTAGCTTTGCAGAACGAAAAATTGTGATTTCTTCTTGCTTCCGGTATATTACTGAGTAGAACACGTTTTCTTCCTGAACATTTTTGGGGATCAAAACTCGGTAGTTTATACAAGCGGACTCAGTTTTGTAATTTGGTGCCAGGAAAATCTGTGGTATTTTCTACAGGGATATTTGGTGAAAGCCGCTGAGTCTGCCTACGACGTTATCGGATATATTGTACCGGAGAAGCAAAATTAGTCCCCCGCCAAAGGGCCAGTTTCTTTCCAATCCACCCCCCAACCACGTAAGTCTTTCCTTTTGTTACTCTCGCATGTTGCCATAGGATTGTATAGAGGCGAAACTTATTTTGTTCTTCTTCGTAGGGCTTGCTCCCTTGCCCCGACCTCCAGAGGTTCACTGTCAGCTCCTGCCGACGTTATAGTTGTCGTAGATTACGGGGAAGTCCAGGTTCAACTTTCCTCGCACCCAGGAATAAGGATTCCGGGACGTTCGTGAATGCCGCTCGGTGACAGGGTTGACCCTTGGACAGCCACCATTCCTCAGGCATACAGCAGATTAACCCATGGACAGCCACCAACCCTCAGGCACACAGTTCGCTTGGCAATCGACGAAGGCAGCTGAGTCTCTCACCCTCATAAATTACTTTTATTTTGCGAGCTCCTTTCCAATTGGTTTGATCAGTTCGAAAATTGATGACGGGTTCCAAGAAAACATGATATTCCATAAGTTTTCATGATTTGTGAAATAATTTATTGATTGTATCACACGCAAATGAGATCTCACTTGGGTACGTGAAATCAGGTTATTTTTATTTATATTGAATGGTATTAAACGCATAGAGATAAACTGGTGGCATACTGTTAGAAACTATATATTTTTTTATTAAAACTAAAAAGTGGGCGATTGTGTTCTGTTGATGGGGGTTTTCCCAAACCCAGTTTTACAGAGAACCCACCCGAGAAACCGTGTTCCAGTGATTCTAGAGTTTTACCCAAGGGGGTGCACTGGAGCACGATAAATCATTTTCTTATCAGTTCATCTCAGGGAAATAACTGCCCTCGATATCTCTCATTATTATTCAGAGTCACGTACCACCCCCGAAGGTAATACACATGAAGTACATATTAATCACTACTATGTTGCGGAGAACCTGCGCTACAACAAAATGGCGATGTTATGAGTTTTCGTAAGAAAACGATTTTTCCGGATTTTCCGAGTTACTAATGATCGAATCGAGTTGTTCTGTACAATTTGACCATTAAGAGTATCGAGATTCCTTTCCCTCATTAGTTTTCATGTTACAAGCGACAAACGAAAAAAAACAAAAATACTCAAACAAAATTGAAAATGGGTTATGGCATACCACACGTGTGTTCGGTTACACATTTTTCAGGTGGGTGATGAAGGGTTTTAACGCAAAATGAGAATAGACGTTTTGTAGTACTATACTTCTACTTTCGGAATCTAAAACACGATTTTTTGCTCTCAAAGGTTTTAACAAATTAATAATTAAAATGAAGGTCTCTTTTATCTTCAAGTAATATACATAGAAGTCATTATATTTTAATAGTAATAAAAAACAGATTACTGAATATAAAGGGCGAAGTTAATTTTCTGCAGAGAAAACAGTAGCTTCACTACGAAAATGTTCTCCCAGTTAATTAAGCAATGAGAGTGGCTAGTCAGAAACATAACAGGATATAACTACAGTCAGTTTCCTGGTACTATTTTGTCATTTTCTTCTTTATAGGCCAATCAAGCCTATAATAATTGAAGTTTCGTTACAGGTGAAACTGATGATTCTCAATTTCAGAATATAAAAAATCTAGGAAAATACAAAGACATTTGCTCTTACGTCCCCAAAAAAGTATGTTCATGAATTTAACCGTGTATGTATTTTTACAAGCTCTTATTTAACTTAGTTCGTTCTTATGTCATTCTGTCATTGTCATCCTTTCCGGTTCAAAATTTGTAATCCAGTTTTGGAGCACTTGCTGACAACCTATTGAGCTGAAATTTGGCACTTGTTCATAGTTCCGGTGACAATCAATGCATTTTGAGAAAAAAACTAAATTGCGACTCCAATATGGCGGACAAGTTTTCTGATTATGGTCCGATTCGATTCAAAATTGGTATGTGGGGGTTTTCGGGATCAGAGATTATTATTTTTTTTTAAATTCATGAATTCAAGATGGCGGCTCCGAAAAGGTGGAGGAGTTTTGTAATTATGATCCGATTCTATTCAAAATTTGTATGTGGGAGTTTTCGGATTCGGAGATTATGAATTTTTTGTTAAAACTTATGGAATTGGAATGACGGCTCATGTAATTTTTGTTAGGGAAAAAAACAAAATGGCGCTCCAAGATGGCGGATGAGATTTAGTTATGGTCCGATTCAAAATTGGTATGTGGGGTTTTCAGGGTCGAAATGATGAATTTTTCTCAAAATTCATAAAATCAAAATGGCGGCTCCACGATGGCTGATGGTCTCTGTGTTTATGGACGATTCCATTGAATTGGGGGGGTTTTGGTGTCGGAGATTATCAATTTTGTCGAAGATTATTGTTTTTCAGTTGGAATTCCTAAATTGAAGATGGCAACTCCAAGATGGCGGATGAGTTAATCTTTAGATGGTCTCCTCTTCGAAGGACTAGATAGCTCAGAACTTACAGGAAAAAAGCCCTCATAATAAGGATGCTTTAACAAAAATGTAGAGATTAGGGCGTACTTAAGTACTAAAAGCACAAAATAAAATAATTAACAAAAAACCTTTTCAAGACAAGCTTCCATTCAAATGCACTGAAAAGTAAAAATAATTGCTATGGATGTGTGAAAACTTTACGCGACAAGCTTTTGAATCCACAGTGCCTTCCATTTAAAACGAGCCACCCTGAATAACTTTTGGTACAATGATTTTAGGGAAAAATAAAGAATTAGGTCAACAATAGTATACAGGGGGACACATTTTGACATATTCACATTTGATGTTACTTCCACTATCGCACCCCCAGAGCATGTCACCATTTTTTTTAAATGGATCACCCTATATTGTTTCGCATTATCAGATGCTTCATGATGAGCAGATTTCAACAATGTATAAAATTATGGTGTGATGCATATGGTTCGGGAGCTACAAATTATTTTATTTGAAAACGAGCCACCCTGAATGAACTTCTGTTCAATCTGTTACCTAGGTTTCATAGGTGTTTTTTTGAAGTATTCTTCAAAAAAGTCATTTTTTGCCTACTCGATATTCTCTTCATTTTGTATTTGTCTCATTCTACAATAACGATTATCTAACAGGTGAAGTTACAATTGGTGTTTCTGTTTTTGTGAATTCTTGAGAAGCAATGGTTTATACGCTTCGAGAACGGATTGAAATAGTGAGTTTGTACTACCAGAATGGAAATAGTGCTACAGCTGCTTCCCGTATGTTCAATGATAATCATCCAGGAAGAAATGTACAACACAAATACATTTCTGAATTATTGAACAAATTTATGGAAACTGGATCTGTTAGCAATAAAAAGCATAACCGTTCAAGAGTGAAGCTATTTCTATTGCAGTTTTAGGGCACGTTGGACTAATGGAAAATACGCAATCTCTCTATCTCGAGAATCAGGAATCAGTCGCACAAATGTTTACAGGATCCTTCAAGTACAAATTTCATCCATATAAGATTAGACTAGTTCATGAATTGAACGAAGATGATTTCGATAGACGTATCGAGTTTTGTGAAAGTCTCACTGAACGGATCAACTTGCATCAGAATTTCTTGAATAAAATTTGTTTTTCGGATGAAAGTACGTTTAGTTTGAATGGAGAGGTGAATCGGCAAAATTGTCGATATTGGAGTGATACGAGTCCTCATTTATACCGTCAAGTTCATTAGGTGACCACATCATAGGACCTTTTTTATCGATGGTAATTTGACTGGTGAGAAATATTTGGATATGTTGGAGAATCGAATAATACCGTGTATCAATAGGGCAATTGAGGAGAATATGAATTTATTCGAACAAGAAATAGTTTTTCAGCAGGATGGTGCACCTCCTCATTATGCAGCTCCAGTGCGACAGTTTTTGGATGATCATTTTCCTGGTCGCTGGATTGGCAGAAGAGGTCCTACAGAATGGCCACCAAGGTGTCCGGATCTCACTCCTGTAGATTTCTTTCTATGAGGTCATTTGAAGTCTAAAGTGTATGAGATAGAATCAACAACATTAGAAGATTTGAGAGAGAATATCATTAGGCATTGCAGATAAATAACTCCCGAGATTCTCAACCATGTGAGGGCGGCAATGGAAGCTTGTTTGTACCATTGTATGGAAGTTGGTGGAAACGTTTTTGAACATTTACTATAGAAATTGTTTTTCTTCTCATTGTCAAGTCATCAGATTTTGATTCAAGAATTTAATAAAAAATCTCTTTTTCTGATTTATTGCTTCATTTGTCTCTAGAACGAATATTTCAAAATATGGCCTCCTGTATGAATTGTTGACCTGTTTTTTTATTTTTACTGCGAATCATTGTTTCAAAAGTTATTCAGGGTGGCTCGTTTTCAACCAAATAATTTGTAGCTCCCGAACCATATGCGTCAGACCATATGTTTTATACTTTGTTGAAATCTGCTCATCATGATCCATTTAAAAAAAATGGTGACATGCTCTGGGAGTGCGATAGTGGAAGTAACATCAAATGTAAATATGTCAAAATGTGTCCCCCTGTATACTATTGTTGACGTGTTTTTTTATTTTTCCTGAAAATTATTGTACCAAAAGTTATTCAGGGTGGCTCGTTTTAAATGGAATGCACTGTATAACTCAGGGAATAACCTACATCACACATCCAAAGCAATTATTTTCTACTTTTTAGTGTATTTGAATAAAAGCTTGTCTTAAAAAGGTTTTTTTATTAATTATTTGATCTTACAATATATGTATACTCTTCATTTCACACATTTCCACGATGTAAACAATACGATTAGTTGACAGTCGTGTGACCACCCGAAACTCGCGTTCGCTTTTGGCGTTCACGTGACCGACCGATGTCTAACGACACCTCCGACGGATATCTTGAGCCAGTGTCTCACGGCGCGAGACCGATTGACTCGCGTAGGATCGAGACTTGACAAGCCTAAGCTCGAGGTTCCGACCGTTCCCATGAAATGTCGGTAATTCTACAATATCAAAGGCAGTGGCACGACCAGCTGGCTCGTACTGTGAGGCTTGTCGAGCAGTCTCACGGCGCGAGGGTGCCTGTCGACGGAGTCAGCTACGACGGGAGAGCGGTCATTCAGAGAGACAGTTTGGTGGCGGCAGAGTATTGTGTATCAACATAAAGTGAAATTCAGAAGCAATAATTGAAATCTAAGATTTATATGGGACCCAATCACAGAAAATAATATACAGGGTCCTGCAACAGTGGCGCGGTGTTCCATATCTCTATTTAGGAAACTGATAGGAATCTGTATTTCTATAATATTACCTTATTGCTCGAGCTCGACGAAATAAAAGAATTGTCGGTCACACAGAGTGTTCAATTTTTTCTTGGCCGATCCCAATTGTGTTTTTTTAAATGGCAACCTATATTTTTTATCGCTTTTTCGATTTCTACATAGAAAACAAAAGATACTTTATGCATATCTTCACTCCGAAAATATTGACGGTTTTCGAGATTTCTAGCATGACATTTTTTTTTCAATATTCGTCACCCAGAATATATGAAATTATAAAGTTGTACCAAGTCCAATTGAAATTTTTTTTGGTCGAATATTCTACATTGGTAACTCTCCTGAACGATATATCTGAAATCGACATGTGATATACAGGGTATGAAAAACAGCTTGCCACATATTGTAAATAAAAATTTGCAGAATCTTCCTTATTTTAAATGGAACACCCTGTATATTATCGATCCATAAGAAGCGCCAACAAAGGCTCTACAAATGTCATCAAGTGGTAAAGTTTACTTGTTTTTTCTTAAAACAGCTATTTTTTTCGAAAAATGGCAAGTATTCATATTTCTTCGCTATAATCTCAATGAACGACTTTTTCCAAAGCAAAATCCATTTGAAGACTGATAGAATATACAAAAGCTATCTTGTTTCAATTACGTACATTTGTCCTATTGTTTTTCTTAAAAAAAAATTTTTTTTGAACACTGATAATTATTTCTATTTCATCGCCATAATATCAATGATTTTTTTACTGTGAAATCCATATTTGACGGCTGTGATCGAGATTATGTTATATTTGTAACACATTTATTCCCTGTTGCTAGATAAACAAGTTGTGAATTACATCACAAAATGTACGTTCTTGAATATTTACAATAATTTCAATAATCTCGAAATTTGTGCCATATTATTTCGGTCTAAAATAACCTTTCAGCGAATGAAATATTTATTGGAAATCAAGTAGTCTGGCAGATGACAGATCAAAATATTTGCCTGCAAATAAGTATTGAAATCTTTAGTGAATCGTGTGAAGTTGAACTTTTGATAAAATTTCATCAGAATGTTGTTTTCAAAAAGTGATTCGATTGATATCATTTTCCTATTAGGTGAATCAGACAAGAATTTTTCATTGGCCAGTATAATTTATTCTCAACGGTATCCAGATAGGAGGCATCCAGATGAAAGATCTTTCCGAAAGGTCCTGACACAATTTGAACTGGAAGTATCAATTATTCTGAACATGAGCCAGCTATTAATGAAGATAATGAATTGCGAGTTTTTCTTGCTGTTGAAGAAGAACGACAAATTGGTGAAATAGTGGATATTAGTGAGAGATCAGTGCAAAAAATTTTGAAGGAACATCGCTTTCATCCATTCATCCATACCACGTTTAATTACATCCAGAACTACTGTATGCCGATTTTGAGAAAAGAGAGATTTTGCAATTGGGCGATGGGAGAAATTCGTCGAGACGAATATTTTTTCAACAACATTTTAAGGTCGGATGAATCGACATTCCATAAGAATGGATTTGTGAATCGACATAATTACCATTATTATTCGACAGAAAATCCCCACTTATTGAGACAGGTGAATTATCAATATAGGTGGTCGATGAATGTCTGGGGAGGCATCATTGGAGAAAATGTAATTGGTCCATACTTCTTTGAGGAATTGAATGGACCAATGTATCTCAATTTCTCACGGAATGATTTACCAGGTTGAAAAGGGAAACATTCTCAATTGAATATTGATAGAAAGATTTTTCTGTGAATTGAAAAATCCACGATTAAAATTCATTTTAATCGTGGATTTTTCAATTCACAGAAAAATCTTTCTATCAATATTCAATTGAGAATGTTTCCCTTTTCAACATGAATACCCCACAAGAGGTTATCTTGACGATGGAAGATAGTGACTAAAGTTTATCTTTCAGTCGCAGATGATTCCACATCTGATTTTATGAACATCCTGTTTATATTTTCAACAAATCGATTTACCAGGATTGTTAGAAGATATTCCTCTTGACCTTCGCAATAGAATGTGGTTACAACATGATGACGCTCCTGCTCATTATTCGGCAGAAGTATGAAGTATTTCCCAATTAATGGATAGGACGGAATGGGCCCATCAGGTGGCCCGCTAGATCACCAGATTCAACAAAACTGGATTTTTTCTTTGGGGCATACATAAAAAATATGGTTTTTGTCGAACCACCAACTTCTTCCGAAAATATGCGACTTAGAATAACGAATGCTTTTCGCAGCATTACACTAGCTGTCTTACGCAGGGTAGAACATTCTTTCAAACATAGACTTCAGCTCTGCATTCAAGAAAATGGAAGACATATTGAACATATTTTATAAAAGTTTCATTATCAACCTTCATTAAACTTTCCTTTTCTAGTTTGCCAGTGGACAATTTAAATATCTAGAACTTAAGCTCTGACTGTAGGTAATTCATGAATATACACCATAACATGAAACAAAAATTTATTAGTAATATTCATAATGTTTTTTCATTTAATGGTGTTTGGTTTGATATTGCACGATTTATGTATGAAATTCTGCATCCAATGAAAAGAATAATTTTCCATTTAGAAAAATGTGATACATACATTTATTTCATAAAAAAAAATTTGTTTGGACACCTTGTAATGTACATAATTGAAATAAGATATCTTTCGTAAGTTCTTATCAGTTGTCAAATGGATTTCGCTTTGAAAGAAGTCGTTCATTCAGATTATAGCGAAGAAATATGAATACTTGCCATTTTTCGAAAAAAAGAGCTGTGTTAAGAAAAACTAGTAAACTTAACCATAGGGAATATTTGATGACATTTGTAGAGCCTCTGTTGGCGCTCCTTATGGATCGATAATATACAGGGTGTTCCATTCAAAATAAGGAAGATTCTGCAAATTTGTATTTACAATATGTGGCATATCACAGGTCGATTTCAGATATATCTTTTGAGAGAGTTACCAATGTGGAATATTTGACCAATTCAATTCAATTGGACTTGGCACAACTTTATAATTTCAAATATTCTGAGTGACGAATATTGGAAAAAAACCTGTCATGCTAGAAATTTCGAAAACCGTCAATATTTTCGGAGTGAATATATACATATAAAGTATCTTTTATTTTCTATGTAGAAATCGAAATAGCGATGAAAAATATGGGTTGCCATTTGAAAAAACAGAGTTGGGATCCGCCCAGAAAAAATTGAACACCCTGTGTGACCAACAGATTCTTATTTTGTCGAGTTCGAGCAATAAGGAAATATTATAGAAATATAGATTCCTATCTGTTTCCTAAATAGAGATATGGAACACCGCGCCACAGTTGCAGGACCCTGTATAATGATACGCTGCTGCACATGCTATCCATTGTAAACTAAATAACTGCACTGGACAATACCTGCCTTCTCTGGCTAGTGTACCATTCTCAAGTCACGGATAGACAACGAGCCAGTCAAATTATACACGCCGTGAGACCGATCAGGCTCGAGATTGCACAAGCCTCACTCCTGTGCTCCAAGCACAATTTTCCAAGTCTCGCGCCGTGAGGCACCGACTCGACAGTTCTTTATTCTGTAGCATGAACATTTATTTATCTGTAGCGTCCCTGCATATAAGTCAAAACAACTCCTAGAAAACCCATATTATGAGAGGTATCGCATTGTATTTTTGTTTCGGAGTCTGCCCAGGATGATTCGGCTGTTAGCCAATAACTATCAAATTATAATAACAATTTACTGATGCACTTTATCACGTTAACGAGATAGTTATTCACTTAGGAGGATAGTTGGTTGCTGTAGATACAAATTCGGTTCGTTCGCACGAAATTCATATGTGTAACTATATTGTTTCTTCACGGGTGCGGTTGGTTCGAATAATCAGAAACCATGACATGATTTTTTTTATTTTGTTGTGAGGTATTTCCTATATTTCCCGCAGAAACTGCAAATTGAATGCCTTCAACATATCCAGACGAAGGTTACAAAAGAAAACATCTTTTTGTTCACTCCGAGGGGATTATTGTGAATGTTCAGTAACATGAAATGTTGGAAAATCCCAAGAAAGAGTTGTATGTAATAAAATAGTTTATAACTGCACCTAAAAGAGACTGTATTAGAAACCAGTTATTGGACATGAATATTTGATGGAAATGAAATCCCTGCCATTCATAGGGTACTGAATAATATCAATTTATCGAATTTCTATAGAACAACGTTTATGAATTATTGAAATGACTCAATTTCAAACTATATTTCTACTAGAAATAGCTTGCTTGTTGATAAGATTATTCTACGGAAGATAAATTATGCAATGATGTTATCCATACAACTTTTGTTGTATCAGGTCAGAAGTAATGGTAGTAATAATCAGATGATGATTATTCATTTGATTTTCCTATAAATATGTAGGTTTTATTGAATTAGAATATAATACTTGAATATAACTGATACTTCATCGTTTTATCGTGCACCTTTCAACATTCGATCATTCAAACTTTCACTCGTCGAACCTGAATCGATTATATTTTTTTTATCTTCATCTGCCCTTCTTTCCATGTACTGGGCGATGGTTGAATGTTGGTCACCACCTTTGCTGAAAAAAAACCTAACTAGTTTCCTTAACAAATTTCACTCTTCTTACATAACGTGTTGTATGAAATTTTTCGTTTCATGTTCATTATGGTTGATTCATCTTATTTTCGGGTACTTGAAACCACATCATCCTTCTGACATTCCATGAAGGCTGGTTTCCGTTTTTCTATAGAAATATTTTCGTTTTGTTATTTATCATAATGGTAAATATTTATTGTGTCGTGCCAAAACCTTGAAAGGACCAGAATATGGTTGTTGGAGTGGATTTTCAACTCCATCTACCCTCATGAAAACATGAGTAGTGGTAGACAGTTCTTTGTTTTCATTTTTCCCATCTTCCTTTTTGATTCAATAGAAATTCTTCATGATTAGGGTTAAACTTCCATGACCATTTTCCATGAATTCTTAATGTTGTTCCATATACATTTCCGCGCAACTTATCCACCTAGTCTTCTTTTGGGGCAATTCGTATACCAAATAGGATAGTTGACAAATTTTCAGATCTTTTCTGAGTGGAATAACATTTCAGAGCAGCTTTCATGGTTCTATGGAATCATTGAATCGTTCCGTGGGAACTTGGATGATATGGTGTAGTTCTTAAGAGTTAAAAACCCATAATTTTCGGAAATTCCTTGAAAAGACTGTTCTCAAACTGCCTTCATTGATCAGAAGTTATTCTTGGGGGTACTCCAAATCTTGCTACTATTTTAGCACACATGTCTCTCATGGTGAATGCTTCTACCCATCTAGAATATCGGTCTAAACAGGTGAGGCAATGAGAAAAACCATTTTAGGGAGGCAAAGGTCCTACCATGTCGATATTCAAATGTTCAAGCCGTGAATCTGGTATGTTATATTTCCCAACAGAATTTGAAAAGAGGGTTATTTCTGTTTGATTTTTGACAAGGAATGTAATTTCGTACCCCTTTCCGAATATCTTTCCCAATTTGGGGCCAAATATATTTACTTTTAATAATCTTGATTGAAGCTTTTTTACCAGGATGAGATAAGCAGTGGAATTTCTTGAAAATTCCTTCCCTTGAAATTGCAGGAACGTAAGGTCTTATATAGTTACTCGAAATATCACAGAATATTTTAATGATGGGTAATTCTTTTTTTTTTTCAAGAGAAGTTTTGCCTGATAACAAATTTTCAAGCTCTTGAAGTTGTTCTTCTCCCCATCTGCTATTATCTATAGTATTATGTAGTGTTATATCTGATATCCTCGATAATGGATCAGCTATAATATTTTCTGAACCAGAAATGTCAGCTATCGGTTGATAGCTGACTGATGAAATCTAAGTATCTGGTTTGTTTATGAACTCTTGTTGAATGCAAAAATGAATGGTTTGAGGTCAGAATAGCATGAAGCAGAAATTGCAAGAAGTTCTTTACCATACGTACTATATTTCATTTGTGCATTGGAGAGTTTTGAAGAGAAAAATCACAAAGGTTTCCAAATTCATCTTAATATTGTTCTACTGTTGCACCGATATAACCACTTGATGCTCTATCATCAATGACAATGGAGAGACATGGAAGATGTACTAGTTAGTAATGCAGCATTGGCTATGGCTTCTTTCAATTTCACGAATGCACTTCCTTGCTGAGTATTCGAGGACAGTTTTTCATTGCATTTTGGATTGTCTTTTTGGAACTCAGTCAATGGGGTGGAGCCTGAATTTCTGCAGCATTTGAGATTGATGTTCTGTAGAAGTTAACCATTCCCAGAAACCTTCTTAGTGATTTCAAATCCTTAGGTTTGTCGTAATCCAGGATGCTTTTAATTTCTCGTCGTAGGTTTGATTCATTTTCTTTACATGATAACCAGGAATTCAATTGATTTCTTCCCAAATTAACTTCTTTCTTCGATACCATAATTGTTGTGAATTTGAAACAATTGTTTCAGGTGATCTCCATGTTCTTCTTCGTTTTTGGACGCTATAAAAAAATCATCTATATAACGAAAACCAAAATCCAGGTCTCTAGTCATTTGATGGATATATCTTTGACATGTTTGTGCTGCGTTCCGTAAGCCAAATGGCATCTTCAGGTATTCAAATTATTCGAGAAGTGTTGTAATAGCTGTTTTTTCTATATCTTCTTCTGCTATAGAAATTTGATGAAATGCTTAAACCAAATCAATTTTTGAAAATATTTTTTTGTTCTCTAATTGGAAAGTGAAATCTCTGATATTCGGCAAAATATATCTATCTGGAACTGTTTTACAGTTTAGAAATCTGTTATCTCCACAAGCTCCAGTCTCCATTTGATTTTCGGACCATTTATAGAGGCCTTGCCCATAGACTTTTCGAAGGTCGAATGATGTCCGTTTTAACAAATATTCAATCTCTTTCTTTGCAGCTTATGATTTTTCTGCATTCAATCTACGAACTTTACAGTAGATAGGTTGTCCTTTAGTTATTATTTGATGTCGACTATTTGTTCCATGATTTGTTTCATTCAAGGTGGATCTGGCAAGTTCAGGAAATTGTGCTAAAATACTGTGATATGGAATATCTTCGTTCATTGTTCTAATAATCGGACACTTCTCTGAAACATATAATGTACATGTGATAAATTCGTACTACTATCTATAATCCTTTTGCTTTTGATATCGATTAGTTAACCAAATTTCATGAGAAAATCAGCTCCGATGATAGCCCTATCGATATTGGCTATAACAAATGGCCAACTGGAATTCCTCCTCAATCCTACTGATACATTCAAAACATGTTCACCAAACGTGTCTATCTACGTCCAGTTAGCTGCGTACAATGGTTTATCAGAATGTCGGACAAATGGTGAATCTTTCTTCATTATGGGAATTATCGAAACGTTAGAACCACTATCGATGAGAAAATCCATTCGAGTAGTCGGATCATGAATGAAAAGACGACTTTTTCTTAGGCCGCAAACGTCTGTCGTCATTAACGACTGGCCTGTTCGTTTTCCGATTTGTAATTATAGTTACAAGGTGAAACACATTTTCTCGCCTTATCCTTGAATCTCTGAAGATAATAACACATTGATTTCTGTTGATTTGAACTGCTTCGACTTTTAGAATTGTAACCTAATCTTGACAAACTGTTTTACTGAAATTGGTAACTTTTTTAACCAAGTGATGAAGTGTTTGGTCATTTGTCCTGAGGCTAGGTCAGTCATGTCCCTATATAATTGACTAAGCTTTTTGTCTCCCAATTGACATTTAGAAATTTTGTGCATTTTCATCAATGGATTTTTCAAAATTTGGTATGAATTTAATTCATTTTCATTTTTGAACAAATTTTAATTTTCTTCAACAATAATGCAATCTAGTGAAGAAATGACTTTCCCAACTTTGAATGAAATACCACTTATATTGAAAAGGGTTTCTACTGCATTGAGCCATAACTCCGGTTCTTTTTTCCAGAAGAAGGGGAGGATGACTGATTTCGCTCGATTGAATTCTCTGTCTTGATTATTCGAAAGCTCTGGCATTGTCCTAGTTGAGTTATTAGTAATCGTAAAAATTATTTCTAAAGTTTGTGAATTACTTTCCTCTTTGTGGTTGATGAATTCTTCTAATTTCCTATTTGTTTCCTTCAATTGATCCATAAGACGTACATATAAAAACTCAATACTATTTATTCTTTTTGTCATATTTTCTATATTGTCCTCTGGCTTTCTTGTAGTTGTTTCAATAGATCTGTGAAATCGAAGTCACTTGGGTTGATGAGTTCTGGGGGTTTCTTGAGAATTTCTGCTTCTCCTGTGATTTTTATATCTGACTCTGTTTCATTGGCATCAATGACAAAAGGTCGTAATTTTTTCATTATTTCTTCTTTCTTGAGATGCTGGAGTATTTTCACCATGTTCTTTGAGTTCCTTCTTCATCGGGGTCACAAATTGTAGGTTTTATTGAATTACAATAAAATACTTGAATATAACTATTACTTTATCGTTTTATCGCTAATCTTTTAACATTTGATCATTCAAACTCTTCCTAATCAATCCTGAATCGATTGCCTTTTCTTTTATCTCTATATGCCCTTCTTCCATGTACTGGGCGATGGATGAATGTTGGTCACCACAGATATCCGATAGATATAAAAGATGAAGTGGGAGATACTTCATTCAAATTAGGAGACGTTGAAAATATTTTCAATACAGGTTGAGACAATCTGATAGGAGAAACTTTCCATAGTGATACTTTTCAATTCAATATCTCTCAAATATTTAAGCAGATTTCAAGGACTATATGTGCCGTGAAACGACTGGTCATAATCCGACCTTGATCGGAGTTTCCGGTCCTTCGGGTAAAATGTGTTCTAGCTGACATTCGAATGGACGCGTCAAGTATCAAAATTTTACATTTTCAAAATCAATTTTCTCAGTTATGAATTCAGCAAATTTGAAAAACTTGATATTGCTGACCAGAAAATGGAAATCCCTTTCGAACAAGGTGCCACACGACCCCTTTCTCGTTTAAAATTTCTGAAGGGGTGCTCATAATTCAGAGGATGTGCAAGAAGGGGATAATATTTTCATACTGTGAATTGTCAAATTGACAATAGAAATCGACCTATTTCAGGTTTTTTTAAACAAATACATAATAACGCGAAAAATTAATTTATTTCAAACCTATGGACCGCACTGTATTAATACAAAATATATTCGATGAGTACTCATGAATAATTTATACAGTGCTTCTCAAAAGTCCCTCCCCCCCTCTTATTTTTGGAACGATTATACATAAACAAGTGAAATTTGGAAACTGAATATTGAAGGTTGTAAACTTCCCTACTAGTGATGATAGATGACGACATCGTCAAAGATGACGTCACAAGGCCATTGTGACCAATAATTTTAAATGGAACCCTACGGCAAGCGACATCTCTTAAAAAAGGCATCGAAAAAACCTATTCAATGATACTAATTTTGTTTGTGTTTATGGCAGGTTTGGCAACTCGCTTTCAAAAAACGCAAAGCTGTGATGAATTAAATCAGTTAATACTAAAATTCCAAATTCAAGCTCCGCCTCTGGATAGTTGTCAAATAAGCTGACGTTTTTGTTGGTCTCCCTAATTCGACGTTTTTGTAATTGTCCAAGTTTTTGTACAATTAATAATTTGTGTATTGTTGATCGAACGTTCAACTGTTTTAGCAGCTTTTGGTACTTTTAATATTTTTGTACATTTTGATAATTTGTTAAACTGTTGTGAGCCGAACGTTTGAGTGCTTCAAGAAGCGAAATGGTACGTGCTTTAGGTGATAAAGTAGCAGCGATCCTAATTCTTGGTGAAACTGGCAAAATATTCATGCAGCAGAACGCATTTTTAATGGGAGATTTCCCGATCGCCCCGTTTCGAGGAATTATTTAGGGCAGCTTCTTCGTAAGTTTGAAAGAACGGGTAGTATTAATGATGCAAAACGATGTGACAGACCACAAATTTCTGATGAGAAAAAAATTGATATACTGGCAGAAGTAATAGTTAATCCTACTTCTTCAACAACTCACGTTGCATCTACCTGTGAAGTCAGTCGAAGAACAGTACACAGGGTGTTGAAAAAAAAACCAAATTTCATCCATACAAATAATTATTATGGTTCATCAACTCTCAGACGACGACCCAGCTCGAAGACTAGAATTTTGTGAAAATATGGAAACTAAAATTAACAAACAGCCAGACTATGTCAAAACAATTTGTTTTAGTGACGAAAGTACTTTCTATCTAAATGGAAATGTAAATAAACAGGATGTGAGGTATTGGAGTGACGCGAATACTCACCTGTTTCGTGAAACACATACCCAATTTCCCCAGAAGGTGAATGTTTGGGCAGGTATCCTGGAAAACCACATCGTTGGGCCTCTTTTTTTATACTTATTTAAGTGGTGAGGTTTATCTGGAGCTGTTGCAAAACGCAATAGAACCGTTAATCCTTGAAATTTTGGAAGATAATCCGAATGAATTCGGCAATTTGGAAATAACATTCCAACAGGATGGTGCTTCCCCACACTACTACGGTGCAGTAGGACGGTATTAGGATGAGGAGTATCGTGGTAGATGGATTGGACGACAAGGTTCAACAGAATGGCCAGCTCGATCACCGGACCTCACACCTTCGGATTTTTTTCTGTGGGGGTACCTTGAATCGAAGGTTTACACCACTGAACCTGACAATATTGACGTTTTAAAACAACGTATTGTTGCAGATTGTGAGGCTGTTTCCGCAGACACATTTGCAAAAGTACGAGAAGAGTTTAAAAATTGGATATTTCACTGTCAGGAAGTGAATGGAGGTCACTTCGAGCAATTTCTCCAAGTAGATACTGATTCTTAAATATGTAATTATTATCATACTGAATGGAATTTAAATTTTAATGTTTACTAATGAGCCATTAAAACTGCCATAAACACAAACAAAATTAGTATCATTGAATGGGTTTTTTCGATACCTTTCAAAAGAGGTGTCGCTTGCCGTAGGGTTCCATTTCAAACTATTGGTCACAATGGCCTTGTGACGTCATCTTTGACGATTTCGTCATCTATCATCACTAGTAGGGAAGTTTACAACCTTCAATATTGAGTTTCCAAATTTCAATTGTTTATGTATAATCGTACCAAAAATAAGAGGGGGGGAAAGGACTTTTGAGAAGCACTGTTCATTCGAAGGAGAATACCAACTTCATGTCAATACTCATTCATGTGATTCTGAATACGAGAACGTTTGCTTACATCGTGGGTATTTCTAAAATGAACAGATTATAGCAGTTGTCATAGATTCTGGGACCCTTTGGATCATATTCATCTCGGGCATTTGGTAAATTTGATATTGAACCAACATTTTTTTTTCAGTTTATGACACATTTTTTTCATTTGACTTATTCCATTTCTATTTTTGATCTTATGAAATGAAATAAAAAACAGATATATTAGCATTGATTTGTTGAACTTTGATGATCAATGATGATGCAACCTTTTCCTCGAATTCATCCAAGACTCTATCTAACCACCAATCTAAAGTGCACCTAACTCCTCCGTGTCATTGCTAGAAGAGGGTTATCAGATTGTGCTGTGGCACTGTAACTATGCTTCAAGACTCCAAGTTTTCTCTCTATGATAGCCGTCGTCACCGCCTATACAGAGTGTTTCAAATCATTTGTTTCAAACATGTATATTTGCAACTTGTAAGGATAAAAAGGAAATTTTATATAAAGGATGCCAAACTGCAGATTTTTCACATTTTTCTTCATTGTATTTCTTGCTTATTCATAGATTGCGCGAGTTCATTTGACCGCATGGCTAACCATTTTATCGCCCAATTTCAGGTTAATATTATCCATAAAGCAACTGTACCATAAAAGTAGAGAGGCCAAGTGCATTAAAAATAATTTCCGTGGGACTGGATAGTATTTTACCGACAAGTGGTATAATCGTAATCAGTGGAGTTTTCTGTGTAAGAAAAATCATGTTGTCGCTTTCTCAGCCTGTAGACCTGCCTATGACGTCACAAATATGGCAGTTCCTAGTATCAGATGTTGTCGACTAACTCTATGATTTCTCAACATATCGCCACATATTGACTGTAGTTCAAAAGGTTATTGAATGCCTGACAATGAGAGTCCTACAATCTTTATCATAGGTTCTATACTTCAGAAGATATTCAGTGAAGAACGTGTTTTTTTTTCAAATATGGAAAAATCAAATAACGGAATGAAGTAATGAGATAAATACTTCAGTTTTGAAAATATTAAGCTTTTAGATTCCGTTGAAAAATAACGAATTTGTAGCAAATTTTCTGAGACGCCCCGTGACTCGCCATCCGCGGTAATAACCAATTCTTGCTCAAGAAGTCAACTGTAGTGCAAAGTCTGCCAGCAAAGTGAAGTGTTTGATTATTGAGAAACATAATCCAAAAATTATTCAAATATTACCAAACTTCAAAGTTATTACAACTGTGTATTACTGTCATCTTGACTGTCATAATTATTTTGATTGAAGAATCTGACACCAAAATGGCAAACATCTGCACAACCACAGCTGGATGTTCTACATCCTGTCTTGCACTCACAAGAGATCAGCACCAAATCTTTTAGGGATATTGGTTTTATTGAGGACATAATGGGTCGTGAATGCTCATCTTCCATCTCCTAACCGCAATGTATAGGCAAAGGTAAACTTTGAATAGCCACGTCAGCAGTATGTCAGCAAAGTGCTTGAGAATTTGTTCGGTACAGATGGTAGATAAGAGCCCGAAATATGGATTTGGAGTCATGAGAGATCGATAATAATTTGCCGGAAAAACGAAAATTTTGATTTAGGTGAGTTCTTTTGCCTCTCTGTTCCATATGATTTTCCTATACTTCATATTGATTGGGCCTGGGCATCCAGTGCATTTGGTTTTTCTGACGAAATATGTGATTAAAATCACTGAAAAGGCATAACTAACTTTCTTTAGTATTTAATGGGTTGTATAGTTAGTCCAAATTATTTCAAATACTGAGAACTGAAGATTCGATTCGCACGTCTTGGAGGCGAATCTAAGATTTGCAATCAAGTTTTCAAATTACCTTGAGTCAAATATTCACAAATGATTATTGAAAAATTCGATAAAATCGTAGTTGAAACAAATTGATTTGAAACACCCTGTACATTACCATGTGAAAAATTATACAATATAACACCGAAATAGTGATACACATGTGCAAGGATAAGCGAGAAAGGGGCTAGTTAGGAGAGAACCACTTACCCATGCCTTTGTTCTGAAGCATCTCCAGCAATTTTTTTATGCTTTCGTCTCGCGCCTGCAGCGTTTGTTTTTGCGTTTCTATCCGGAGCTCCAGTTCCTGTGAAAAGAGATTGACGTGAGTGTGTGGTGTGGGGAAGTAAAGTCGCGGAATCTTGAAGGACGAACTGAATTGTTTGTTCGTTAATGAGGACTCGTGGTTACAACGAAGAACACGGACACAATTACTGATCATGGAAACGAACAATGTGGTAGAGAAATAAAATAAAAATAACACCGCAAGCATCAAACTCGAGTATTAGAACGAAAAATCTTTGCCACTTTTGCATCTTGCTAACTTTTTGCTGTAGGTACCGCTAACAGTAGGGAGTCCATTAATAAATTAAAATATTTTTCTCGTGAAAAAATTATGAAAAGTCGATAAGAGAGAAAAACAATAATTCATCTCTTACCAATCTCCGATGCTGGCTACTGCTGAGATATTGAAATATTTCAGGGGAATCAGAGGATTTGATGACTGTCTGGTATCAGTGAAAGGTAAAATACTCCTAGTTGAGTGTTTGAAGATATGAGACGGAAACATTAACTGGAGCTATCTCAACACAACAAAAATTTTGAATGTTCTGAACGACCTCCATATTATAGACAATATTTAATGAAGAAATATTACTGGAAATCCATAATATAATAAGCCAAAACTATATGAAGATACTAATGAGCAAATGTGATTGCGCCCAATATGGGCGACACGAATCTGGTCTCATCAGCCAGGTTACGAGAATTTTAAGGTACGAAACTGGTCACGGTTTCAAGAAACTACCTGAATATACACAATGAAACTGGACACATTTTATCGCGGTACATAAGTTCATTTATATCGCAGTAGATACATATTAATCTATATAATAAAAATGAATCTCAATTCATTAGAAAAACGTGAGATGGCTGGACCGATTCGGCTAATTTTTTTATGTTCGTTATAGCCCGAGGATGGTTATTACGGAAAAAATAATAGGAAAGTTGCCCGGAAATTGGGAAATTCGGATATATGAGAAATTTGGCGAGGAAAAAGATCATCGAGTCATTTATAACCAAACGAGGAAATAGCTCAGCGGTTATACTGTCGCCTGCTGAGCAGAAGGTCACAGGAACGAAACCCGTCGGGGTAATTTTTATCTTTATTCTATAGAAACAACGGCTGTATCGATTTGCCTAATTGTTCATTTCAATTTTAGTAGTTCTCCGAATAAGGTTTTTGGTTTTTGGGGTAAGGAAAGATTTTTAGAAAAGTTATTTGTCCTGGAAAAGTTTCAGGAATATATAACATATAATGAGAATGAAAGTCTGTTCGTGTTGGTAAGCTCATAACTTGAGAACGGCTGGATATATTTGTTTAATTTTTTTAGGAAAAACGGGATAACGAAAGGAAAGACGGGATAACGGGAAAGAGGGATAACTGGATAAAGGGATAACTTTGCAGATTCGTGCTACGAAATGGACTAGCAATCAATTCAGTTCGGGCTTAACGGGCTGTTTTCCGATGGATATTCGACCCACCTTTGAATATGTCAGAATTAGTAACAATCTAGGGAATATTACTCATTTGTAAAGCAGCTCAATATCATGTATTACATGTTCGTCATCTCCAATCTGATTATTACGTATTTTATATATGTAGTAATTTTTATATACAGGGTGTAAGCTAACCTCTTGCACACTCGTAAATGACGAGTGTGTAATACCATTCTTTAATGAATTACAGTGGTAAAAAAATCCTTTTTTTTTCAACATGTTTTGTTCTTTGGAAAATTGAACAACATTTTGGGTAGCGCCACCCACCTAATTTCTGGTGAGCTACTCCGAGGAAACTTTAGAATTGTCGAATGAAATGAACATTTAACTCAACATTTGAATAAAGTAGAATGTTGAACTGATTGTGTGGTATTAAATTATACATTGCGGGCTGCCTGAGATATATATATATATATATATATATATATATATATATATATATATATATTCAATTTAAAGGAAATAAACAACCAACCTTGTTATATTCAAACTAGTGATAAAGTCATAAATACTTGACTTAATACTCTACTTTGAGACACTTATAATTATCACAGTCACTGGTACGAAACACATGACACAAACACTATTGAAAAGGAAAACATTCGCAATCGAATATTGTTTCGAAAAATAATAACACGACAATTCTACTGATTCAGACATTTAGATCACGCAATTAATTAAGTTAGCGAAACATCGATAGTATCGATAGTAAAAAAATATCGTTTCATATCGATAGTTTCTCAAACCATCGATATTATCGAACTGATTAAGTGTTTGTGGACGAAGCAATCTCAATTCGTATACGAATATTGTTTGAAAATGGTACCCCCGATTAAAGTACAAGTCTAACATTTGACTTTTGTCATGCGAAACTGTCAAGTGTCATATGTCAAGTGTCGGAATTCAAACTCCACTACCTGAAGAATTCGTTGATGTGGCCAATAAAGAATCAAAAGATGATTTGTTAGGTTTTCAAAATACGCATGGAACACCTCGATGTTCAGTTTTGAAAGCCAGCAAAAGACAAAGACAAAAATATTCAAATTAATTCTGCACATCGCGTACTGTTTTCTGATTGGTTGCTTATTAGGATATTTCATTCACCAGCCAATCAAACAACACTAGTAGAATCTAACAAACTTTCAATCGTAGACAACATTGTAAAACGTGCATGCGAGAATCTTGTTTGGCATAGTGTTAACTAATAGTTTTTATTTTCGATAGTTATCGATAGTTTTGGAAAAACTATGAAATGAAAAACTTCAACATTTGCAACGCTTCAAAAGAATAAAGTGATTCTGAATGTCACATTCAGAGAAAATGTTTTATGCCTAATTGAATTTATCGAATATATATTTTTTAAGAAAAGCATTTTATTGAATTTGTTGGTCTTTAACCTATTTCGTCTGTCAGTTATAATTTGCCCTGCTTTTGGAATCCTCCTGCCTGATGGTACAGAGCTTTCTGGTATGCTCAAATATTCGAAGGACATGTCTTTCAAAGAAATATTACTGTTTTTCCAAAATTGAATGGGACACTCTGACATACCAATCACCGATTTCTTTATATACTGCAGTGAGTGCTTGGGGCACATTCAAAAAACCTAAAAAATCATTAATTTGACTTGTTTCCTTTTGGCCACATCAACGATTTCTAGGGGTAGTGGTATACGAATTCCGACACTTGACATATGTCATTCGACACTTTCACATAACAAAAGTCAAATATTCAACATGTACTTTGATCCGGGGTGCTATTTTCAAACATAATTCGTATATGAATTTGGATTGCATTTTCTCTTCCACACAAGCTGCTAGTCTTCTAGTAAATGAGCTCCAAACTCAAGCAAGCATTGCTTCATCAGTTGGACGGAAGGCTTCCGTAATCCTTTCATATCATCTGCAGTTGTTGGAAGATCTCTGAATACCCCTTCCCTCTCGAATCCCCATAGAAATAAATCTATAGGAGTGAGGTCTGGGGATCACGCAGGCTCTGCTTTTCCAATGATTAGCAAATTATCCTATGGTTATGAACTGCAGCAGCATCCTGTTGCAGCCACATGGTCCTTCTGGTGTTCAAATACACTTCTATCATTCCGGAAAGAGGTTTGCGAAGAAAATGTTAATACGTTTCACCATTCAGCACATTGTCGAAAGAGTAGGGCCCAATAATGTGATTTCCAATCATTCCTCCCAAACCATTGAGCGACCATCGCTTTTGGTGATCAACAGTGAGGATTTTTGATTGCATAATAATGCATATCAGGACTGTTGACCAACCCGTTGTTCTTAAACGTTGATTCATCAGGAAACATAATTTTATTTAAACCGAGAGAGTAACAACTTCTTTCAGTAGCTGTACATCTCAATATTTTCAGTATTTCAGTACACCCATTACCATTCCAAGTATATCTTCAGTACTTGATTCGGTACCTCAGTCTCACGAAAATATTTTCAGTACAAAAATCAGTACTTCAATCTGCATTAAATATTTTCTGTATTTATTTCTTTCAGTACATTCAGTACCCCATCCATTACTTCATTATTTGGTTCAGTTCTCCTCAGTACCGTCTCCAGTCATTTCAGTATTAGCCGTGAATTGTTGCCGCCTCTATTTTGGTTGCGCTCGATAAAATTAGTTTTTTTGAGTATTTCGACCCGAAGATTACACATTACAAACTACCTCGATTACGACAGTATTGTCAGGTGTCTGGTATCTGATATTATTTCACGATTGTTTAGTTTAGTTCTATTTTGGGTGTGAAAAATTGGAAAAATGTCAAGATCAACTGAATCAAATGATGAAGGTAAGTTGAATTGGTGCCGTTTGTATTTATTCTCATTACTCATTGAATATCATTGATATGAAATCATATGTATTGATCAAAGTTAGTTTGAAATATGAATATCAAGGTTTTTCAGTTTTTTCCGAGGTTATTCCAATAGGAAGCCACTTGGATTTTGCATTTTATTTGTTTTTGAATAATAAATCATCGACGAATCGTGGAACACTACTTGGGAGGAAGCCGACTTAAGTTCAACGAGATATTGAATTTGTAGAAAAAGTTTTCATTTTTGAGGGACCAATATGTCTGCAGAAGGTTCGCACCCATTTAATATTACAACGGCAGTCATAAATAATATTAATAAAAAATATAAAATTTTGAAGAAATCTTTATTATGATTCACAATCTAGTTATTTATAATTATTTATATTTTTATTTCATTTGATGTATTATTGATAATCTCTATAATCTCATTAATGTATTTGCGAGGTTTTTGTTACATTACAAATATGTCCAATAGGTATTGTTTTTCAAAGTTCATGTATGTATGTTTGTATTTACGTATGTTCCACCGTGGAGCCTAAACTATCCATCCGATTTTGATGAATGAGGTATCAATCGATTAGTTCTTACGGTCTGGATGACATAGGCTACATTTTATACGAACAAAATCATTATGACGGATGTTAAATCCAATAAATATAAATATAGTAAAATTTTAAGTAAAACAATTGTTAACTCAATTTTATCGTTTATGAGTACTACTAGACACATGGTTTAACAAAAACAGATTCATAGCCAGTGTAATTCGTTATGAAATGGCATTATACACTCTTCATTCAAGGGTATGCAAGAGGTTAGCTTACACCCTGTATGTATGTGTACGTCGATGAATGAATACGGTGACAAATACACTGCACTGGAGTGAAAATCTTCCATATTACATCCATCGAAATTGTTGAAAATGTAATCCTCAAAGTCAGAAGATTTGCTATCCCATGTTTATTCATACGAATACACGGTTGGATGTCGTCACCTAGATGGGTTTCTTTCTAGATGGTGACGATTTGATTCGGCAACTCAGATGCCAATAATCAGGATTGGCATGCTCGAAGTAGGGTCAGAATGTTTGGGAGAACATTTGAAATATTATATTCGGAATTCGAACGTTGATATATTTTTGTGTAGGGGCTACCCTTATGATCATAATTTTTCTCGCCTTACATGGAAATGGAAGTAGAGAAATCAAGGACCACGAAGTTTTTAAGTTGATATTTCTAAGAATGTTCTTTTGCTACCAAAAAAGCAGTGTTATTCTGACTGTATATAATAGTAATAATTATACATATTATACATAGATGTTACCTTTATTTTTCTTAAAAACGTTAAAATATTTTGCTGTCTCTCATCATACTCAATAATCTTGAATGTCATTTATTTTTTCATACAGATTTCATCAAGAAGATAGAATTTTCAATAAATCTTGCTGCGAGAAGTATATGGAGTATGAAGGGTGATACAAAACGAATGTTCTCATTATTTATTTCCATTGTGATAAACTAATTGAACTTTTTCGTTCAACATAAGACCAATAATATAAATGAGAGAAATTGAAATGATGAGGATCTTCCTGACATTAAGTCCTGGAGTGATTTCCCCGTATCGATGTAGACTTGTATCGAGGTTCACAGAACGTTATTTTCGATTCGTCATAGATTTTGATCGATATATTATCCTTCCACAATCTGGAACAAAATTCAATCATAAACTAAACGTGAAGAATATACACCAAAATATTTTTACAAATATGTGAAAAACTGCAGTAGCTCTGATGATATTCACAAATATGTTTTCAAATAAAAAAATATATAATCATCAATGTATCCACTGTGTAGAGAGAAGTATATTCCATGCATTATCATCTTATTTTCCTCGAAGGCAATACAAACTGCGGAGCAATTGAAAACCATTCCCATAGCTAAATGGTTATATTTCTAGGAAATGAAAAACCGACTTTCAAAAGTGGAATGGCTTATTTTCTTTTCAAATTGCAGCGTTCACCTACAACCACTTACAACATTCAATATTGTTAAATGTTGTATTGAGAAACATATTATAACCACTATATTTACAGTATGGTCTGAATAGAGCCTCAGAGTTCGGAGAGTAGTTTTCGATATTTCGTCCGTTTCTCATCCTCTCTGCCCAAGATATTCGTCTCGGTCGGAGCCCAAAACTCAATGACGTATATCGTTTTCTGCTGATGGTCGAGGACGAATACATCAGGTTTGTTGACTTGTATTTGCTGGGGGGGTGGGGAATGAGTAGTTTCAATGAATTCGGTACTTCTTATTCATCACAACGGACTCAATATCCCCCGGCGCATATTGCTGCTGAACTGGTGTCTCGTCGATACATACCGTACGAGCGTCGTAAGTGGTAATACAGCACTCGACACGCCGCGTTATGACGATGGATATATGCTGGGCATGTTGACAGCAAATGTATAATATACCCATAACGCGGCTTCGGTAGAGAAGAGTGATGGAAACACCGTCCTGACAAGCCATGATTAATCCTTCAGTCTTCGACTTCAGCCCACGCGACCTGAGGAAAGCAGATATCAGCCTTTCGGATAAGCCATGGTCTTCGAAGTTCATGTAGCAGATTCCATGCATTGGTTTATCCTTGTGGAGCTGCGGTTGTACAGAGTTATCTGCAACGTTTATGTAGGCTTTCCGTCGAGCCCGTTCCAACTCGGTCTTGGAGTTCCCGCTTGGTGTCGATTACGAGAACAAGTTCATCGGCTGCGCAGATCACTGCCTTTTCCCTGTTATCTTATGGTATTTGACCATACAGAGAAGGGGATCCAAACTCCTGATGACTCCACAGGCTCCATCCAGCACCATTCTGTTGTGTAGACACTCTAAACTCAGAAGTCCACGGCTTCCCTGGTGAAACTGTGAAACGGACTATTCCGGATGCACACTCCTATATGTCCACTTCACTACTGCCGCGGAAAGCGTCTTCGAACTTCGTAGGCTCTATACAGACCATTCTGTGAAGATAGTAGTTATAATATTTTCGTAATACAACATTCGGTAATACTGAATATAGTAAGTGGTTGTAGGTGAACGCTGCAATGAAAATAGGCCATTCCACTTTTCGAAGTCGGTTTTTTATTTTCTAGAAATATAACTATTTAGCTATGGGAATGATTTTCAATTGCTCCGCAATTTGTATTGCCTTCGAAGAAGACAAGATGATAAAATGAGATATACTCTTCTCTACACAGTGGATAAATTGACGATCATACAGGGCGTTCCAACGAAAACTTGACCCCTCCCCCCCACCTGTAAGTCAGAAACGGACGTGTCATCAAAAATTTCAAAGAACACTTCAATTTGTGCTCCTAAGGGGTCTAATTTTGATATGAAATTCATACCCGAAACTTCTCTTCCTTCAGGCAGCAGTTACCTCCCATATTTTTTTAAGTGGCATGAGGGGTCGAGTGATACGGTTAAATTGCTCAAAATGACTTTCACCCAGTTCCATACAATAATACAGTCGTCTTTCTAAACCTTCCGTTACATTTTTCAGGATGTCCGTGCATTCCCGAACAATTCTCGGTCGCAGCTCTTCTAGATTGGTAGGCTAAGTAGCGTAATCTTTCGACTTCAGGTGTCCCCACAAAAAGAAATCCACTGGACCTCTTCTGCCGATCTAACGTATTGAAAAACGTTTCTCCAAAATCTGTCTCACACGAACATCCTACTGAAACGTTATATCGTTTTCTAGTATATCATTTTCTAAAGTTGGCGTAATGATAGGATCTACACATTCTTGTAATAGATTTGAGTATGTGTCTCCATTGAGATGAACTTCAATGAAGGATGCTCCAACAATATGATTACCAGGAATTCTGGCCCAAACATTCACTGTTTGTGGAGTTCGTGAATGTGTTTCCATCCCCAAATAAGGATTCACATCGCTCCAGTAACGATAATTATGTCTATTCATTTCACCAGTCAACATGAAAGTACACTCGTCTGAAATATATATGTGGTGTATAGTTGGTTTTGGTTATTGGTCAATTTATCGCACAAGTCAACGATCAGGATAATCTTCCTTTAATTCGTGAACTAGCCTTATTTTGGAAAGATGGAATTTGTGGGCTTTCTAAATCCGAAAAACACTAGTATCTGATACACCAGACGCTCTGCTACTTGTCTGATAGATTGTTGATTATCCATGTGTACATATCCTAAAACTGCAACTTCAACTGTTTCGTTTCTGACAGGATGGAATACTTCATGTTTTCTGCTGCGAACAGAACCCGAAGTACTAAATTTATCCATTAACTGTTCAATGTATTGATGGCTCACGTTGTGGTCTGGATGATTCGTGTTATAGATTCTGCTGCTGCTGCTTTAGCACATTCATTATTTCGATAGTAGGTTGCAACAATTTCTATTCTTTCTTTAGTAGAAGAAACCATGTTGGAACACAGTAAACAAAGGTGAATAAATAACAATTTGTGATGAAGTGACAGTGGCCAACTATCAACTTCTCGTTCTGCGATAAGTAGCTCCAACAAAAACTACCATTGCAGGAAAAACTAACAGTGTCGTCGTGTCGTCCATTTCGAATCGTTTCACAGGGCGGCTACTCAAAAAGTGATTTCAAAGACTGTCTCAGTTTTTCCACGTTCCAAAAAAATTCCATATTTCCCGATTTTCCTAGTTTACATGTTTTTGTGTATATTCTACAAATCTAGAAGTGCTGCAACAGAGACTTGTTCAGGAATGCCATTGCTGACCCCTGAATAATGTAAGGAAAGGTTTCGAAAGTCGACTATATTATTGTATGGAACTTAGTGGAGGTCATTTTGGGTAATGTATCCGTTAATTGTGTTTCCATCGATATTGTTTGTTGTTGATATCCTCAATGAAAGAAACGACAGCGAATTTTCAGTGTTTTTTTGAGTGAAACGTTCAACATCGAAATTCTCGATAACGAATGAACCAATTTTGAAAAAAAATTAGAGGTAATAGAGTGGCTGGGGACCTTTCAGATGATGTATCATCCGACGCCTCATGCCATTGAAAAAAATATGGGGGATAGCTGCTGACCGCAATGGGGTGAAGTTTCGGGTATTAATTTCATATCAAAATTGGACCCCCTAGAAACACAAATTGAAGTGTTCTTTGAAATTTTTTATCACACGTCCGTTTCTGACCTACAGGAGGGTCAACTTTTCGTTTAAACGCCCTGTATATCTTATGATTTGAAAAAATATTTGTGAATATTATCAGAACTATTGCAATTTGTCCCATATTTATAGAAATATTTTGGTGTATATTCTTCACGTATAGTTTATGAATGATTTTTGTTTCATATTGTGGAAGGTTAAAACCCTTTAGCGGTCAGCGTCCTCGTTTGAGGACAGCGGGAAACAACACATATTGTATAAGTATTTGTAGTCAGCAGTCTTGAGAAATAAGACATTTTTCATTTCTGATGGAACCCTGTAGTATTTCTGCGAAACAATTTATCGGATCTGTTTTCAGCCAAGTTCAAGTGCATCAATCTGACATTAACAGTTTCAGTTCGATGTGAATTACTTTCAGAAAATATCTGTTATTTATTGTTCTGTGTTCCACTGATATTTACTATAATATTTCTCAAGATAGTGAGAGTTTAGTGTTTATTTTTTTATTATTACAAACTCCCAAACACATATATTTTGTTTAAGTATATTACAGAATTATACTCTGCTCACGATTTTTCGGAAATCATGGAAACATTTTAGTGTCCTCAAATGAGAATGCTGGGATTTCATTCATTTTTTGTCTGAAATATTTAAGAATATTTCAGGACTACCCAACATGAGCAGACCGAGAAACGTTTTCAAAACATTGGAAGAAGATGCTGAATATTAATATTTCAACGAAATCGAAGCTGATATCTCAGCTTCACCACCATCACAGATGAAGAGGTCATAAATGATGAGGAATTGGACGTACCGGTTGTAATGGACGTTGCAGGACAAATGGAAAAGACTTGCCGTCTGATGGCGATTCATGTGATAATATTCCTTAAATTTTGCCAGACAAACACCATCAACGTCGCATCGAGAGCCATCGCATTCATCAGGCAATTAAAAAAAACTACTAGGAAACAAAAAAATTTTACAAAAAAGGAAATTTCAGAATGGAAGAAAGCTGATCCACAATTCAATTTCTTGGAGAATACTGATACGGCAGAACTATTTGCCGATATGCTACATACTTCATCTGGCACAGGCATGTTGGAGACTTTCAAACATTTTTTTACTGAGGAAGTGTATCAAAAAATTGTGAACGAAACAATTCGATATGCAACTGGACGAATGATGAACCGACTTTCATGTGTCAAAGGAAGATATGGAGATATTCATCGGATTTTTAATTTTTTTGCGGGTATCATACACTGCCAAGTGAACAAGATTATTGGTCTGACTCTGAAGATCTAGGCGTACAATTAGTAAAGAATGCCCTGAGCCGGAACAGATATTTAGAGATAAAGTCATTTTTACATTTGCATGATAATGCAAAGGCAAATCAAAATAAACATTATCGGGCATTCAAAAAAGACCTCTTCTTGATGATATAAATGAGAATATTCGGAAATGGGGAATTTTTCAGATGCACTCATCTGTTGATGAGATGATGCCAAGGTACTATGGTCACCATCATTGATAGGTATACTTAGAGGTATACAGTTACAGCTTATTTCTTCTTACACAGGACTGTGTTTCTGCAGTTTTAGTGTACAAATATTATTGAAAGTTATATCAGAATATGCAGCTTAAGTTCTCCGTAAATTTGAAGTGAAGTGAAAGGAAAAACTTGAAAGACTATCCCTGCAATTTGTGCATTTATACTCGAGTGCAAGAGATCTAAAAGTTTTTTTACAAACAAAGTTTTTACTAAACCTGTGCCAAAAAAAACTGTTCTGTACAAAAACTAGAACAAATAAAGGTGAAGTTCAACGGAAAGAAATCCTACCAGTGGCGTACAAACTGAAACTTTAAAATGTCGGGGAAATGCTTTCAATGTAAAACGGATTGTGTTTTGAAAGATAATAAGACCGAAATTTTCGGATGCCCATGCGATCAATGTAAACGAATTATATGTAAAAATTGTGCAGAACTGTCAGCTTCGGAAGTGAGAGCAGTAGTGATCCCTACTAGAGTAATGCCTTTCTATTGCCCGCCATGTAGGATAAATAGCATCACATCTTTGGGTCTCAGAATAAATAAACTTGAAGAGGAAATTCAAAATTATTCATCTAATTTAAACGGCAAACTCGTCACTCTTGAACAAAGAATATTGAAGATGGAGCATACACTTGAATCGAATAAGAAACTTGAAGAAAGGATAGTGAAGATTGAGGAACATCTTAAATCAAACGAGCTAGTAACAGAGAGGGGAACTCCTGACAATGTGGATATTGAATATATCGTGAATGAAATGAATGAAAGACAAAAAAGGGCAGCCAATGTAATAATGTTAAATGTGAACGAGTCTAATGAAACTGTCCATTCTCAAAGAGTTATTGTAGATAAAAACGCTGTGAAGGAAATTTTGCAGAATATTGAGGTGCCATTAGGAAATATCAGCCAAACAAAGTAAGACCTCTGAAAGTCTGCTTCTCATCAAGTAATGATGCTCTTATGGTTTTAAAAAATAAGAAGTCTGCTACGGAGACAAATGTGAAAATTTTTGCTGATCAAACCAAATCACAACGTGAATATTTTAATAAGATAAAATCACAACTGGAGGAAGGCAAACAAAGAGGCGAAGACAAATTTATAAAATATGTCAATAATGTTCCAACACTGGTAAACTCTAGGCGATTTGCTGCTTTCAGTCAATTGAGAAACTCTTCAAACTCAAAAAACTAAATTCAGATCCTCGTGATGGTATTGTATTCAATGAAGACATAGTTTATCTAAATATACAAAGCCTTATAGCTCATAAAGATGACATCATAGCAAATATTCTTGCATACAATCCATCTATCATTATTCTAAGTGAAGCCAGGACAACAGAAGTCATTGACAACTCAGAGCTGCAGTAATCAAAATATAGTTTTGTTCGATGTGATAGTATTAGTCGACATACTGGTGGAGTCCTCATTTATGTGAGACATGGGATAAACTTCAAAATTAAAAAGAAGATTGTTTTGAATAGTAACTATCGGATCCAATTCATCGAGATTCAAATAGGAAGTACGAAATGGTTAATTGGAGGTCTATATCATTCACCTAATTCAAGTGATTCCATTTTTGCTGATATGTTCTAAGATATGCTCGAAGGTTATTCCAATAAGAACAACAAAAGAATTATACTTATAGGTGATTTCAATATTGACTTTAAAAACAAGTCCAATTTTTATACAAAAAAAATTATGAATCTTTTTAATATGTATGGCTTTGAACAAATTGTGAGAGATTATACTAGGATAACAAATACCAGTAGGACTCTAGTGGATTATGTTGTAACAAATAGCTGCAATATTAATGCTTATGTTATTGATACTCCAAAATCACTGATCACTCTGTTATTACAATAAGTTGTTTTAAATCCAAACTTAAAAATACTGCAAAAATAATAAAAACAAGGAAATATTCAGATGACACTTACAAAAACATAAATATGGAACTGCTTTCTCAAAAATGGTTACTAAATTCAATAGATGTTGATAATATTTTGGACGACATTATTTCAAAAACTACAATCACTGTTGACAAACTAGCTCCGGAACACTCCGTTTTAATCAAGGAAAACCAATTACCATACTATGATATTGATTTAAGAAACAAAGCAAAAGAAAAGGATATTGCCATACAAATTTCATAAATAGTAGAATTTATCTCAAAGACCAGGCGTGGGAAAACTTTAAAACTCTGAGAAATCAGTATGTAAACCTTCTTAAACATAAAAAAATGTCATACTATGAGCAACAAATAGATCTAAACAGAAACAACCCTAAACTAATGTGGAAAAGCTTGAAATCTCTAATAACTCCCCAAAATGACCTTTGTTATGATAAAATTATATTTACTGATGGTATTCAACCCCGGTATTGTACTGATAGCTTAGAGATTGCCCAAAATTTTAACAATTATTTTGTTACCAGTGTTCAACAAATTGCAAACAGTATTGACGATGAAGAATTGTGGTCGAGCCATAACTATCCCCCTATTAATCAGTCACTTAGTGAATTCACACTAGTAAGTATGGGCCATCTCCGTAGGATCATATTTTCATTAGACAACAAAATAAACAAACAGGAAATCCTTAACAGTAAACTTTAAAAGAAACTTTTGATTGCTTTGGACATGTATTATTAAATTTTATTAATACATCTCTCGAAAAAGGGATATTCCCAGATCACTTCAAAATTAGCACCATTATTCCTATCCCTAAAGTTAACAATTCCATTGATTCCTGTGAGTTTAGACCAATAAACACTTTGCCATCACTAGAAAAAGTTCTTGAAATAGCAGTCTATGAACAGATTGAAAATTATTTTAATAGCAATAATCTCTTTATTGGTGCCCAATCTGGCTTTCGGAAAAATCATTCGTGTGAAACATCTCTTCAGTACACCATATCAACATGGAGAAGGGCATTAGATCTTAGTAAATATACTGTAGCTATTTTTCTGGATTTACGCAGAGCTTTTGAAACGATAGATCGAAACATCCTTTTGGAAAAATTAAGACATTATGGTATATCTGGCAATGTGTTAAATTGGTTTAAAAGTTACCTGAGCCATCGTTTCCAACAGACCCAGATAAACAACATTCTATCTGACAAAATTTTAAATGAAATAGGAGTTCCTCAAGGAAGCGTTTTGGGACCACTTCTATTTATCATATATTTAAATGACATTCACTACACACCAGGTTCGCATTCTTTAAATCTCTTTGCAGATGATACTTTGGTGTTTGACTCTGATGATAATCTTGATAATGCAATTTCAAATATAAACAACTCTCTCAGTAATATTGAAAAATATCTAAAAGTTGATAAACTGAAACTTAATGTCAATAAAACAAAAGCAATGATCATAGCATCGGAATATAAGTTGAAAAATCTAACTAGTTCGAATACAATCAATATCAGTGGTGAAAGTATCGAAATTGTATCCGAAATCAAATATCTCGGATTTATTATTGACAGTTCCTTGACACTAAACAAACATGCTGAGTATATTATCAAAAAAATATCAAAAAAGCTCTTTTTCTTTTCTAGAGTTTCGAACTGTTTGAGCACTTATGCTAAAATAACGACTTACAACTGCATTATTAAACCACATTTTGATTACTGTACTTCTATACTATTTCTACTCAATGAAAATAAACTGTCTCAAATGCAAAAACTCCAAAATCGCGGAATGCGTATGATTCTAAAATGCAGTCGCTATACTTCAATTTCTTATATGCTAAATTCTCTTCAGTGGTTACCAGTAAAAAAAAGGTTATACTTTTTAACAATGGTTTTTATTTTTAAGATTGTCAAGCGCTTGCAACCAGCGTATTTTAATGATTATGTGATTTTAAATAGAGATATTCATCATCATAACACCAGAAACAGTAACAACTTCCATATTAGTAGAACAAATTCGAGAAGATGCATGAATAACCTATTTTTCAAAGGCTTAAATGAATTCAACAAACTCCCAATACATCTGAAAAATTCCAATAATGTTGTTAATTTTAAGAAGAGTCTAGTGGCATTTTTGGATTATTTGTAATGTAATACTTTTAATGTAATATTTTTAATGTTCTTTATATTTTAATGTTATTTATATTTTATTACTTCAATAGTTATAATATAATCCTTATAAAATTATGTATATCTTTAATGATTATTTTGAAAATTATGTATATCTTTAATGATTATTTTGAATGTTTGTAAATTAGATTTTTATCTATTTCAAATAAACTACTACTACTACTACTACCATGGATTGAAGCAATTTAATAGGGGAGACCAATTTACAAACTGTGGGTTCTGTGTGGATACTGTTCGAATTTTTCTCCCTACTGTAGGAAAGAAACGATTGAATCGAATGATCTTCTTCTTCTTGAGAGAAAAAGGATTTCTTGCTAGTGGCACCATACGAGATAACAGAACAGAAGAATGCCCTTTGAAACCCGTAAGAGAAGTGGAAAAATAAAAAAGGGGGAATTCGATTACAAAAAAAAACAATATTCTACTGGTGAGATGATAATAAATGTGTCACAATAGGAAGTAATTTCAATACTATTGAGCCAAAATGGGCAGTCCAGAGATGCAATGGGGATAGAATAGAACAGTATAGAACTTTATTCAACTACATTATATACAAACATACATTGGTAGTAAGTCAGATATATATATATATATATATATATATATATAATATATATATATATATATATATATATATATATAAAATTTAAAAATATTTCAGGACTACCCAACATGAGCAGACCAAGAAACGTTCTCAGAACATTGGAAGAAGATGCTGAATATTTATATTTCAACGAAATCGAAGCCGATATCTTAGCTTCACCACCATCACAGATGAAGAGGTCATAAATGATGAGGAATTGGACGTACCGGTTGTAATGGACGTTGCAAGACAAATGGAAAAGACTGATGGCGATTCATGTGATAATATTCCTCAAATTTTGCCAGACAAAAACCATCAACGTCGCATCGAAAGCCATCGCATTCTACAGGAAATTAAAAAAAACTACTAGGAAACAAAAAAATGCTACAAAAAAGGAAATTCCAGAATGGAAGAAAGCTGATCCACAATTCAATTCCTTGGAGAATACCGATACAACAGAAGAACTATTTGCCGATATGCTACATAATCTGGCGCAGGAATGTTGGAGACTTTTAATCATTTATCAAAAAATTGTGGACGAAACAATTCGATATGCAACTGAACAAATAATAAACCGACATTTCATGTGTCAAAGGAAGATATGAAAATATTTATTGGATTTTTTTTCTTTTTCGGATATGATACACTGCCACGAGATCAAGATTATTGGTCTGACCTTGAATTTCTAGGCATACAATTAGTAAACAATGCCATGAGCTGGAACAGATATTTAGAGATAAAGTCATTTTTACATTTGCAAGATAATGCAAAGGAACATCAAAATAAACATGATCGGGCCTTCAAAATAAGACCTCTTCTTGATGATATAAATGAAAATTTTTGGAAATGGGAATTTTTCAGAAGCACTTATCTATCGATGGTCAGATACTATGGTCACCATGGATTGAAACAATTTATTAAGGGAAACCAATAATATTTGGTTACAAACTGTGGGCTCTGTGTACCGAAAGTGAATAGTGCTTCAATTTTTCTCTCTACTGTAGAAAAGAAACGATTCAATCGAATGATCCTTCGGGAACGAGAGTTGTTACAAATATGTTGTCTGTGGTAGGTGATCCGTACGGACATATAGTTCATTTTAACAATTATTTCAGTAGTGATAATTTGTTCAAAATCTTGGGAGAAATAGGATTTCGTGCCAGTGGCACTATACGAGATACCAGAACAGAAAAATGCACTTTGAAAACCGAAAAAGAAGTGGAAAAATAAAAAAAAGGAGAATTCGATCACAAATTTACAGAAAAAAACAATATCCTACTGGTGAGATTGAATGATAATAAATGTATCACAATAGGAAGTAGTTTCAATACTTTCGAGACAAAATGTGCAGTCCAGAAATGGAATAGGGATAAAGAAGAGTTTAGTGCAATTCCACAACCCGAACTTATACACCACTCCAATGAGGATATGGGTGGTGTGGATCAGGACGATCGGCTACTAGAGAAACATGCAATAGCCATCAGAGGTAAAAAGTGGTATTGGTGTTTGGTCACCCGTATTGTTGATATGGCCGTAGTAAAAAGTTCCATTTTCAATAACTTACTTTCATGCCCAAGAGCGCACCTTGCAGCAATATTATGACTACAAAGAGGCCAACGACTAAGTTTACCATCAACATCGAGAGCAAATGTTTTGGATGATATTAGGTTTGATGGAAAGAACCATATAATGGACAAAAGGAAAAATCAACGCCAATGTCAGTTCATCCTATGTAACGTAAACTCGCGCACTTTCTACAGAAAATGTAATGCAACACTCTGCATTTCCTGTTTTCCCAAATTTCATGACAAATCCTTACCCGCCAAATAAAAGCTTGTATCTTTATTCCATTTCATATTATGTTATATTTGATATTTGTCAGTTTTGCTGAAATTCTCGTAATAATATACTTTTTGTTCTAACACAATTGTAAGTATTTTTTTTGTGAGACTCGTTCATGACCAAATTTTCTATGTCCTCATATGAAGACGGCCCTCAAAATCAAAACTGTGATTCGAAAAAAAAAATCTAACTACTTAGCCTTCAACTATGAAGCCATGAAAGTAATGTCTAGGAATATTTTGATATTTTGAGGAAAAAATATAATTTGGGCGGATATGGTATATCGAGCAAAAAGTATTACGGATCGAAAATAACGTTCTGTGAACCTCTATACAAGTCACTCCACCAACATCATGCTGGATCGATACGAGGAAATCACTTCAGGACATATTCAATATCAAATATTACCTGAATTTTCATTTTTCGATAAATAATATCGGGAAAGTCCTAATGACTTCTATTTCTAGCAGCAAGATTTATTGGAAATTCTGTCTTCGTGATGAAATTGGTATGAAAAATAGAGGAAATTCATGATAATTGAGTATAACGAGAGAAAGAAAAACAGTTTATCACTTTTTAACCAACGAAACCAAAAAGCAGGAGGTTCTCTAGTCGACGCATATTTTTTTTTTTTATGTATGATCACGCATAACTTTTTACTGAGACGTCCGATTCCGATAATTCTTTCTACAGTGGATAGAGTGTACTTCAAAAGTGGTCCCATTTGAATTTAAAAGATGAAATCCACCCCTAAGGGTAGCAAAATGAAGGATATTGATCACTCACCCTCTGAGTTCTGGTCCGTTAACCGATTCTATCAGGCATAACTTTGTACTGGGTTCTTCGATTTGGATTATTCTTTTCGTAATAGATAGGGTGTACCTTATATTTAGATTTCGAATGAAAAAATTCACCCTTACGGGTGGAAAAATAGGGGATAATTGATTTTTCACTTGTGAACATTGGCACACACATACGTAGTTGACAATGACAGATCGCTACTGACATTATTTTTGTTCCACATCCGTCAAAATCATTATATTCTATTAGAGGATGGTATGATATACAAAGTGATGGGATAAACTAACTAGTACATCAAAAATAATTTATATTACAACAAATAGTAAAAGTAGATAATTATATTATTTAACTGATAAAAGTTGAAGTAAGGTGGGTAAGTAAGTATTTTGGAAGTCATGAAAAAACGGGTAGGTAGTAATTAGTAGATTTTAGCCACAAAAAATTCAAAAATAAAAACTTTTTATCAAAAAATTAAACCGACGAAATACGGAACTGAAAAGTAAAAAATAAAATAAACCTTTTTAGTCTCAGTAACTAACCTCCTAAACTAATGTAAGTAACTAATTTTGAGTAGGCGCCAAACGAACAATCAACGAACATCATTAAATTACTTCAAAAAAATTATCAGAATGTCACCGCGCAACTCGATGCCATCATTATACGCCTTACCTAATTCATTTGCTTGTTTGTTTGGCGCCGACTCAAAATTAGTTACTTACATTAGTTCAGGAGCTCAGTTGCTGAGACTAAGAAGGTTTATTTTATTTTATATTTTTCAGTTCCGTATTTCGTCGGTTTAGTTTTTTGTTAAAATGTTTTTATAAGAAAAATGAAGGTAACACTTGAGTAATGTCATTAATGGAATACAGGGTTTGATGATATTATGGACCCCTGAGGACTAAATGAGGATAAAGAAAATATAACAATAACGTATTATTGAATAAAAAAATTAAACTGAACATTTCCATCCTGAAAATCAAAAGTTCTGAGTGGATCAACAGAATATTACCATAAGGGTTCTGCGAACAAAAAGTTAGTAATGATTTGGAAAACGTTCATTCGGATCATGGACAGAATTGGTTAAACAAGACACCCTTTGCATTCCCTCTTGATTGAAACGAGACAAGACAAGAAGCATCACTAGCCGCAACAACAAACTTCAACAAATATCTTACAACTAATTGGGAAAAAAGATGAGGATAAGTTAATCAACGCAATAAAGAACTAGTATTTCACACGGTGTGTTAAAAATAAGGTAGGTACACAGATATTTATAAATCCTGACAACCTAAACAAATCCTGGGCATAATTACAAGTCTTGAAATGAAGCGGTTGAGAGACACGAACAACATCGTAACAATTTACCTTGATGGTGTCTCGCAAAATGGCAATTTCCCTGGTTAAGTGTTCGTTCTCCTGATATAATGCCTCTATTTGCTGCTGGAGCTCTATGCTTGGTCCCCGCATTCGCATGCGAAGCTCTTCTTCTAATTGACGGACTAACATCGCTTGTTTCTGCAACAAATGTAAATAATAGTATTGCAGATGTAATAAAATTAATACAAATGGCATAAGAACTAATCATATTTACTATCTTGTTACTTGCGTGACTCTATATTTTATATCATTTCACTGCCTGAAATTATGCGAATGAAGCAATTACGTGAATCTGGTTTCAGTGAAAGGTGCTTATTCTATTGATGTTCAGGAAATAAAATATTCTCTATTAGATAGAATACACCATGGTATTTTGACAGGCCACAATTTATAAATTCGCAAAAAAATCAAGAAAACAAAGAATATGATTGGAAAGGGAAACAATCTCAATTGAATATTGATAGAAAGATTTTTATTCAATTGAGAATATTTCCCTTTTCAACATGAATACCCCACAAGAGGTTATCTTGACGATGGAAGATAGTGACTAAAGTTTATCTTCCAGTCGCAGATGATTCCACATCTGATTTTATGAACATCCTGTTTATATTTTCAACAAATCAATATGATTGAAATTATGTAAACCATTATATATCGTAAATACAGTGTGAATGATACTTGAACTCCGTTATGGCGTGGTGAGCATTGGCAAGAATATGTTACTTCAAAGTACGTTTGAAGTTATCCGACTCCATATTAGGTATATTTCATAAAAATACTATCTTTCGCGAATATCACGACTAATTTTTTGCACTACCGCTAACAGTTGGTAGTGTATGGAAAAAAAACCTTTTACATTTCCAGGATTCGTCATTGATAAGCTAGAAAAACAAGAAATGTGTCAGTCTAGTCAAGAAGTGAGTTTCCTGCAGAAAATAGTTTCAAGTATCCAAGAAATATTAGCAATAGCTCATTCGATTCGGGATTCAATTCAGAAAAAGTAATTTTTTTTATTGTTTTACTGACGAAAATTAAAATTGTTATTAAAAAAAAGGGGGTTCAGTTTTGATTTTTTATTTTGGAATTTTCTTAAAGAAGAGGAAATTTCCAATGAAAAAGTCCCAAGTCGGGAACTCTATCTCCATTACTTATAATTTTAATTTACTGCTGAAAATAGGGCTCCGCGCGACCGCTACGTCATTAGCGCGCCGTCTCTAAAGAGAGTACACCACATAGAATATTTTTTTATAGTATTGAATATCAATTTAAAAACTTGAATGAATCATAGTGCATTCTCAACACTTGGAAGAACAAATTGCCGTTGGGAAAAAAATTAGGTTTATTTTGCAACAAGTTAGGCATTTGTTAATTAGTCCTTATTTTTCAGACCTCGGTTTTCATAAAAAATTACATAAATGTTATTATTAATATACTCAACAAGATCACGTTATAAAAGTTTTCAAATGTTTATTTTGTTTCTTAAAAATTTTTGAAGTTAGAAGAAAGAAAAAAATGGAAAATAAAAAAATTTTTTAAAATATTTTTTTCATCAAACAAAGTCATTTGATAACATTCGCAAAAAAAATGTAGGCCACTTGTTTATAAATTGTTTATCAACAAATTGATTATAAAAATATTAAACTAATCATTTTTTTTTTCAAGTTTTTACCATTATGTGGTATTAAAATTTTTTTCTTACTGTTTATAATATTGTTTTTTTATATTTCCATTATTTCAATGATTAGTTAATACTTTGTTTTCTTTGGAATTTCTCAATAGAATAACAAAATAATCATTGAAAATTTATTAAGTTAACAATTTGTTACAAACAAATTCCAAATCTCATTATATTTCTCCAACAAAGTGTCGACAACAATTTTTTAATTTTTTTTATAGATTTTTGTTAAATTACGGTATTTAATTTTTTTCAACACTTTCTTGCATATGGTTAATTTTGTAATTTTTAGTAGTTCTGGAAAAAAGTATAATGAGATTTGGAACTTATTTATAACAAATTGTTAACTCAATAAACAATTTAAAAAAAATTTATTTCTATTTTCTGTTATTCTATTGAAAAATGCAAATTAAATGATTTTTAAAGAAAACAAATTCTTAAATAATTATTAAAATAATGAAAAAAACTATCATAAACAATAAGATTTTTTTTTAATAATTATATTCTCTAGACAACAACTCAAAAAAACTATAATAAAAAAAATAACAATTTTTTAAAACTTCCATAACGTGATCTTATTAAGTATATATATATATATATATATATATATATATATATATATAAATATATTTAAATATATATATATATATATATATATATATATATATATATATATAACAAGGGCTCCACGAAGCAAAAAATTTATAGAGCTATTATTTATGTCGTTTTTTATGAAAACCGAGGTCCGAAAAATAAGGACTAATTAACAAATGCCTTACTTGTTGAAGAATGAACTATTTTTTTTTCCAACAGAACCCATTTTTTTTGTTGATAACAATTGCAATTTCTGTCAGCAAAAAACATCTTTCTCTGAATTGCATCCCAAATCGAATTTTGCTCATATGTTTTGGAGACTTGGAACTATTTTCTGCAGGAAACTCACTTCTCGGTTATACTATATTACCTACCAAAATTTAACTTATTTTTGGTTACTATGCTCAGTCTGTGGATAAAAAATTGATCGATTTCATTCAACAAAAATATCACAAGTTTGCGAAAGTTTTAGCTGATATGGGGAGGGTTTGGAACATAATAAATTCATAAAAACGGTCAAACGGTCAAAGTCGGAAAAATCTGTTTTCAGTCTATAGAATTTTACGTTTTAGAGAAAAGTTGTATCAATAAAAAGTTGTAGGTATTGAAAAGACCTTTAATTTCATTCATGCGTTGAAAGCAATTAATAAATTGTCGAGAAAATAGCGAAAAAAAAATTTTTGCACTATTTTAGAAATGTTTATAACTTTTGGAAAAATTGCTATAAGTGACGTATAACACCTCGGAATATCAAGATATTTTTCCCAACAGTTCGAAGGCATATAAGGATCTGAAGTGTATAATAGCTATTAATATAACGAGATTATTATGCGATTTATAATAGTCGAGGACATTGCTTGGTCGCAATGTCCGAGACGGTGTTAAATCGCTAATAATCGAGTTACATTCAAAGCTTCATCGTATCATTGACAACGGCGATGCGAAAATAAAAGCAACAAGGTTTTATGTCATTTCATTTTGGCATTTCGAAAAGTCATCATTAAAATCATGCAAGATTTTGATATTCCTCACGATATATTAGCTGCAGCCAACACTATAAGGTTGAACTTGCTTCCGGACAAATCTAAAATCCATTATGAAAAAGAATATTGGGAGTTTTGTAACTCTCTGATGATCGTGGATGCTGAAGGCAAAGGTTTATCCATCAAATTTGAAAACTGTCAAAATATTGTTTTACATGTTCATGAAAACTAGTTCTAATATTATTTGGTATCTAACGTATTATGCTTTCGTGACTAACGTATTAAATTATGGTAACTAATGTATTATGGGTAACTAAGTTTCATGTAGGTTTTGGTACGTTTATGATGTTAATAATTATTAATTAAGATTTCATATAAAAATGTCTTGATCTCCAATGATACGATAAAGAGTATAATGATGCATGTGATAGTTTGACAATTGATATAGTAACACTTTTCTCATACTTGTAGGGAATTATAATATTTCAGAAATAAATCTCATTCAAATTTGACAATGGCAATGAAATCATTAGTACTATGTCATGCTTGATGGACTCACACAACCTGGAAACACACAACAATCTGTTGAATGAGAATAATAGAACATTCGACTTTGTTATGAGTAATCTTGAATTGAAAGTACAGGAAGACTTATCACCGTTGGTATAAAATGATGCAAAACATTATCACGCACTACTAGTGGAATTCAAAATGAAAAAAAAATTATATAATAAGCAATCTGTGAATAACCTGAAAAAAAAGTACAATTTTAAGAAGGCTAACTTCGAGCAACTTTATGAGCTACTTAGAGAGTACGACTGGTCGACTCTTAATCTATTTCATGATGTCAATGACTGTATAGAATACTTTTTTGGATATTTTCACAATATTCTTGATATATCAGAACCGAAGCTCCTTGAAAACCCAAAGGATTGTAAAACTACCCACTTTGGTTCATATCAGAAATCAAAGCTGATATGAAAACTAAACAATATTACAGACAAAGGAAAAATATATCTCAGCTTACCATTTCAAAAAAATAAGAGCCTCATTAAAGAATAAAATCGAAGAAGCTCATACAAATTATATCGAAAATATTCAAACCAACGTTGAAAATGATAATACACTTTTCTGGAACTACATAAAGAATAGACCGCAAAGAAATGACAACGGAACTGAATTCATAATAAATGATCGAGAAATAACAGATGGCAAATTGGCAGACTATTTCTGCTCTGTAAATGAGAAAAAGTCCTCCTACAATTTGGATGAAATTGGTAGAACAACTAGTCAATGACATACTGATATTTCTCAAAATGTACATTTTGATACAATCTTCATTTGTGATCCAGAGCAAGCATTTCGAAAACTAAAGCCAAAACGGTCATTTGGGACTGATAATATTCCATGTTATATTTTTAAAGCATGCAAAGATTTGTTGGCATACCCACTCTTGATTATATATAACAAATCATTACAAAATAGTTCATTCCCAAAACAATTTAAACAAACTCGAATAAATGCGATATTCAAAAATGTTGAGAGAAATGAAATAAATAATTATTGTCCAATTGCTGTACTTAATTGTATCGCAAATATTTTTGAATTTATCATTCATGAGAAACTATATAATTTCATTAAATCATATATTGCTGTTGACCACTAGGAAAATATCGATACAGACCAATTTACTAACGTTCAATACTAGAATATCTGAATGCATTGATACTAAAACGCAAGTAGATTGCATTTACACGGACTTTACTAAAGCATTCAACGAAGTCAATCATGACATATTCTATATCTAAACTGAAATTCTACGGATTGAGTAATCACTCATAACAAGTTTTCATATCATATCTGAAGGAAAGAACTCAACATGTTATCTACAAAGGTGAGGATTCTAAGTTTTTTTTTGCAGGCTCAGGTGTACCACAAGGCTCGAACCTGGGGCAATTACTTTTCACTATTTTCAGCAATGATCTTCCAAAAGTGGTATCATCACACTATCTACTGTTTGCAGATGATTACAAAATGAACAAAAAAATTGAAGACCTTAATGACTATTTAGAACTCCAAATCGAGAAAGATAATATATCGACGTGGTCCGTGAAAATAAACTCGCATTCAATTTAACTAAATTTAAAGTAATTACTTATAGTAAAAATAAAAATCGACATAATTTCGTCTACACAATGCAAAACACATTTCTTGACCGACTCCATGAAATGTGATCTCGGTGGATATTTCAAAGCGATTTGAAGTTCTGGCACATTCAAAACATCGCGAAGGAGGCTAACAGGCTGGTAGGTTTCTTGAAACGTAGTACACAAGCATTCACAGATACAAAAGCCATAAAACACTTTGTTACAATTATGCGAAGCAAAATAGAATATGCAAGTATGATATGGGATCCTGGGCAAAAAATATGGAAAAATGATAGAAACCACACCAAATAAATTCTTGAAATATCTGTATTACAAAAAACACAATGTTCCTCCCGAACTCACATCATCTAGTCCTATTAGAGAAGAATTCGGCCCAGAAACTCTTGAACGCCAAATCCTTATCAGCTCAATATTTTGGAGTAAATTGTTGAATAGTCAGGTAGACCGTATGTTTCTAATCAGTACAGTTTCTCTCCAGGAATTCGACCACGACAAGTATCTTTCCACACAAATAAAAGTGATACCTCAATCAATAGAATATGTAGACTATACAGGGTGTCCCACACTGATGGCCTATTAGACGTTTTGGAGAACGGGACACAGTATCACTTTGAAAATTTGGTGCCTGCTCTATTGATCTGAAATATTTTCAGCACTGCGGCGTTGCCGCTTATATTGAAATGTAGCAACAACTTTGATATTTTAAAATATATACCCTGTATATTATTGCATCTGTTGCTTTTCTATTGCTTCACGATCATTTTTGTGTAATACTTTCCTATAACTATCTCAAGCGGTTTTCCAGAAATTCATTGATTTCCTCATTTTTTGTGCAAAAAAAGCTTAAATTAAATGTTTATACTGCGGTATTTGGACTCGAACAAAGCTGAAATTCTGGGTGTAGTTTACCAATGTTCTGTGGATTAGTTATACTCGAGGGAATTGGTTCTCCATCATACAGGGTCGTTCAAAATTTGTGATTTTTCCGATAGATACAGAAATGGAGAAAAGTATTGTTTCTAAATGGAACACCCTGTATATTATCAAATATCCTGAACGACAACTTAAGTTCCTTTCAAAAATGATGTATCATGTTCCCTTACCTACATAGTCTGGTTTCCGAAATAAAAGCAAATTTCTATAGAAATCGGATTTTTTTGCCATATTTTCTATTTAATGTCATGGAAGTCATTTTGAAAATTCGACAATTAGTGCATGAATGATGAAACGTTTGCGCGTTCATTACCAAGAATTTGATCAGAAAAGAATCAAAATGGAAGGCAATAACTATTTAAACGGAGTTTTGATGAAATTATTCATTTTCATGGTCAATGTGATCAAATTATAGCGAGAACATTCAGAAGGTTTTGTGGTGTATTGAAGTGTATGAATGATAATATGACGAACTGATTGTACTAAGAATGATTAATATACCGGTATTCCAAACTCGATGGCCTATTGGACGTTTCTGGAGATCTGAGATATAAATACTGCAATGTTGCCACATGTACTCTAACTAATATCAACTTTCAAATGGAACACCCAGTATTTATTTCTGTTTTTGGATTCTACCGACAAATAGAAATAACTTTTTACTGAACATGTCGTATACCTTTCTCCACCTTTTATAAAGTCCCAAAGTGCAGCAGAACCCGCAGTTTTCTTTTTCAGAAAAAAGAACCTTGAGACCTGAGGTTTCATCGCACTTTCGAAGATACAGCTTGAACTTGAATTTTTCTCTAACTTTCAGATGCGATTTAGTTTCGGCATAGATTAATTGAAAAATATCTTAGGAAATTTTGAAAATAGATATGAGTCATACTCGAAAAAAAAAGTCAGATTAGGGACTAGAAACTGAAATGATATATACAGGATGATCTGAAAAATAATTACCAATTACTGGTATGACTCAAACCTATTTCCAAATTTTTCTGAGATATTTTTTTAATTAATCTTTGCTAAAAGTGAATTGCATCATCTGAGAGTTAGAGAAAATAAGTTTCAGCTGTATCTCCAAAAGTATGAATATTTTTAAGCGAATCATTACAGATTGATTTGATTTCTTGATCAGATCATTTCAATTGGGTACTATTACCTATTTCGATTTGTTATACTGGAAAATGGAAATAGTAGTAGTGTGCTATGGCCAGAAAAGAGCGAGACCATTTTTCAGTTTGACAAGCAGTGATTTTCATGGTGTTTCCGTCAAAATGAATAATAATACATATTCAAATGCAGATATTAACTTTTTTTTTGAAACTTGATTTTATTTCGGAAACCAGGCTATTTAGGTATAGGAACATGATACATCATTTGGAAGGAACTTCAATTGTCTTTCAGGATATTCGATAATGAACAGGGTGTTCTATTTAAAAAAAAGTACTTTCCACCATTTTTGTTGGAGTCCAAATACCGCACTAATAAACATTTAATTAAAGCTATGTTTTGCACAAAAAATAAGAAAATCCATTAATTTCTTGAAAACGGCTTGAGATAGGTATAGGGAAGTATCAAACAAAAATGATTGTAAAGCAATAGCAAAGCAAAAACTGCAATAATATACATGGTGTCCCATTTAAAAAGGCAAAGTTTTTGCTACTTTTCAATATAAGCGGCAACGCCGCAACGCTGAGAATATTTTAGATCGATAGATCAGAACTGATTACCCAAGATACCAAAATTTCACAATTATCCTGTGTCCCTTTATCCAGAAACGTCTAATAGGACACCCTGTATAATCACTACTCACATACAAAAAGCTATGACTTTTCGATATCTCAACTAATAAACTCAAAGTGATCTTGAAGAATATTATGAGTTCATGGAATTGATGGTGTCTGGTATGAAGTCCCTCCTATTCAGTTGTCTAAATATTATTTTCTTTTCTTGGCAGTTCTCTTCAATCTACAGAAACTATACATTCCTGTTGTTATTATTGATATTATTGTGCTTTATTATTATTACTTATTGCATGTTGTACTCTAAAATGTTAAAAAACATGTAATTAAGCTCTGCCTGTTTGTTTCTACTAAATAAATAAATAACAAAATATAATAATGGCCTTCCCAACCGATTCATCAACTTAAATCAGTTTTGAAGAATAACAAAATTGAGGGGAGACATTTTCTTAAAAGTTAATCTGCACTAATATGGAATAATTGTAACTAACTCCCTTCGAGGAACGAAAAGTGTTGCGGGATGCCATTTTTATGAAAAATGTATTTCTCGAATTTCTTGCATCGAATCAAAGAAGAGTATATATAAATAAACGGAGTAATAATTCAAAGATACCAATCAATCAATAAAATTTATTCAGAACTATATACAGATACATTTGACCTATTCTACTATCTACTATATACACTTATTTGCAACTATACAATACTTAAGACTATGTATGAATACGGGCTTGCCCTTACTAGTAGGGCGAAGGCCCCATTCCCGCCGGATAGCGATGACAAAGTACATACCAGAATTTGGCCATTATAACAATTCCAATAAAACTCCCTCCTGCTTTCGCCTATGGGCGTACATACGTGCTTGATTTTGAGAATTCATGTGTTTATATCTATTCATATGTTTAATTATGTTCTTATAACTATCTGGAAAAGGGGGTGGCACAGGGTGTGAGCCCCGTGTTGCACCTAAAAAACCAGCTAATGATAATTGAGGGATGATTGAGTTCTTTGTGTTTGTGTATTTTGCGTTTGTGTGAAGAAAATCTGCTTTACGTATTTAAGTGGAATTGAGTATGAAAATTTTATACTAGTCATTTTCAACCAATCAGATGCTTTATTTCGACATTGTTACTATGGTAACCAGCAAATTTTATGAAAATTTTTCATACACATTAGCATGTAGACGTAAAATTAATAAGTGGAAATTTCCCGGCACATGACAGCTATCATATAATTAGACAAAAATAATATTGAAATAATATTGACAATATTTTTTATTTACTTACTTTATAAGTTGAAAATATCACAATAATTTATTAACGTGTACATTCTTGTTGAAAAGGGAAACATTCTCAATTGAATACCCCACAAGAGGTTATCTTGACGATGGAAGATAGTGATTAAAGTTTAACTTTCAGTCGCAGATGATTCCACATCTGATTTGATGAACATCCTGTTCATATACATTCTATAATAGCATTAATTAATTTTAAATTCTTCAAAAATTCCACTTCTACCTCCTCTTTCCTAAGTGGTGAATAAAACACAGAACCGGTGTTTTTTTTAACAATATGCCTGTGTTTCATAAAATGAAAATAATACTGAGGCACCAGTTTATTTCATTGAGTATTAGATTTGTGTCCAAAAGAAGGCACAATATCACGCAGAATGTTGCCAATCTCTTTAAATAAGTTTTCTTACTCAGGATTCAATCCAGATTCTTCCACTAGGTATGTTAGATATTTTACATTTTTATGGTACACTTCAATGTGCTGTGATTGTTTGCAAAAGGAACACAATTCATACGATTGAAAGTTCATTTTATTATCACTTGTTTACTAACTCATGATTGTATACAATGTCATGAGGAACTTATAATGCCACAAATAAAATATTGATTGACAGGAGTAGTGAATGTCAAATCCATATGGCTAACTTTACAAAATATTTTTTAACCGGCAACTTACGCTTACAACATTCTATTAAGAATAAATAATAAAATATCCAGATTTCCTGAATTATTTGACAAACGAATTATTACCGCTAATATTAATTTATCTTAGAATAGAATTAAACCTAAAAGAATATGAAAAATATTTAAGTATATATGTATAGGTATAGTTATATATTTTTAGCTGTATATCACCTTTGTCTGTAGTCAATATTGACATTTCCCTGAAACCTAGTAAGAAAATTATATGAAATCAATTATTTTCATGTAATAATGTATCTGATATTATAAATTTTATTTTACTAGGGCACGGGAGAAATAAAAAAAAATATCCCGCAATACGAACATCTACTTTCATTTCTAATCAATATTGACATTTTCCCTGAAACCCAGTAAGAAAATTGTATGAAAACAATCAATTTTATATAAAAATGTATCTGATATTATATATTTCATTTAACTAGGGCACGGGAAAAACCAAAAAAATATCTCCCGCAATACGAACATCCACTTTAATTTTTAGTCAATATTAACATTTCCCTGAAACCTAGTGAGAAAATTGTATGAAATCAATTAATTGTACATAATAGTTTATCTGATATTATGTATTTTATTTCACTAGGGAACGGAGAAAATCTCCTTCAAAACTCCCATTACACACAGCCTTCTATTTATTTGTGAATAACGTCAAAATAAATATTCAATTAATGTTTTATATTTAAATATAATTCCGGTATAAAATTTTCTTACCGAATCCCCCACGTGCTTGAATCAATTGCGGGAAAATTTTTTAAGAAAATTCATGTACTCAAAAAATTTCCGGCAATAATTTATGCTCTAGGGAGATTATAAGAAAATTATTTGTGATTGTCAAAGTTACCAGTGCTACTTGTTCCTGATGACTTGGGAATCTGAAAAAAATTCCCAGAGCTACTTGTGCCTGAAGACTTGGAAATCTGAAAAATTTCGAAAATGCGAAAAAAATATAATTCTGACAATTATTTTTGTAGATTACGACACCAACAACTCGACTGTTGTGTTTGAAATGCAAATAATACACATGATACAATGAATAGATGATTGGACGGTGCTCTGATCAATTGGAGTATTGATAACTTCATAAAAATAAACATCCCCTTTTATTTTGCAGTGGCAGGCATATTGCGCCATTCCCTCGAATTATTCGCCTTCATTGTTTCAACAACCAATCCTGCATGCCCCTGCACCATTTAATTTCTTAGATCAGTTCTTTGGGTCCGCATTCTCCCACTGCAATTCCAGTGAGCCGAACTCATTTCCCATATACAAGAAAATAATCTAAGAAGCAAAAGTAAACTGTCAAGTACACTCGAACGCCAAGAGAGCATTTTGAGAACTGGAAAAGGTTATACGTTCAACAGGGTTGTTAGAAGCAAATGACGATCGATAGTGGCTCTGAAGGGCCGGAACGACATGACATGATAATATCTGGGTCAATATCGAAAAAAATTTGGGCGCTTGTTGTGGGCGGATTGAAGCTATCAAAGATTCATCTTTATTGCCGGCGGAAAATTTTCAATTAATCCCGTCGACTTTGGCTTTTCTATGGTTCGTTAAATTCCAAACGGGAAGCCAGTTACAATAAATATCATTCTTGATGATTTCACTTGGTATACGGGGGTACCAGCTCTCAATGAATGAATATTCCCTGAAATGTACGGCCACTACGAAAAAGAGCGCATACGATTTAACTTAATATATGATGGCGTACTCTGATATACTGGAAAAAATTTACTGCAGCATGTTTATAGTCGACCAGCACAAAATATAACAAACATTCTTTTCCCGCGCATTTGTTGTTGTCCAAGAATCGGACATCTTTTTTTTTGTTTGAGTACGCATAGCAGTAGGCTAGTTACCTAAAACCTACCTTAGTTGAACCGTACTGAAAATGTGCAGCTGTTATCAGATATTGTTCGAAACATTTTTCCTCTTCGGTAGCAAAAATATTCTGCATTATATTTAAATTCACCTCCATTTTCTTTTATTTTTTTATTTTTGAAGGTACCTTGTTAATACGTGTCTGTTAATTTTGGATACTTCGCAAGCAATATCAGCCTCACTTTTTGACTGCTTTCCATTCAGAACTTTTCTGGCAGCCCATATAACGCTTTGGATATTTACCGGTTCCCTTTTGCATCCCGTTTTATTTCTAGGCACTTTATCAACTTGACCGAAGGTAAATGTCACTAAACAAATTGTTTATCAGATGAAACTATTGTGAATAATTAAAGTTACCTAGTCCAACAGCATTAACAATAGAAATGATATCAAAAACTTGAGCCAGATTTATAACAACATTTTTCAACTTTGTTTATAGTAGTAATAATGAAAACTGATCTTTACGTGCGTACTCATGAAGAGGGTAAAAAAGATAAGCAAACCATTCCCGATAACATCGAAGTCACACACCTCCAACAATGTTCATACTATGGAAACGCAGAAATTCAAATAAAATAATTTGTAAGTGAATTCAAATATATATTACAGATATTATGTTGAGTAACGTGTTGCATTTCGAAGTCATTGTTTTTAATCTAAAGATGAGAAGTACTATGTCGATACGTCGTTGAGAAGAATTATACGGATTGACTGAATCAGACCTTCACTCCGAAAAATTGATGGAAGAAAAAAAAAAAAAAATATATATATATATATATATATATATATATATATATATATATATTTATTTATATTACATACTTTATTTATTTATTTATTTATTTCAAGTTTGGGATACAAACAGGCGAAACCCATACAAGCATCCACTAATAAAAATAATAACAATAAATATTTCAGTAGTCTAAGAGGTACAGGAATAATCTAAATTGTAATCATTATAACATTATGAATTGAAAATGTGTCTTACAGTTATTTTGAAAGTCATGGAGAATATATCTAGATTATTACAATATTTGTTGAAACAGTAACACATTCTGGTGATTGGAGAATTTTTTCCCAAATTCGTGTTGTAACTGGGGCTGGTAAGTAATTGTCTATTTCTAGTGTATCTTTGAGGCACATGATAAAAAATCATAGACACTAAATTAGGAGAATCATAACAATTATTTATGATTTTGTACATAAAGAGTAAATCCGTGATTATCCGTCGTTGTTCTAGCAGCTGTATATTATAAAGAGAACGAATTTCACTAATGCCATCAGTTATATAAACCTTTGTAATTTTGAAGTGGAGAAACCTCACAAATCTATTCTGAAGTCTTTCTAATCGTAATTTATGAACATTATAATGTGGGTTCCATACTACACTGGCGAAATTTAATTTGCTGTGAACAAAAGCATAATAAATGGATTTGATGGCTGCCTCATTATCAAAGTCTTTGCATGTTCTACAAAAAAATACCAAAGCTCTATTGCAAGAATTAATTAGGTACTCAAAATGTGGGTTGAAGGTCATTTTTGTATCGAAGTATACACCAAGATCCCTGATTCGGTCCGTTCTTTTGACTATACTGTCGTCCAGTAAATATTGGAATTCTATAGGAATAATGCTTTTACTGAAAGATATACTCGCACATTTACTGACATTGAGTTTCATTTTGTTCCGGTTACAAAATTCAGTGAACCTATTAGATCTTCCTGAATCTTTGAGCAGTCCCTTATTGTCAACACTTTTCTGAATATCTTCAAGTCGTCAGCATATAACAGTACCTGTGTATGTTTGAAACAGCTGTTTAGATCATTAATAAACACTGAAAATAATAAAGGACCCAAATGTGAACCCTGAGGGACTCCCGATGTTACCACAAAAGAGGCAGACCTATATCCATTTATATTCACAAGTTGACAGCGATTATAAAGATATGACGATAGCCATCTCAGGAGATTTCCCTGTATACCAATTCCAGAAAGTTTCGATATAAGGAGGTTGTGATCGACTTTATCGAACGCTTTGCTGAAATCAGTATACAGTGAATCAACCTGCGCTCGATTGTCTGAGGCATTCGAGATGTATTCGGAATATATAACCAAGTTTGTTTCGATCCCTCGTTTGGAGAAAAATCCGTGTTGGCATTCTAAGATCGATGATTTAAGACTGTGAAACATAATGTCGTAAATGATGCTTTCAAATAATTTGCTGAATATGGATAGTTTGGAGATGCCGCGATAATTTTTCACTGAGTTTCTGGTGCCGGAGTTTTTGTATATTGGAACTAAAAGAGCAGTTTTCCAGGCATCTGGGAAGATACCAGACTGCATGGATTTATTGAAAATAACACAGAGTGGGTAGCATAAACTGGGAGCACAGTATTTAACAAAATATGAGGGATAACCATCTATTCCGGCTCCCTTGTTTCCATCTAAAGAGTTCATCTTAGCAAGTATCATTTCCGGAGTGAATTTTATTGAGTTCAGTAAATTATTTGTGCTGAGTTGAGGAGAGAAATGATAAGTTAATAGGTAGCAAATAAATCACATATTTGTTTGCCGTTTTCAGCGGGTGTGTCGTTGTAAGACATTTTATTAGGAATACTAACCTCATTTTTGCAACCATTTATATATTTCCAGAATTTTTTGATACTGTGCAATTTGCGATTTTCTTAAGACATCAAAGCTTGGGAACATATTATATAATCAGAAAAGTAGAATGGAAAACTTAAAAAATGTTGTGATATGAAAATTTGATGACTGACAATCATTTATTATGGATGTCAAATAAAATAAGGTATATACTGTGGTGTATCAATTCAAGTATTTTCAAATGAAGAATGGTTTTTTGTTAAAAGAAGGTACGAGTAAATTTCACTTAAGTAATCAATATCAGTTTTTTTATCCATATTATCAAATTGTAATTTTATGTCAGCCATTTCTGAAAAAAGTCTTTTGTTCAAATTTTTTTCAACATGTAAGATTTTAGCACTATTATGATTCATGATGTGATAGTTATCCATGACATGTTTCGTTAAGGAAGAGGAGTTTTCTTTTAAAGTTCTACAATTGCTTTTATGTAATGTTATTCGTGATTTCAAACAATTTTTTGTTTGGCCCAAATATTTTTTATTACAATTTGAACAAGGAATTTTATAAACCACGTTGGACCTTTCGGTAATATGATCTTTTTGCTTCAATTTGGTATACAAGCTTTCCAATGGTTTTATTTTCTTTTGTGCAATTTTCAAGTTTTTTTCATGTTTGAATACATTTATAATTTTAGTAGAAAGTTCAGGAATGTAAGGTATCGACGAATATGTGATATTATGTAAATGTTCATTTCGATGGGCTTCTGTTTGAATGACATCAAAAGTAGTATTATAAATATTTTTTTAAATTTGATTGATATGAATTATTGGAGAGTATTTTATAAAATAATTTGATATTTTTCTCTCTTAATGTTGCCTGTGATATTTTCTCAATTCTATGTTAAAGACATAATACTAGATTGAATTTCTCTTTGTTTTTGGGTGACTGGAAAGGTAATTCATGTATCTTCCTGAACTAGTGGGTTTTAAGTACCATAATATTATAGTATTATCTAATGTTCTGATGAAAAGAGTATCTAAGAAGGGTATAAAGTTATTATGTTCTTTCTCAACCGTAAATTGTATGAAAGGATTATTGCTATTGAAAATAGACTGAATATTATTTATATGATCTGTTGGTACTGCACATATAATGTCATCAACATAATTTTTTGAGAAAAAGGGTTCTAAATTGTAATTTTGGAATTTTTGCATCTAACAAATCATCCATTACATACTGTGCTAGAATGGGTGATAGAGTAGCTCCCATTGGAGTTCCATGTATTTGTTTATGATATGTATTATCAAACACAAAAAAAGTTGTATCAAAAATAAATTCTATAAGTTCTATGAAAATAGATTTTGTTGATTCAGTATGGATACTTATATCTACACAATGTTTATCAATACTAGATTTGATTAAATTTAGTGGATTGTTATTAAAAAGTGAAATTATATCTGGACTTATTATGACAAAACCTTCAGGTAGCTTGATTTGATGTATGAAGTCTGAAAATTCGGAAGAGTCCTTTACATAATATTCATAGTAAATATTATAGGAAACAGTTAAGATATTTGTGACTAACTATAATATTTTGCTATTAGGAGCATCGATGGAAGAAATTATTGGTCTTAAACTTAGACTTGGTTTATGAGTTTTTGGTAAACCATAAAGTTTTGGTGTTACGGAATTGTATATAGTAAATTCTTTTTATTAGAAAGACATATAAGTTTTTTATAATAATTTTTTTAATGAGTTCATTAGATTTTTGTTGAATGGTTGAAGTAAGATTACGATTAAAGTTTGTATGATTTTGTTAAGTTGTTCTAATGATGAATCCATATATTGTTGTCTCAACATAATAACTGTTACATTACCCTTATCTGATTTTGTGATAATCATTTCGGGATAATTGTTGATGAAAAGTCTAGTTTTTTTGTAAATGAATGAAAAATAACAATTTGTTTTATGTTTCTTTAAAACACTTGTTAAAATGTTTGTGATTTGTGCCCTAAATATATCTCTTTTGTAAACATACATTTGTAATCAAATTTTCTATGTCTGCCAACAAATTAGTAATTTTAATTTCCCTTGTTTCTGGTTAAATACTAAATTTGTGACCAAGAGAGAGAAAGGCCAAGATATCTACAGGAATCTCAATATTAGTTAGATTCACAAGCCAACTATCCACTATTTTTTAATTTATCTTTGTTCTCATTTTTAAGTCTATTAAATTCATTATTATTACGTTCTTTTATGAGAAAAAATTCATGAGTGTATTTACCTTTCTGTCTTCTAGCCAGATATGATTGGGAATTTTGTTGATAATTCTGTTAGATAAATCAGTAAGTAGCCTTTCTAACTGTGTGAGATTTTCATGTGTTATTTTAATTTAAAGGGAAAGTATATTACTTTTTAGTCTATCAATGAAACTATTCATTAATTGTCCTGTTCTTCCGTTGTTAGTTTCCAATAAGTTTTCAACATTCTTTATATTTCTAATTATATGATTCGGAAAGGATGTTGTGTTCTACATTTGAGTAGAAATATCTTCCTGTTTCTCATTAAAGCTATTTTTATGTTTGTTTTACAACAGCACTTAAGGTTTGTTGTTGTTTCATGTCCATATTCTGCAGTGATTGACTGGTAAAACCCCATCTTTTATAAATGGAAAGTATCTCGACCGGCTTATTATTATAGAATGAGTATCAATCGAGGATTCGGTCTTGAAGAAGGTACACTCTTTTTTGCTACCCGAGCTTTCGCAAATCTTTATTTGCTTTTTCGAGGGCTACAAAGTAAAAATATGGACATCAAAATATTTAAGTAATAATAGTATACATACTGTGCCATTTGAGATTTTCTTTGGACATGAAATCTTAGCAACATATTATATAATCAGAAAAGTACAAAGGAAAACTTAAAAAATGTTGTGACATGAAAATTTGCTGACTGACAATCATTTATTATGGATGTCAAATATAATAGGTATATACAGTGGTATTTTCAAAAAAAGAATATTTTTTTGGTGAAAGAAGGTACGAGTAAATTTCACTTAAGTTATCAATATCAGTTTTTTCAATCATAAAAGAACGTAATATTAATAAATTTAATAGACTTAAAAATGGGAAAAAAGATAAATTAAAAATAGTGGATAGTTAGCTTAATAATCTAACTGATATTGAGATCCCTATAGATATATTGGCCTTTCTCTCTCTTGGTCACAAATTTAGTATTCAACCAGAACCAAGGGAAATTATAATTACTAATTTGTTGGCAGACATAGAAAATTTGATTACAAATATGGATGTTTACAAAAAAGATATATTCAGGGCACAAATCACAAACGTTTTAACAAGTTTTTCAAACAAACCTAAAACAAATTGTTATTTTTCATTCATTTACAAAAAAAACAGACTTTTCATTAACAATCGTCCTGAAATGATTATTACAAAATCAGATAAGGGTAGTGTAACATTTATGTTTGGACAACAATATATGGATTCATCATTAGAACAACTTAACAATGACATATATTATACAAAATTGAATCGTTATCCAACTTCAACCCCTCAACAAAAATCTAATGAATTAATCGAAAAAAAAATATAATAAAAAAACTTATAAGTCTTTCTAATAAAAAAGAATTTACTATATACAATTCAACAACACTGAAATGTTATTTAGACCAAGTCTAAGTTTAAGACCAATAATTTCTTCCATCGATGCTCCTAATGGCAAAATATCACAGTTAGTCACAACTATCTTAACTGTTTCCTATAATATTGACAATGAATATTATGTAAAGGACTCTTTCGAATTTTCAGACTTCATACATCAAAGCAAGCTATCTGAAGGTTTTGTCATAATAAGTCTTCACTTTTTAATAACATTCCACTAAATTTAATCAAATCTAGTATTGATAAACATTGGGTAGATATAAGTATCCATACTCAATTTACAAAATCTATTATCATAGAACTTATAGAATTCATTTTTGATACAACTTTTTTTGTGTTTGAAAATACATATTATAAACAAATACATGGATGATTTGTTAGATGCAAGTATTCCAAAATTACAATTTAGACTCTCTTTTCTCAAAAAATTATGTTGATGACATTATATACGCAGTACCAACAGATCATATAAATAATATTCATTCTATTTTCAATACCTACAACTTACGGTTGAGAAAGAACATAATAGCTCTGTACCCTTTAGATACTCTTTTAATCAGAACAACAGATAATACTATAATACTGGATATGTAATAGAACAGGAGGATAATGAATAAACCCAAAAAAATTAAATTAATAATTTAAACAAAAGAAAAAATTAAGAGAGAAAAATATAAAATTATTATATAAAATACTCTCCAATAATTCTATCCTTCAATTTTTTTTTTTTGAACATTTACATAATATCACATATTCGTCGATACCTCAAACATGAAAAAAACTTGAAAATTGCCCAAAAGAAAATAAAACCACTGGAAAACTTGTATACCAAATTGAAACAAAAAGATCATATCACCGAAAAGTCCAACGTGATTTATGAAATTCCTTGTTCGAATTGTAATAACAAATATTTGGGCTAAACAAAATTTTTTCTGCACGAATAGCATTACATAAAAGCAATTGTGGAACTTTGAGAGAAAACTCTTGTTCCTTAACGAAACATGTCATGGATAACGATCACATCATGAGTTATGATTGTGCTAAAATCTTACATATTGAAGAAAATTTGTATAAAAGACTTTCTTTAGAAATGGCTGAAATAAAATTACAATATGAAAATATGAATAAAAAAAGTGATATTGAGAACTTAAGTAAAATTTACTCGTACCTCCTTTTAACGAAAAACCATTCCTCATTTGAAAATACCTGAATTTATACGCCACTGTATATACCTATATTATTTGACATCCATAATAAATGATTGCCAGTCATCAAATTTCCATGTCCAACATTTTTTTAATTTTCCTTTGTACTTTTCTGATTATATAACATGTTCCTGAGCTTTGATGCCCGAATAAAATCTCAAATTGCACAGTATGTATACTATTATTACTTAAATATTTTAATGTCCAAATTTTTACTTGGTGTACTTCCTTCAAGACCGAATCCCCGATAGATATTCATTCTATACATATATATATATATATATATATATATATATATATATATATATATATATATATATATATATATATATATATATATATATATATATATATATATATATATATATATACTTCTCACTTTGATTCTTGAACCATGTAGTTTTAGTAATTGTAGTGTCAATCCAGACAAACAGATATCACGTCCTCGTAATAAAGTGAAGGAGAAATTTTCTGTGCTCCATTGATTTCTCATCTGTTTGGAGATAGTATATCCTAAGAATATCATAATGAAACGTAAGAAATCTAGAATAGAATGGAAAAAGACCCAACAACCTTTGAACTTTTTACCCCTATGAAATTGTTTTGGCAGCTCTAATCTGAAGAAGCCTGGGGGCCTCCAGGCGAAACGTCATTATTATTAAAAGCTGTCCATTAAAATGTTTTAAACAAAAATAGTTACTTATCCTAACGAACCAAAACCCAAGAAAACCCACTACAATTACTATATATATATATATATATATATATATATATATACATATATATTTATATATATATAAAGCATCAAATTATAGATAGTGACACCTATAAACTGTGCGGCGAAGCTTAGACCTAATATCGTGGAATTTTAATGGCACGAAATTTCGTGCAAATTAACAGGTCACCAACAGATGTCAGCATAGGCCAACCCACGACACCAATAGTCGTACTCCTAGTGCGTTCAGAGTAACGCAAAACAAATAACGAGAATAAGAGAAATCTGTTACGAATCCAAGAGAGCCCACCATCTGTCTACAGCCTGTTTCATGGTTTCCCAATCATCAGGACGGCCTGTGGTCTCTTTCAAATTCGTATCAGATATCTCGTAGAGTAAATACCTGTCGGCAAGTACAAAATTGTGAAAAGCATCAAATTATAGATAGTGACACCTATTATCTGTGCGGCGAAGCTTAAACCTAATATCGTGAAATATTAATGGCACGAAATTTCGTGCACATTATCAGGTCACAACCAGATGTCAGTGTAAGCCAACCCACGACACCAATAGTCGTATTCCTAGTGCGTTTAGAGTAACGCAAAACAAATAACGAGAATAAGAGAAATCTGTTCCGAATCCAAGAGAGCCCACCATCCGTCTACAGCCTGTTTCATGGTTTCCCAATCATCAGGACGGCCAGTGGTCTCTTCCAAATTCGTATCAGATATCTCGTAGAGTTAGTACCTATCGGCAAGTACAAAATTGTGAAAAACATCTAATTATAGATAGTGACACCTATAATCTGTGCGGCGAAGCTTAGACCTAATATCGTGGAATTTTATATATATATATATATATATAACTGTCAATTATAATAACATAACTCGTTACTCTGATTGATGGAAATTTCAGACTCAATAAATAAGTTATGCATTCTACATTTCCGACTGGCTGCACCATCAGTTTTTTCCTTTCCTGCGGAGTAGAAGTATAATATGTAACCTGATAATATAAATTGAATTTGATGATATAAAACACCTTTATTTAAGACACAGCCGTGGAAAGAAATGTATCGATTAAAACATATCCATTGTCAAAGTATTACCAGCGACATTCATTTTAACGTTGAAGTTTACAACCAACTCAAATTATCTTCTATTAGTTCCAGAAAGCATTGGTAAATTTATTCAAAAATCCCCATCAGGTCATGAAAGAAAATTTCAGGTATTCAAAACTTATGTTCATGTATTCAAAACTTATGATTTTTTTTCTAAGGAGCAGAAAATATTTTTTAGAGCGGTTGTAACAAATATTTTGGGGAGTGGAAGGGGGAACTACCATAATCGATATGCTACTGAACGTTGGCACGCTCAACTTATATGTGATTAGAAGTAATTCTCATGAAAATTTCTATTTAATATTTTCTACGAATACAATACTCATGGTGGCTCCAAAGAAAAAAGAGAAAACGACTACGCCATTCAAAAAAACGATTCAATGGGAAAGCTCAGCCACTACAAAAATATTATTTCAGAGAGAAATATAATTCTAGAGATAATAGCGCCCTTTTGTGATCGCGCTAAAAGGCTTTAATTAAAGAAAATCTATGGACTCTCTCGGGATTCATTCGAAAAAGCGAAGTGCCTTCAAGATCAGAAGACGGGCTCGGCCTCACTCGGTGATTTCAGCCAAAGTTAACAATCCATTCGTAGTGTTACGCCGCGATCAATATGTGCAGAGGTTCAGTAACCCCATGCCCCAATTCCCGAACTCTCGTGTGTATATTTCATGCTCAGTCCTACGGGGATGCCAGGCACTTTTCGGGCGACTTTTCAGTGCATGAATAGTGGGATCAACTGAGGAGGTACTTAGTTTGAAGTTTTTTTTTTTGAATTACAGAATATTTGCAATTAATAATACTGAAAATAATAATGTTTATTTTCAAATTTCAGCTTTTTTCACATTGACTACAAACATATCACTGAAGCTTGCGAAGCTTGTACGTTATGTAGGTATATTAGGCAATCCATCGACTTGTCAAAACCAAAGCAATATGGCGGCTGTTGGCACACATTGTAATTCGTCATAAGCGACCATAGTGGTATAGTTTTCCCAATATCAATTGCAGAAGCATGAAAAAGTCTGGCGGAGATAACTAATTTTATTTAGATATTTTAAGATTTTAAAAATACTTCATAAAAAATGAAAAATGAAAAAAAATTAAAGACAAGCCATTATTTATACAAATACATTAAGAAAGAAAAATGATTTGTTTCATTGTTTGATTAGGTTATTATTATATCCTAAAACGTATTTCGATCGGCACACACCAAGACCATAGACGCTACTGGTTTTTAATCTTTCATAGCTATTAAAACACAAATATAACGCGTGATTTATGACCTCCTATCGTAGAGACACATCTGCCAGCATTATGTCCGACTTGATTGGTCCAGACGAATCGGTTGTACAACTGACAGCCCTCACTCGAGTCCACGTTGACTATCGGCTCTTTTGATCTACCGTTTGCCGACGGAAAATTTTTACGAGTAGTACAGATTATTTTTCGTTCCGTTTCTTCGCATATACGCTCGTGTTAGCGAAGAGAGTTTTCATTTGCTTCCTATAGAAACAGCTTCTGCAATTGATATTGGATGGACTATAAAAGTGTTTATTTTGTGATTTTCTGTGTGAATTTGAGTAGTTTTTTCGATTTTGGATTATAATTCGTGCTTCAACTGAAGAAAAATGCCCCTTATTTGCATTGTAGTTAACTGTGGGTCCCGTCACGACAGGGATTGAGTCGGGTTTCACTTGGTGTCTACAGTTTCAAATCATAAGTTTTTGACCAGTTAAAATGACTTATCGAGGAGGAGAAGAGCTTCTATGGTTAGCTGCAATCAACCGAGAAGATCTTACGGATTCGAAAATCGAGTATCAGAGAGGCTGCAGCAGACATACCCTGTGAGCACATTCATGATATCCTTCATTCGGTCATGGATACCTATAACTTCAGACTTTTGTGATTTGATTTGTTCCTAGGATTACTTGTATGATTTTGCCTACTTGTATATCTCTGAACTATTGTACATTAGGAGGTCCCATTTCAAATAAAGTTCATATATCTATATATACATGATATATTTTTCACTTCAAAGGTAGAGAAAACTCCAAATGAATGATCATATATATGTACCTACCTCCTCAAAAACATTCCTATAGGTATTGTTATTGAATTACTGGAATACAAATTTTCTCTAGGATTCTGGTGACTCAATAAATAAAAATATTTTGAAATGTCTTTCAATCTTCCCTCTTAAGATTTTCCAGGCAATTATCGAAAGCCTCGATCAAGTCTTGTGAAGGGTGTTGTATTTGATTACTCTCGTTTCGGACGTCCATCATCTCAATGTATTTGGAAAGGTTTTCACAATGTTTCGAATGTGAATACTGTATTCAGACGATTGCAGATACAAACATTCGAAACATCGTGAAAACCTTTTCAAGAACATTAAGACGTCCGAAACGAGAGTAATCAAGTTACCACATCGTCTACAACCTTCAGAGGGTATTGTAATTCATTAACAGTAAAAAGTGGTTATATCGTGATATTTATTGAAATTGTACTATATACAAATATCAATATTGTGTCATTTTTTTATAATTGGTATTAAATTAAGAGTAATCAACTGAATCAGTAAAACAACAAATAAACAAACATTTATTTATATATATATTCATTGGAAACATTTTATTTTTTTAAACAACTGAGCAAGAGGCAAGTCGTCCAATACATTTTTTGACTGGATATATGGCATTGGCCACACAGCTTCCAAATCTGTGCGTGACATTGCCTCTAATATAGCACCAATATGACCACCCACTTCACTGTTTCCGGCCATACAAGTACAGTGAGCAGTACAAATGCTTTCATCTTTCTCAATTATGTACCAGACATCTGAAGGTTTCTAATTTGCCTTTTGTGAATACTTGACCTAAAAAAAAGTTATGTTGATTAGAAAGAATAATTATAAGCGTTGAGAAGTAATATTCTTAAATATCAAATCAATGTCTCTTATGATAAACAAATGTGGCAATAAACAGAATATATCAGATCAGAAGTTATAAATTGCTTCTTATGTATTATTATTCCTAATTTATAATAATTCACTTCGATGACTCAAGATTTGCAACTGTACATGTACCCATTAGAAAAAACCTGCTGCCTACGAAAAAACATACTAGACTAACTAAAATATATGAATGATTCTGAATTTTTGTTCTCACCTTCACAACGAAGCCAGATTCAAAATATGTATGGATTCTAAACTTGTATAGGGCTTCATCTGCATTTGGGAAAGCTGAGTAAAAAGCAAATACGAAATAACATCCATATTCACAACAGGAGGAGCACCAACAATTGAACAATTCAGTTCAGAAATATTCAGTGTAAAAAGGATCTAAATCACTGATCAATCCTCAACTTCATTTTATACCTGTAACAAATACCTTGATAACATACCGTTCACCAAAGCCTCTGCTTTTCAACAATAGTGTCTTCAGGTAATCACTCCCCATCTGAATATTATTAATTAACAACACAAAAGCTCCGAAAATAATCAAAAATACACTTTTACAACCCAAAAGTGCACACTGACAATGATGTTCTTATGGCGATTATCAGTTTGTGTGCCAACAACCGCCATATTGGGTCACGTGGTATGGATTGCCTAATTGACAGGCAAATGACTTATAAATGTCACGTGGAAGTAAAATATACAGGGTATCCCGAGATATGACGACATCGATATTTTTTTTTTAATGTCAACCCCCATTTTTCATTGAAGAATTAGAAACGGCACATTTTTTTACGTATTACAAGGTATATGGATAATGATTACATAAGGAAATTCTGAAGAAAAGTTATCATAAACATTGAAACTGAATTTATATCTAAATTAAATGTTCGAATCGTGTATCGGTAACAATGTGACAGTAGTCACGTTGATAAATAAATCACTGATGACAACTTTTTTTATTATGGGCAAAATACTAATGTACACTTTGGTAGAATTATTTTCAGTATTTGGATGTGAGCAAGTAGTTTTTAGACTTTTTGATAGGTAAAACCAGCGTGATCGTAACTACTTTACCGTTCATTTTGTTAAAAATGAGAAAGAAAACCGAACGTGAAAGAATTGAAATCTTGTGGATGATTAGTTTCGGGGATAGGTCGCGCATTCTAACAGAATACAACTCATAGGCCAGTCAAAATAGACTATCAGTTCACAATAATAACAAACATTTCTTTAGCACTGCCGTATGTTGGGGCATCCAGTAAATACTAAATATAAAAATTTGCACACTCATCTGGTGACCGAAAATTACTCAAATTCGCATAAAACGTTGTTCGACAAAATTGCAAACATTGTGCGAATTTCAGATATATTTCCTAACTTCTTTTCTACATCGCTTGTAAAATTTGCAGACACAATTTCCAAACGGAAATACGAATAATACTTGATTACGTTGTAATTAGCGCTAATTCTGCTTACAAAATTGCAAACATTGTGCAAATTTGTGGTAAAATCATGGTTCCGTCACCCCTGAAATGCTTTGAATTTGCAAACTTGGCATGTGTACGGAACATCAAAAAATCATGAATAACGCTAAAAACAGTGTCAGGGCCAAAGTTTTAGGGGTCACGAAATTGCAAACAATGTTTTCGTGATTTGCAAACTTTGGTGGCATAATTTTAAGTCGCCAATTGAGTTTGCACCTTTTTCAGTATCCCGGAAGATGGCGGAAATAAACATTATTGTTAGAAGAAATTTTCGCAAATGCCACAGAATTTCAAGCATTGTGTATTTTTCTTAAAGTTCTGCTATGGCTAAAACAAGTCTACGTATAAATTTGCAACCCTATAAAATGTCGGGAATGCCGGGCAATAGAATATTATCAATTGAGTCGATTTTCGCGGATGACACAAAATTCCAAACTTTGTGCAATGTTTTCTCAAAGTTCTGGAATAGCACACAAGTCTACCTATAAATTTGCAACCCTTCAAACCGTCGGGAAAACAGTGCAATGGAATATTGTCAATTGAGTCGATTTTCGCAAAAGACACAAAATTCCAAACTTTGTGAATTTTTTTCTTAAAGTTCTGCTATGGCAAACAAGACTACGTATGAATTTGCAACCCTATAAAATGTCGGGGAAGCCGGGGAATAGAATATTATCAATTAGGACGATTTTCGTAGATGACACAAAATTGCAAAGTTTTTGAAATTTTTTCTAAAAGTTCTGGAATGGCAAACAAGTGCAATATAATATTATCAATTAAGTGGATTTTCGCGGATGACACCAAATTCCAAACTCTGTGCAATGTTTTCTCAAAGTTCTGGAATGGCAAAACAAGTCTACCTATAATTTTGCAACCCTATAAACCGCCGGGAAAGCAGTGCAATGGAATATTGTCAATTGAGTCGCTTTTCGCGGAAGATACGAAATTAGAAACTTTGTGCATTTTTTTCTCAAAGTTCTGGAGAGGCAAACAAGTTGACCTATGAATTTGCAAACCCATAAAAATTCGATACACCCACCATTTGGCATGCCGGAACAATAGATATTTCTGCTGTTTCGGCACGATCGCGAGTTTTTGTTTGTGAAGGTCACGATTCGATGTTTGTTCTATTTTGAAAATTTTTCCCTTGCCAAATTCTTCTTTTGGTCTTGAAAAGAAAGATTATTTATATTGTCGTTTACATAATAATTTTGTCCAAAACAATTTATTGGTTATAAATCATTAGATTTTTAAAATTTTTGACAAAATATATAATTTTTTGAAATTATCACATTTTTCAGAATATCCAATGATACAAAATTTCCAAACTTTCAGAATTCAATAGAATTGTCGTGATCAACGAAATTCTGTGAATTTTCAAATGATTTGAAAAAAATCTTGGAATTATAATTTTTTTCCCATCTGTGGATTGTTTTGAATTTTGTATATCATTTCTGAATTTTGAATTCAAAATCAAATACTTTCACATCCAAAAACCTGAAAAAACCTAAAAAAACTGAAAATTTCGAGAATGCCTTTGTAAGATTAGAACCAAACAATGAAAGGACTTAAGGCCCGAAAATAAAAAAAAATCACAAACAATTTAAAAAAATCTGATTAATTTAAAATTATCTTAACGCTTCAAACAATCTTAAAATTTCAACATCTGTTTTTTTGGGTTCAATTATTTGAATTATTCTAAAATTATAAAATAAAGGAATTCATAAGTATGTCCGTACTGTTCAAGATATTCAAAAAAAAATGCTTTGAAATTCCTCATATTTGGTGAAATTATTGGTGAATTTTTTTATTTCATTAGTAGTTTGATAACAGATATTTTCGTGTAACTCTACCGCCCTTATTTGATTCATAGCCCCCTGCGCCGCCCAGATTTACATTTCTTGGTATGGCCCTGCAGGGAACCAATTCTTGAATTTGCAGGAAAATATTCTCTAGAGAAAATGACGTCATTTTCTCTCAATACTGGATTTTGCTATTCTTGACACTTATTTAAGGACTTGATTCCTTTCAAAATTGTAGGAATATTTTCTCCAAGATTTCACTAGGAGAAATATAATTCACTAGTGAGATTGATTAGCTAAACACCATTCTTTATTATTGTTTTCGTCTGTTATTTCTGAAAAAATCGGGAAAATGGAAAATGCAAGAGGGAACGTTCATTATCACCTGGAGAGAGCAGCTTATGCAAGAGCATAGACGGTTTGTATATAAGAATTCATTCGGGTGAATTTATTAGTAAATTTGCCTTCCATTATTTTTTTCAATAATATCTATCAAAAGAGTTTTTTGTTTATCGCTCACAAAATTTATCTTTGTCAATTGAAAATTCGTATCAATACGAGAATTCTAACCAATGAACCCCATACATTCAAATTCATAATTTACAGGAGTAACACCTGTCGTTTTCTGAGAATGTGATTGGTTAAAATATAAATTCTACTGAAATCATACTCGATATACGTCACTTATATAGTTCATTTTGGAAACACATTCCTAACTCGTCCAAGAATAACTATTCCTACGTTTCTTATTTCCCAAGAGAATTTGAAAGTATGGAGTAAAAATCCGTGCGATTTCAAGAATTCAGCCCCAGCGAGTGATCACGCTGCCCCCCATTATCTCTCGCGCATCATCAGGTTTGTTTTTTGGTTCGAAGCCGGGACGATTCCGAATCGGTTGTAAAGAGTAGGACAATAAATATAGATCTCGCTATAGATTTATTAAGTGTACATTACTCATAATAAATAATATTTATTTATTTATATATTTCATTAGCAATTAATAAACAAATTATTATTAATAAAATTTCATTCATTGAATTTAAAAGTTTGTAATCTGGTCCACAAATCTGGTCCTCCTGCATTTCGCCAAGACGAAAGCCTTGAACTGTTGATCAGAATCTATGATTGTATAAATTAGATTCACGAATCACGCTTATAATAATCATAAAACTTGTCTCTATGCATAACTTTGAATAGATTGTTCAATTTTGAATTACACTCCAATCACACAAAAATAAATACTTACAACACGGGACTTGACCGACACAAGGCAAAGGGCACCACAAGACAACACGACCCCACCACGGCACCTCTAGCGGAAATTTCATAATAATGGTCAGCACGGTATTTTAAATGAATATTCATTATTCGACTATTTTTATGAATATTTATTATAAAATATTTTTTTATAAAAAAAAAATTATAACAAATCTGAAAAAGCAAAAAGACATCCAAAGAAATTTTTTTTTTCATTATATGATTCGGAGTTTTCTAGGAAAATTAATTCGAATGATATTTGAATATCTTAAGCTTGGAATTATTACATCAATAAAAGTAAATTTCTCAACCCATTACTTTGGACACCCTGAAAATTCTGAAAATAGCATGTAATAATTTCAAATAGTTTCTCGTATAGTTCCGATAAGCTTGCATTTTGAGAAAAAGCAGTTATTCGATATTCAAAACTCGATGGCGTGGCCATAGTATATTTCAGAATGTATTTATTGATTCTGAAACTACCAGTCAAGCTTATGAATCATGTATCAGAATAAATGGGACATATTTTAATTGGAAACACACAAGCAGCATTTCTATTTTTGTATAAACCCCAAACTCTACCAACAAAAGTTGGAAAGGATTCAAATCACTCTGAACGCTCCTCATTATTTCTATGTAATATAACTCGAATCAAAAGATAGCATAACAAAACTGGTTTCCTTTCGGAAAAGTCAGATCCAAAATATTGCTGAAAATACAAAAGTTCACTCAACTATGAGAAGAGAAGAGGAAATATGTTTTGAAATAGGTTACCCTAATATACTTAAAAAATATAATTCTATACATATATATATATATATATATATATATATATATATATATATATATCAATTAAACAGTGAGTAGGTAGTTAATCTAAACTAGTAAGATTTTATTTTAACAGGAATCAAGTAAACCTAATTTAGTCTAAATAGAAGGCAATTCAATGATATTTTGAACACTCGAAAACTTTGGTAGGTATGATTGATATTTAATATTAATATTTTAAGTCTCTCAATACTGTTTTATAATATATGATTATTCCACAGCCAATTTGGAGGACTTTATTACTTTGGAGAGTCATAACAACAATACTTTATTATTCACATATGTAGCCTTTTACATGCTACAACTACACCTTCAACATGCTACAACTACAGAATACAAATTATATGTGTCACATTATCGATGAAGATTAATCCTCGTCCATTTTTTCAATTCAATAATTAACATATTCTCCAGACATTATATTTTATCAAACATTTTGGATGGATTTCAATAACTGTTATTAAAAAATGCTCAATGATAGACTAGATTGAACTATTTCTGGTAGTTTATTGTAAGTAGCAAAGCCTTTAAAAAACAAATAATTCATCGCACTTCCCTTATTCTTCTATATACATACAAATTGGCGTTGTTTCTTCTGGCATATTTATGAACATCTAAATTAAAATTCAATAAATTCACTGAAGTATGAAGGTGCTAAGTTATGTAGTATTTCATATATAAAGATCATCGTTAAGTAATACAACCGTAGAGAAACTGAAAGCCACTGCAATGTTTGTAACATGAATCCTATTTCCGTGAATCTACTCTCTTTTAGAAATATGCGCAAACTTCGATTTTGAAGTTTTTGTAGTTGTGATATTTGATTTAGATTAAAAAGGAAAATAATAGAAGCACAGTAGTCAAAGAATAATCGCATTATATACAGTGATTTTTGTTTGAGTGGAAAAATTTCTCGAAATTCTTAAAAGAAAATATAGTATTTTAGAACATAATTGCCAGAGAGTAAATTGATCATCTGTCTGGAAACCGATATATTCAATATATTCCACAAATTCAATTCTTTCATTATTAATTTGCAGATTTAATTCATTTAAATCAAGATTGTTTAGCTTATCTTTGGTTGTTATTATCATACCTTCAGTTTTTATTGTAATTAATTTCAATTTATTTGTCATGAAATATTCATTAATTTCCTCAAGTGCAGAACTTATTTTCTCAATAGCTTCAACTAAGTTTATATCATAGCATGCCAATAGTGATTCACCTGCAAATAAGTTTACAAAGTCTACATTAACGAACAAGTTTATGTCATTTAAGTATAGAATAAAAAGCAGAGGTCCTAAAACGCCACCCTTGGAACACCTATATTTATATCCGATTCCTGGGAAATGTTATCCTGTACTCTATGTTTTCTAAGAGATCAATGATGAGCTAACCACTGATAAACATCACCATCAATGCCATATCCTTTTAACTTCATCAAAAGAATATTAAACAAAAGCACACAAGGATATAGACAGTACTTGGGTTTCAATCTCGAGGTAACTTCGAAAAATAAAAACTAATAATTATGTATATAGTTTGACTGTGAATTCTAGAAGAATGCAATGACTTCCTGACATGATATATAGAACTGAGATGAAAGAAAATACCTCAAATGGAAGGTGCATACAGGGCAAACACAAATTTCGAATTCATTGAAAATTAATTAATTTATAGCAATTTCCCCCTTGTGTGTGCATCTTAGCGAGAAACTTTTTGGATGAAAGTTGTACAGCTCATCAAACTGCTGATAGTTTGCCAATATGGGCATGAAAATAAGAGACTGAGATACCCAACAGATTTGGCCCATCTTCAAACTCAATCAAGATATTGATGAAAGGTATTTTTGAGCCAAATTTTATTCCAGTCTGTGGAAAAATTACCCCATGTTTATGTTTAGAAATTTCGTTATATCCCATTATATATATATATATATATATATATATATATATATATATATATATATATATATATATATATATATGTGTGTATTTTAACTTGTTGCACATCCGTGAATGATGGGTGTATAATGCAATTTTATAACGAATTAAAATGGTATTAGAAGTATTTCCTACAATAATGGCAATATGTAGAGAAAAGATATGTCGAAACGAATGTGTAGTGAGGAAAAGTCAATGCTCATGTAGTTTCGTTGTTGAAATTGTAATATTGTATTATGGGAAATGAATGATCATATTAGTTCAATATTAAGAATCTGGGCTTCGTGAAAACTATTGGAAAGTCCGGTGACGTCAACCAGTCGGCATTCTTGAAATTGCCCAGGCTTAAACAACAGGCAGTAGCGAAGCGGATTCCCAACAGTAAATTATTAAAATATTGCTGCAAAGCAGAGGTTGAAAAAAAGGTGTATCGTGTTTTAGGGCAAATGAGTGATCCTTAGCGTGAGTTCTATATTCAAATGTATTTTTTAGTCATTTATAAATTAACTCTTGAGAAATGTCAAGGATTTCTCAGAAGGAAGCAAAAGATTTGATTCGCAATTCTAATGCCCGATATTATAATGTCAGTTTAAACTACGAAAACCTTAAACAAGTTTATCTTCAAGTTTAAACCAAAGGTGGCGAAAAAGTCGTTTTATAACACATATATAAATATAATAATATAAATATATAATATATAAACACATAAGATTTTTATTTTCCATGTATATAAATGTCATCGTCACTTGGCCTTATGGTGTTTCGTTCCGTTTCGTTTCCTTCAAACCATACCTGAGGTAGGGTTTAAGGTTTAAACTCGATGACGTCACTCAAGAGTTTAAACTGACATTATTATAATATCGGGCCTAAGTAACATATTCCTATTTAATTTTACGCTGGAATGAAAATCAAGGTACTTCTCACCTGAGGCAAATATATGTTTGCCTGTGTATGTGCCATCTCCAGTTTTAATGGTACCTACAATATAATTTTTCCAGGAAGAAAAATCAATGATAAAAAAGTTTTCCATAGGTAGATTATGTTTTCCATTTGAAAATATATGAAGAATGAACAATGATGAGATAGTACAAATTTGACAAGGGCATGAAGGGTTTTTGCTCTCGTAGCATTTTATTAACATTAATGCGAATAATTTTATGTATTACGCAAGTTAATCGGTTTTTCATTTCAACATTCTTACTTTTTTCATCAACAACAGACGACAAAAAAATATTTGAGTTTGTTGGAGAAATTGTTAGCACTTCTAGTCATTGTAGATATGGGCGAATGGAAATGATGCAATGTGTTTGGAACTGGTATATGAAATGTATTATATGTGCGTGATGTAATACGTGGAACATCAAAGAACTTGTAAGACAGAAGAGTGGAGCTGTCAATTCGGTTGTTGATGATTTTATGTATAAAGCATGAATCTTGAACCTCACGATGTTTTCTGAGAGAAATAAGATTGAATTATTGTAGTAGCAGATCATAGTTACAGCCTCTTTCAGGTAAGATCACGTGCTTTTTGTAATAAGGCAAAATTAAGAAATTTCTTTTGGACACATTCTATAGCAATAATATATTTCATATGGGATGGATTCCAAATAACACTGCAATACTCCAATTTACTCCTAACTAGTGATAAATAAACTCTCTTCATGGAATCGAACGACTTGAAGTCATTTCAGTTACGTATGAGATAAACAAGATATTTCATTGCGATGGAAATGACATGTTCAATATGTTTGGAAAACATTAGTTTCTGGTCGAATATGACTCCTAAGTCTTTCGATTCGACAATGCGCATTAAAGTGTTACCGTCTAGCTCATAATCATACATAAGTGGAAAAGTTTTACGTGAAAATGTCATAACTTTACATTTGTTACTATAAGATACAGTCTATTTTGGGAGCACCAGTTGTAATAAGTCCAAATCTTCCTGCAATGCAATGTAATCTGTTTCGATTTTGATTTCTCTGTAAATTTTCATGTCATCTGCAAACAAGACTTTATGGAAGACAATATTTTCAGTGATATAGTTTACAAAGATTACGAACAGTAAGGGCCCAAGATTTGACCCTTGAGGAACACCTGATGTTGTTGTAAAACAGGAGGATTTGATCCCTTCATATTCGACATAAAGTTGACGTTCAACCAAGAATGATTTGAGTAGCGACTGAATATCAGTAGATATGCCACCGTACGTTAACTTCTCGAGCAGTTGTTTATGAGATTCCCGATCAAACGCTTTGCTGAAATATGTAAAGACCACATCAACTTGAGATCTTTCATCGAATGATTCGGAAATAAATTGTGAGAATATGCAGAGATTAGTCAAAGTGTTTCTAGCCTTAATAAAGCCATGTTGATATACGGATATAGAGGATCGAATATGATTATATATATAAGATCTGAAAGTATAATTTCTAGTATTTTAGAAAAAACAGAAATGATTGTGATTGGCCTGTAGTTTTCTACCTGAGTACTACTACCTGATTTGAAGACAGGGCAAATTCTAGATAGCTTCCAGATCTTAGGGAAGTGGTGATTTTGAAGGACAAGATTGAATATGTAATGTAAAGGTTCGGAGAGAATGTTAATGTAATTCTTTACAATTTTTTGAGGTTTTCCATCAGGTCCACGTGTACATTTATTTTTTAGTTTTCTATCTGCAGAAATGATTTGTTCTTTGAAAATTGCAGTTAAATTGAGAACCTCCGTAATATGAAGAACCTTCGTAATATGGGTGTTACGGAAAGCATGGAATCAAAAAACAACATTTCTACCGGTGTGGCAACATAAAGTTCCTAACTTCTATTTTCCGTCATTTCATTAACTTCAATCCAACTCTATTAACTTCGTTACCGTAATATGTTCAGAAAGACGACTATATATAAATGCCGTCTACTGCCTCAAGGCTTCATTAATTTTGATTCATCATTCGTAGGGAGTCTCTTATGACTTTATTTCCTTGTTTGGAATCTGAATGGTGGATGAAATCATCCACATAGAATTAATATATTTTGGCTTGTGATTCTCTGGAAATTATTCAGCTTCAATTTTTTAACGAGTTTTTCCTGTTTATTCCATAATATAATTTGAACTTTTTGATATTTTGTATTGCCAGTTTCGATGAGTTACTTCTGAGATAAGTCCACAATACAAAAATGCGTGGATTGCAACTAGATTTCGTCATATCTTGTAGAAAACTACCAGATTTCAGGTAGGTTTAATAGATATCACCTATTGGCCCGATCAAAAATTGATATATCTTCGCCGACATGGTCCCCAAAAAAAAAAAAAAAAACGAAAAACTGATTGCGCGGCCAGTCGGAAAGGTAGATTTCACAATCTTCTAATGAATTCCGAAATTGTTATCCATTATCCTGATAAATTGTGTGTCAGAAAAAAATAAAAATTGTTTTGTCAAAATGGTTTCAGATTCAAGAGAGAAAAAAACTTTTTGGGTGAAAGTTGTGGAGCTCATGAAGCTCTATCAAAAGACCTATAATTTGCTGATATTGGTAGGGAAATGAGAGATTGACGAGTCTTTTGGATCTTTCTACAGCCGCCATTTTGAAACTATTCGACCGATTTGACCATGTTCGAACTTATACTTCTGATTGGCCACTGAATGAGGACCTCTCAATCAGCAGTCAATCAGAAAATAATAAGCCATAATTGGTAGGGAAATGAGAGATTGACGAGTCTTTTGGATCTTTCTACAACCGCCATTTTAAAACTATTCGACCGATTTGGCCATGTTCGAACTTATACTTCTGATTGGCCACTGAATGAGGAACTATCAATCAGCAGTCAAACAGAAAATAATAAGCCATAATTGTAGGTTATCGTGTATACGCAACGTAATATTATTTTATTTGAATATTTCAATTTCAGCACATTTGCAAGACAACGAACGTCGAAAGATTGCCATTGAAAAATCATCCAGCATTGTTAGAATTAGTAGAATGTGTCTCAATTCGGGATGTTTAAAAAAGCACCGAGAATGACATGAGGAAAGGCCTGTACCAGTGGCGTATCTAGGAATTGGGGGGGGGGGATGAGAAAGTTATAACAAAAATGAAATATGTGATAAAAAAATATACATATACTTATAAGTAGGTACAAAACCAAGATTTCTTTCGTTGAAATGAAATCCAGTATCTTGTGTTTCTTATTTTTCAATAACATTCAAAATATCTATTTGCACATCTCTATGAACATGAAGTAGACCTAATCCAACCAACCACTCCTGTTGCATGGTTGATCGCAGCCAAGTTTTCAAGCGCTTCATCGAAGAAAAACTTCTTTCAGCGGATGCCACATTAGCAATGTATTCAAAATATGAAGACACTTTTTTATCAAGGGAAATATGTTAGCGTCACAAGATTTCAAACGAAAAAAAAAATAAAAAAATTCATTGCTAAATACTTGAAAGAATATGATTTCGTTGAGAAATAATGTTTTCATTGAATTTTGATATTGTGAGGCTATTGTTAATTATGTAATTTTTTTGGAACCGCCGATTTTATTAAAAACCAAATAGTTGTTCACATAATGAATCCATGATTTTTTTGCTTCCTGGAGCAAATTTTACAAGTAGGAGATTTAAGCCGGTTCTGGCTCTCCCCCCACCACTATGAGGTCACGTGTGACCTTGAATGGTTGCAGGTGTGCAGTGTGTGTGTGTTTGACCTTGAGATTTGACTTTGAGATTTGTCATTGAGTTTTGATGTTGGGATTGTTTCGGCATCCTCAAGATTTGATCTCGATTTTTGTTTGATCTTGACTAAAGTTGTGGTGTAGGCATACATATTCTGTGCAGTCATGACCTTCATGAATCCTTGTACTCTCCAAGCGAGGAGGGCGTTTGTCCTGTGAGAGAGCTAAGAATGAACTGCGATTATTGATGAGTGCGCTGAATGTCAAGAGAATCCCCTCAAATCTATACAGATTGCGCATCGCA